>OY728142.1:1464337828-1464682828 GCA_963277665.1 Viscum album
CTTTCTGGTTTTATTAAATAGAGGGAACCAGAAGGAATCGAGTTAACATTGAATCTTATGGGAAAATTGGTGACTATGATCAATGAAATTGCATAATAAATGGAGAGAAAGATGTTATGATTATGTTGAATCAGTTATCATGATATATGGTTAACAAGGTGAACTTTAGTGGTATTCTTAAGTCATAAAATAAGAGGAAGATGAACTTTTATGCTTGTTCACATGGTGAGAAACATATAGGAAAGAAGATTAAGCTTTCTACATGTTAAGAAGAGGGAAATAAGAATCTTGAGGAATACCTCAAATGTAGGGGAAAATGTTATCTATGTGAAAAAAATGGTCATAGAGTGATGGACTATCATAGAGTTCAAGGTATTATCTATGGAGAACATGGGTATTACCCAACTTAATGCCCTGACCAAAGAATTTACTTCTAAATCGAGGAAGGGCCTATTCAATGCCAATCATTGAAAAGGATGGATTGAAGTGTTTATGTATTTGTTTCAAGAATTATGAAATATATAAGGATTGTTTAGTTTCTGTGTTTTTAGTTGAGGATTTAAATGAATATGTTGAATGGTTATGATGGAATAGATAAGTGATGGTGAAATTATGATTATGGGAATGATAACCCTTAATATGTTTCTTATGTTGAGATAATGATGTTTGGATAAAGATATGTTAGATATGAATAAGTAAATTGGATGATACTAGTTTCTTTGAAACTAATTAAGGATTTATTGACATGTGGGTTATGCTATCATGGATGAAGTTTACAAATTTTTGGAATTAAAAATAAGGAAACATGCATGTTTTAAATAAGTATATATGGTAATTCAGGTTATTACCATGAATCAAGAGAATACATAATGAAAGTGTTCACATTTTTGGAATGTGACCAAAAAGGGATACATTGTGATATATGGGGGATAAATGTTAAACTGACTTAGTAAACCTTTTTCTATAGTTTATGATTTTTGGTATTTAGATGGATTGTAAGGTTATGAATTTATGGAAAGTTTATGTTAAACATCGGATGATGTTTTGTTAGAAATAAAGTATTATCTCACCATAGGTGTATTTATGCATATTTGATTACTTGTGCTAACCTTTTTGTTATGATAAAGACATATGGAATGAACTATAATTCTATTTATGGACCGCATGATCTCCTAATACTTTAGGAATGATAAATTCAACTTCATTACTTTGAAATAGAGATGAAGTAAAAATTATTCAAGGCATGACCAATGGTAATATTGTACTGAAATCAAGTAAGTATTTCTTCTCATGTTCTTCAACTTTAGGAAAAGTATGTTGAAAACCAAAATTTTTATCATAGTAACTTCTTATCTGATGAATCATATGGCCCCTTAGATCATTGCAAATTTATGGCTTTTGATTGTTAAATTTATCCTAACGATGTTCTCTATCACTCTGCATTAGTACTTGATAGTTCTATTTTTATTCCATACCAATGTTTTCACTTCCCACCAATATTCTCCTATTTGTAATTCCAATGATGAGTTATTTTGGATAACCATTATGTTTTTAACTTTCCTTTTTTAAAATTAAGTTTTAGTTTTCATTTTTATGATGTGGGTTTCTATGAAAAAACATTCAAGTATTAAACCTTTGATAATCCAAATGAATTTTGAGGGAGAAATTCACTTTAAGGGGGTAGAATATAACATCCTGATGTGGGTTTCTATGAAAGAAACATTCAAGTATTAAACCTTTGATAATCCAAATTAATTTCAAGGGTGAAATTCACTTTAAGAGGGTAGAATGTAACACCTCGAGATTTTATGAATTTATTTTTTCGAATTAATTTATTCATTTGATATTTTCAGTTCACGATGCACTGAATATAGATTTTGTTTATTATATAATAGCACTAAGTTTTGGATTATGTTATACGTAACACCAAGCGTAGCTTGCACTACACGCAACACTGACTTGGCTTGCATTACACGCAACACCGAGTTTCTGTGAAACAAAACTTTACTATTATAATTATTTAAATAAGATAGTTATAACCTAGATATTAAACTTTTAATATGAATAGTAATAACTAATTTTTAAATATTAGTTATAATGGTTTTTATAATGAAAAATATAATTTCTATTAAAATCTTTATATGTTTAAAACTACTATTTTCTAAAATGAACAATTTTTCATGTCCTTTTATAAAAAATAATAAATTAATATTAGACATTCATAAAAATTTATTTTGGTAAAATAAAAATTATTTTTGAATTCAGAATATCAAAATTAGCTTAGGGTGAATTTTAAAATATTTTTATGAGAAGTTTCAATTTTTGATAAATAGTGAAAAATACTGCATAATAGTTAATTTTTTTTTCATTTAAATAATTATTTTTACACTGAATTGATTTTAAAGTCACAATAGATAGATAATACATATATTAATCCAATGTAGGTTATTGGAATAAATTTTTATAATATAATTATAAATAAAAAATTATTAAACTTTTGAACGTCTCTTTTACTCACTTTCTAGCCACATTTGCGGGATTAATAGTAAACGTAATTTTACCAATTTTGTAAATTAAATTTTAAAAAACAAATATACATGGTTATAATAAGTATAAAAAATGTGGTCTAATAGGATCAAAATATTTTTTGGTGAATAATAACTTTTGAATTTTATTTACCGTGGTTAAAGGTAAATAGGGTAATTAAAGGTAAAAATAATATTATAATAATATAAAATTACCCTAACACATGTCCTAATTTCGTTGGATAAGTGTTTTACGACAAAAATAAACCTTAGTTAAAAAATATGATCCTTTTTAAGCCACTTGTGTAAGATGAGGACATTTATTATATTTTATTTAAAGAAGAGTTAAAAGTGTCATATTCAAATTTTAATAACTAAATAATTTTTAATATAGGGTTATACATAAGATAAATTCGACTATAAATATTCATTATAAAGATAATAAATTTATCTGCATAATTATAATTTATTTATAATTTTTATACATTAAATAAATAAATTTAATTGTCACACAATGATGATGTAGTAATAAATTTATTAAAGGAAAAATCAATTAAATGATATCAATAACATTAATATAAATATCATTTGAGATATTTGATGTCATAAAAGAATTTTTTGGATGACTATGACATGTTAGGGATGAGTTAATGTATCTGTTTTGAAGGAATAATGTTGTTATAATTTTATAAAAAGTAATGAAATAAATAGCATCAAAATTGACATAAATGTTATTTCAAAATAAATAATATTTTAATAAATGATATTTTTTTTTATAAAAACATATATTTTAAAAACATAACTTGGATAGTGTCAAATATTTCATAAATGATCCAATTGGGGTTTGTTTTTCATTTTATAGTAAATATGTTAACCCTATAGTGTAAAAAGACAAGTTGTCACGGTAAAAGTTAAATTATTTAACTAAGGGTTAAAGCCAAAATCTAAGGTTAATTTTGTGACTTAAATATGTATAAAATTAATTGGTTGAGAGGATTTATACACAAACTAATTTTATATTCTAAATAAATCACTTTAGATCTATTTTAATTCTAAATCATTTTATAATAAATTAATATTTTTGGAGTTTTCAAAAGTACCCCTCCTCCCTCTTATAAAAGGGAACCTCTACTTCTCTTTTATTAACACATATAAAGACTTTTGGATTGGCCAAAACCTACCCATTTCTCCTCCCAACTTCCATCCCTTCCTTCTATAAGCCTTACCTTGGGAATAAGGCAACTCAAGGAAGCCTTTTAGCACAAACAAAAGGAGTTACCCGATTAAGAGGTAACGTCTTCTCACAATCTTCTTTCCTTTATTTTCCTTATCCACCCCTACACTTTATTTATTCCATTATTTTATTGAAAATAATGTATCCTAAATATAATATGATGTTTTTATGATAATTTTTTTATATACAATTATGAACAGCTTCATCTAATGGATATCGAACATACTGGTTCTGTGTACGGTGAACTACTGCCTCACGAAACGACGACTGTTCATTTTTTCCTTTACCACCAATCATGGTGGCCATTATGATGGAAACTATATTTATATATTCTATATATAATATTTATTATTTATTTAATCTTATTTATTCCTTTTTACAACACATACCTTTTAATTTTCATTTGGTTTTAATATGATAATCTTGTTTGAGGAAGTGTGGACTACTGCCCCCTCAAAGCGATGTGATTCATTCACACACTGCATGTAATGAATTTAGAATGGGTTTAGTGAACTTATATGATATATATGATATAATAATGATACTTTAATAATGATATATATATATAAATACATATATATACATATTTCATTTACATACTTTCTTTCAATATGACAATTAAAACGGAAACAATGTTCATGCGTGCGTACAACTTACCGTCTCCATGAACGGTGTATTCCATTTTATATTTATTTATGATATGGATCATTATAATATAAATATATTGGATATAAATTATATTTATATAATTATTTACATTCTAGAATAATGATATAAGTATAAGGACCAACGATATAATAAATTAAGACAGATGCAAAGAACAAAGCGAATATTACCCGAAGTGAAACCTTAACATAGGATCGTTAACAAGCAGGTAATATAAGGTCATAATAAAACCATATGTGGTATTAGATATAAGAATATTATTCTATAAGATATTTATTATAAACTTATATGTTTTATACAGGATGCTTGCTCGAGTACGAAGAGAGTCAAGACATAGGGTAAGGGATTATTTTCGTCTCACCTTTATTTCTGCGAGACACATGCCTCATACACTACTTGTTTCTTCTAAATGGTGTATATACTACCGATGAATGCATTTTATCAGACTTATCCATATGATAATGATATTTCCATATTCATATAATTTTCTTTTTTACATGGGGCTTACAATTCTATTGATTATAAAGTGACGAGTTTTGATTTCACAATCTCATTGATATTTGGGATTATTTAGTTTTAAGTCTCCATTGGGTAATATTTATCATCCATGTCCATGTTTTCTAAATTTTTTTTCATAAATTGTTTTATTATTCTCCTATAGATGTTTAAAATCAATTTTACCCATTTTTTACTTTTTACTACACGGTTTGAAATGAATATTTCATTCATTTTCAAACGATGTACTTTTTGACATTTCCAGAAAAAGTACAAGAAGAATGTTTTTAAACTTATACTGCATGAACATATTTTTACACTTTCATAATGCATTATTGAATTGAAACTTACCCCAAAATCTTATAAGTTTATTTTCAAATAAAATTTTTTCTTTTAAAATTGAGTGACATTATAAGAAAAGAAAACTATTTCAACAAAGAAAGGATATTTTACTCAAGAATAGTTTTAAATGATTTTCATGATTCCTTTATATGTTTTCAAAGTTGTAACGCCCCGACCCCAGAAGCCTGGAGTTGGTGCATTATTTTAATAAATTTCCATGATTAAAAGGAATCAAGTCCTGAAGGACCGATCAATTTAGAAGTCTTAGAAAATAGATTACATACATGAACATTACATTACACATTAGAAAAATAAAACACAACATAAATGATCTTTTGAGAATGCCATTAATTCCCTAGATTAACCCTGATTATAAATCATAATACACTTCTTGGAATCTTGGAAAAATAAAAATAAGAAAGGGGTGAGATCAAATGCTCAGTAAGGGAAAGCAATAAAACAGAAGATAACATAAACATTATTCATGGTGAATAATTTAAAACACATGCCTTTACAAATAATAAACATGAACAATTTATGGAAGGAATATAATATGAGTAAATAATTCCATAATAAAACAAAGTCATGAGTATTATACTAGTCAAATAACCACATAAACCATCAATAATATTTTCATAATGAGGGAATGTATAATACCAGACATTCTGAAACATTTTTTCAAGGCCTCGACCAAGAAGTCTAAAAATGATTAAGGCCTCAGCCAAAACCATATATCAAATTGGGAAAGGCCTTATCCAATTCCACGTCTAATTGTCTCATGAGACCTACCGATGTACCGATGAGTGATAGCGGGCTCCACCCATCACTTACTAAGTCTAATACATTCCTCATATGAAAAGGTTGAAACATAACAAAAATATTCGTATTAAAACTAGCATACGAAATGTCAATACTTTAACCATAAACCATGAATGGTAAAAAAATAATACATATATAGTCAAACATATCACAAAACCTTAAATACAATATGGAATATTTGTATCATAATAAATCAACTTCAAACAAGTGTAAAATTTATCGTAGGATGTTGACATAGATGAAATCAAAACTATTTGAGAGAAATATCTCTTTCTATTTTGAAATCATTTAAGAGTCACATAATTATAAAAGAAAACATTTATTTTGAAAATAAGCTTTTAAGGGAAGCTTAAAAGGCGATATAATGAAAGAGAATAATCACACCTGCTGTATAATTTAAAAAAACATTCTTACCTTAATTTGTTGAAAAGGCCATAAAGTACCTTGTTTGGAAAACGACAAAAAGATTCCGTTCAAACCATTTTATAAAAATTAAAACAAGGGTATAAATGACTTTAAACCATAGTATAGTAAATAGTAAAAAAATGTTTTGAAATAAATTTTTAAGAAACATGGATGTGGATGATAAAGAGGTTCCAGTATATACTTACGTAAAAATAGCCTCAAATAATAAAGAGATTGTGAAATTAACTCTTACCTTGAACTTTTCTTTGGTCGAGGGTTCGTTTAACCTCTTGTATAATGACCATAGTATGTTATTAAATTATAACAGAACCATATTCATATTTATTATATCATACATGATTCATTTATGACTTTATACTACCCATTTAATAACAATTTCCATGTTAAATTAACATTTCGGGTAATAATCGCTTTCTTTATCGTACGTGTTTTAACTTGTTATTCTTGATCGTATAATTTAGATCATGATTTAAATAATTCGAGAATATAACACATGATTTATATATCATATATATTTAGAATAGAAATATGTATAGTAGATGTATATATGAAATGTAAAACACCGTTTATGGATACGGTAGGCCGTATGTACGCATAAAAGCTGTTTTCGTTTTCATATCGTATTAAATGGAAGTAAGTGAATAAGATATATGTAAGTAAATACATACATATATATATATATATATATCTATTCAGTATAATTATTATGTCATATATTATATACTTATTAATAATATATATTTTTATAATCATCGTTGAATGGTGAATGTGGAAGTGAATCTCATCGCGTCGTGGAGACGGTAATCTGTACGTACACACGTGCGATGATGTCATTTATTTAAAGATTAAAAGGTGTGGAATTGGATAGTATATTAATTTTATAGAGACATTAGAATGTTATTTTCATTATTTATATACATATTACTCATCATTATATCCATCCAAATAATATAGTGTTGAATAACAAATTACCCCACGACGTGGAGATGGTAAACCGTACGTATGCACTCATGGTGACATTATCATTCATAGGATGGATAGAATAATGAATATGGTTGTACCATATTTATAATAACATTACAGTATGTATAATTTAATGGAGTTATTATTTTTTTATGTAAACAACAAAGAAAGATTAAGAGGAAGAAGAAAAGAACTTGAAAGAGGGTGGTGAAATTATTACCTCTTCTTCAGGTGTTTCCTTTTGAGTTGATCAAAATAGATCCTTAAGTTGGATTTCTGATCAAATTAAGGACTCTAGGTTGATGTGAGGTAATTTGGGAGGATATTTGGGAAGGGTTTGGCCAAGACAAATGGATTTGGAGGTGTGATTTTGAGAGAAGGGGAAGTGCCCTTTTATAAGAGAGGTGAGGGTCACTTTAGGAAAAGCTTGAAATATTATTTTATAATAAAATAATTTTCGGTTTATAATGACTAAAAAATGATTTATTTCTAGGATAAGGTGAGGATGGATAAAAAACCACTCAACAAATAGGTTTTAGACAGGTTTAGGTCACCATATTAACCTTATCTTTTAGATTTAACTCTTAATTAAATAATTTAACTTTTACAGTGTCTTCTTGTATTCTTATACTATATGTTTAATAAACTTACTCTAAACTTACAAGAGAACCTCAAGTAGTTCATTAAATAAATATAAAATATTATTTAAGCCCTTTTTCTAAACCTTATATTTTTAGGAATATTATATAATTTAATAATATAATATTTGTTTTAAAAACTCATTTACGTCAATTTTTACATGATTTAGTATTTTTTTATGTGAAAGTCATAACAACTTGATTACTTAAAAAAAGATATATTGAATCAATAATAACATGTCATATTCACCTATAAAATTCATGGATGTCATAAAAACTTTGAAATTATTTTTATTTTAATATTTATAATACCATTTATTTGATTCTTTCATTAATATGGGTATTACTGCATCATCATTGTGTCATAAATAAATTTAATTATTTAATTTATAAAAATTATAAATAAAATAAAATTATGTAGGAAATATTTTTATATTTATAATTAATATTTTTAGTCTAAAAGATAACTTATTTAATACCTTGTAAAAATTGTTTTACTAAAAGATATATGTTTATGTCCTTTTTGTCTTTACTTTAAATTAATTAATATAAAGTGTCATTATCAATATCAAGTGGCTCCATGTGGTCCCAAAATCGACCCAAGGATGCCCATTGTAGGAAATTTATCAACCAATGGGAATATGACACATGTTAGGATAATTTAACATTATTATAATAATATTTTTTTTATCTTTATTTACTAGATTTACCCTTTAACCATAGTAAATAAAATATTTAATGAAGTAAATATTCATAATGTATAAAAATAAAAGTTACATATTTACACAATTTTTACCTCATGATTCCAAACATGGAATCCATTTTTCAAAATTCATAACAGTAAAGTGGAAGAAATTAATTTAAAATTAATTCCCGTTGTCAAATCCAAAAAGCGGGTTTTTAAAAAGTAAAAACTATCAAAAGATTGACATGTGTTTATGTCAAATTTAAATGTGAAATTACTTATAATGATCTAAATTGTATTAAATGATAAAAATAAAATCTAATTATACTTCAAAACAATTCAAATTCATAATTTAACACTATAAATATTTTCGATTAAAAAAGTTGTTTTCAATTAAAACATGGTATTTTTCACTATTCATCAAAATATGAAAGTTATCAGAAAAGTACCAAAAATGTATCCAAACTAAATTTTTATGTCCCACTTATAAATAAGAATTTAATTTCATTAAATTGAATATATAAAATTGTCAAATATTGGTTTCAAAATGGGTTCGCTAATAAAAGGTGGTAGAATTTCATTTTTTGAAAAATACTTCTTTTATCCGAAAAAATGAATTTGTTCTTATATTATGTATAGGAATCACATAATATGGATGTTAAAATTATATAGAGTATATAATATTTAAAATACAGTTAATACTATTCATAAATGCTTTTTGAATGGCTAGTTTGGTAAGTTTTGGTGCGCTCCAACTCAGTGTTGCGTGTAGCGTAAGCTATTGAATTACTTTAAAGAGATAATGTACTATGAAATATTGGGGTGTTACATTATCCCCTTCTTCAATAAATTTCATCCTCGCAATTTGAAATTGTTCTATGAAAATAAACGGTTAAAAATAAGAAAATACCTTTTTGGAAAACCCACATCGGAAATTGGGTTAATAAAATTTAGTCTTAATAAGAGGGAATGGGAAATGAAAAAGTCACCACCAAATTATGATCTCGATTAGGAGAATATTGGAGGAAGTTAGAGACACATAATTGGAGGAAAAACATAAATATTTATAGGGAGTGATTGAGGTCATCAATCACAAACAAGTGTAAAATTGAGGGCCTCAAAGCCATAAATATATGATTATTTAAAATATCATCAGTTCTACAAAACATAAGGTATTAGGATAATTTTTTTTGGTTTTAAGATCCCTTACCTAAAGTTTAAGAATTAATTTATTCATAGAATAAGAGGAAAAAAATATACTTGACAAGTAGAGTATCATCCTTCAACTAATTCCTACCACAAACTCATCTTTTACTCCAAAAGATAATAGAATTCAAAAATATTCTATTTATCCTAATTGTACAGGGTTCCAAAAATAATGAATTTATAATTCATTTGTCAGACTATTTAAAAAAACTACATTATACAAACCAAGAAATCATGTAGTCCAGTGATAGGTGATGTACCCTTGTCACCCTTCGGTTGCGGGTTCAAGTCTCATGGCCTTTCCGGACGCGACGGGTTGCCGCCCGACCTCTAGGTTTTCCTTTTTATGATAATAAAAAATAATATCAAGAAATAATTTAACCTTAACAATAGTATCCAATGTCGAACTTAATCGATTCCAACCTTTAAACTTATCCAAAATGCTTATGTCCAAACTCACAATTCAAAATTTATTAGGAAGGTAAACATGATGAAGATCCTTTTTTCCACGTAATAACATGTGAATACCTTCATCATATATTATTTTAAAACACTGTAACACCCTGAATTACCATACAAACTTATTGATTAAATCCATGCTCCCTTATTTCTTATAGAATACTGGATATACTCCTTCTATCTAAAAATGTTGTAAACTCCAACAATGATGGAATATAAAAATCATTAATCAGTTTCAAGGTAGTCAAGAATATCTAATATAATTTATCCAAATTAATCATATATTATTCCAAAATCACTACCTCAGTATCAGAACCATATTATGGTTTATCTTTCTCTCAACTATATATTTTCCAAAAAATTTAACCTACTATTGATTCACTTTTCTTGGTTCCTCACAATCTCAAGTCCTTAATGAAATATTACTACAGTACAATCCTTATATACTCTATAATTATTATAACATGTACATCATTAATACAATACTCAAATGACACAATACTTTAATATCAACATAAAAACACTAGTCATTACTCTTCATCTGTGGTAATATCATAACTTGGTTATTATTCAACAACATCATTTATGGTATATTATGATGATTTAGACATTGATTCGCGTAGTGTCCAAACTCATTATAGATGAAACATTGTACATTTGAAACATTTTTCTTACCCTTGAAATCACGTACTTGGTGTCCATTTTCTCCACACTTATAAAAAACTCCCATTCCCTTTAAGAATTCACCAAGGTGATTCTTTCCACAGTTATCACATATGGTAAAATCCTTCTTTCCCCTCTCCCCTTTATCCATATTTCTCTCTTCCATCCTTTTCTTCTCTTTCTTCCCTTCAAATCCATAGGACTCAGAGAATTCTTAACTTATCTTATTAACACATGATACTATTTCTTCATATGATGAGAGTACATGGGAGACTATTTCCCTTTTAAATGTTGGCTTAATACCATAAAAGATATGATCCTTCTTAATCTTTCTATCATGTGTATTGATGGAATTATCATTCCTTATATTAGGCACCAATGACATACACTAGGTTAGTTTATGAATCACAATGCATAATTCCAAACTTGTAAAATACCTAACATAAATTGAAAAGGTTATGCATATAATCTATAATCATAAAATGTTTTCTTTGAGGAAGTATTTACTCCTAAATCCTTCATAATGGATTGTAATGAAAATGTGAATTATCCTAAGTATATCCCCAGGAGTTTCGTAGCCAAGAGTGCAGCAAGGCCCGTTGTCGTGTACCAGGATAACCCAAGTCAAGCTTGAAACTCCTTGTCAGAGTTTTCACTCCTAGGTACATCTATGCTAGAGCCACCTCTACCTGCTCATATCCAGACGGGGATGTATTGCTTGAAAATACAAAAAATATCTACATTACCAAAATTATAGTAAGTTATTCTATATTAATCCTCAAAGTCTATTTTAGGTTAATGTTCTCTAATCATAGTTTATCTAAATCTATTTCCAAGGTTGTTGTTAAAATTCATCTGATACCAACTGTAATGACCTAACCCCAGAATCCTGGAGCCAGTGCATTATTTTAATACATTGGCATGATTACAAGGAATCAAGTCCTAAAGGACCGACCAGTTTAGCAGTCTTGGAAAATAGATTACATTCATGAACGTTACATTACACATTAGAAAAATAAAACACAACATAAATGATCATTTGAGAATTCCATAATCCCCTAGCTTAACCCTTCTTATCAATCATAATACACTTCTTTGAATCCTGGGAAAATAAAACATAAGAAAGGGGTGTGCTCAAATGCTCAGTAAGGGTAAGAAATACAAAAAAAGATAACATAAACATTAGGTATGGTGAATAATTTAAAACACATGCCTTTACAAATAATAAACATGAACATTTTATGGAAGGAATATGAGATGAGTAAATAAGGTCATAATAAAACATATTCATGGGTATTATACTAGTCGAATAACCACATGAACCATCAATAATATTTTCATAATGAGGAAATGTATAATGCCAAACATTCTGAAACATTTTGTCAAGGCCTCGGCCAAGAAGTCTAAAAATGATTAAGGCCTCGGCCAAAACCATATATCAAATTGGGAAAGGCCTCAACAAATTCCACATCTAATTGTATCATGAGACCTACCAATGCACCGAGAAGCTATAGCGAGCTCCACTCATCACTTATTAAGTCCAATACATTCCTTATATGAAAAGGTTGAAACATAACATAAACATTAATATTAAAACTGGCATACGAAATGTCGATACTTTAACCATAAACCATGAATGGTATAAAAATAACACATCAATAGTCAAACATATCACAAAAACTTAAATAAAATATGAAAGATTTATATCATAATAAATCAACTTCAAACAAGTGTAAAATTTATCAAAGGATATTGACATAGATGAAATCAAAACTATTTGATAGAAATATATCTTTCTATTTTGAAATCATTTAAGAGTCACATAATTATAAAAGAAAACATTTATTTTTAAAATAAGCTTGTAAGGGAAGATTCTAAGGTGATATAACATCATAGAATAACCACACCCACCGTATAAGTTAAAAAAACATTCTTACCTTAATTTGTCGAAAAGGTCATAAAGTACCTTTTTTGGAAAACGACGAAAAGATTCCTTTCAAACCATTTTATAAAAATTCAAACAAGGGTATAAATTAATTTAAACCATAGTCTAGTAAATAGTAAAAAAATATTTTGAAATAAATTTTTAAGAAACATGGATGTGGATGATAAAGAGGTCCCTGTAGATACTTACGTAAAAACAACCTCAGATAATAAAGAGATTGTGAAATTAACCCTTACCTTGCACTTTCCTTTGGTCGAGGGTACATTTAACCTCCTGTATAATGACCATAGTATGTTATTAAATTATAAAAGAACTATATTAATATTTATTATATCATTCATGATTTATTTATGACTTTATACTACCCATTTAATAATGATTTCCATGTTAACTTAACATTTCGGGTAATAATCGCTTTCTTTATCGTACATGTTTTAACTTGTTATTCTTGATCGAATCATTTAGATCATGATTTACATACTTCTAGAATATAACACATGATTTATATATCATATAAATTTAGAATATAAATATGTATAGTAGATAGATATATGAAATGTAAAACACCATTTATGGAGACGGTAGGCCGTACATACGTATAAACACTGTTTCCGTTTTCATATCGTATTGAATGGAAGTAAGTGAATAAGATATATCTAAGTAAATAAATAAATACATATATATATATATATCTATTCAATAGAATTATTATTTCATATATTACAGACTTATTAATAAAATATATTTTTATAATCATCGTTGAATGGTGAATGTGGAAGTGAATCTCATCGCGTCGTGGAGATGGTACACCGTACGTACACATGAGCGATGATGTCATTTACTTAATGATTAAAAGGTGTGGAATTGGATGGTATATTAATTTTACAGAGACATTAAAATATTATTTTCATTATTTATATACATATTACTCATCATGATATCCATCCAAATAACATAGTGTTGAATAACAAATTACACCACGGCGTGGAGACGGTAAGCCGTACGTACGCACGCATGGTGACATTATCATTTATAGGATGGAGAGAATAATGAATATGGTTGTATCATATTTATAATAAAATCAAAGTATTTATAATGTACTGGAGTTAATATTTTGGTATGGAAACAACAAAGAAAGAGGAAGTGGAAGAATAAAAGAACTTGAAAAAGGGTGGTGAAATTATTACCTCTTCTTCAGGTGTTTCCTTTTGAGTTGATCAAAATGGCTCCTAATGTTGGATTTATGATCAAAGTAAGTACTCTAGGTTGATGTTAGGGAATTTGGGAGGATATTTGGGTAGGTTTTGGCTGAGCCAAATGAATTTTGTGGTGTGATTTTTAGAGAAGGGGAAGTACCCTTTTAAAAGAGAGGTGAGAGCCACTTTAGGAAAAGCTTGAAATATTATTTTATAATAAAATCATTTTTGGTTTATAATAGAAAAAAATGATTTATTTATATTATAATGTGGTTATGGGTCTAAAACCACTCAAACAATAGGTTTTAGATAGGTTTAGGTCACCATATTAACCTTATCTTTTATATTTAACTCTTAGTTAAATAGTTTAACTTTTACCGTGTCTTCTTGTATTCTTACACTATATGGTTAATAAACTTACTCTAAAAATCTAAGATAACATAAATTGGTTCATTAATGACATATATAATATTATTTAAGCCCTTTTTCCGAACCTTATATTTTTAGAAATATTATATAATTTAATAATATAATATTTGTTTTAAAAACTCATTTATGTCAATTTTGACACTATTTAGTATTTGGTTTATGTGAAAGTCATCAAAACTTGAGTACTTATAAAAATATACATTGAATCAATACTAGAATTTAAAATTAACCTAGAAAATTCGTGTATGTCATAAAAACTTTGAAATTATATTTATTTTAATATTTATAATATCATTTATTTAATTCATCCATTAATAAGGTAATTACTGCATCATCATTGTGTCATAAATAAATTTAATTATTTAATGTCTAAAAATTATAAATAAAATAAAATTATGTATAAAATTTGTTTATATTTATAATTAATATTTATAGATGAGAAGATAACTTATATAACACCTTGTAAAAATTATTTTACTAAAAGATATATGCTTATGTCATTTTTGTCTTTACTTTAAATTAATTAATATAAAGTGTCATTATCACTCTCAAGTGGCTCCATGTGGTCCCAAAATAGGCCCAAGGATTCCCATGGTTAGAAATGTATCAACAAATAGGAATAGGACACATGTTAGGGTAATTTAATATTATAATAATAATATTTGTTTACCTTTATTTACTAGATTTACCCTTTAACCATGGTAAATAAAATATTTACTGAAGTAAATATTCATAATGTCTAAAAATAAAAGTTACCTATTTACACAATTTGGACCTCATTATTACAAATATGGAATCCATTTTTCCAAATTCAAAACACCGAAGTGGCTTAAATTAATTTAAAATGAATTCTTATTGTTAAAGCCAAAAAGCGGGTTTTTAAAAAGTAAAAACTATCAAAAGATTGACATGTGTTTATGTAAAATTTAAATGTGAAATTAGTTATAATGAGCTAAATTGGATTAAATGATTAAAATATAATATAATTATACTTAAAAACAATTCAAATTCATAATTTAATACTATAAATAATTTCTATTAAAAAGTTTTTTTCAATTAAAATATAGTATTTTTTACTATTCATCAAAATATGAAAGTTATTAGAAAAGTACCAAAAATTTATCCAAACTAAAATTTTATGCCTCGATTATAAAGAAGAATTTAATTTCATTAAATTGAATATATAAAAGTGTCAAATATTGGTTTTAAAAAGGGTTCACCATTAAAAGGTAGTAAAATTGCATTTTTTGAAAAATAATTCTTTTATCTGAAAAAATGAATTTATTCTTATATTATGTCTAATAAATACATAATATGGATGTTAAAATTATATAGATTATATAAGATTCAAAATTTTGTCAATACTATTTATAACTGCTTTTTGAACGGCTAGTTTGGTAAGTTTTGGTGCACTCGAACTCGGTGTTGCGTGTAGCATAAACTATTGAATTACTTTAATGAGATAAAGTACTCTGAAATCTTGGGGTTTTATAAAATTGGTTTCAATGAAAAGTGTTTTCAAAATGTTTTATGTTTTAGAAGTTATTTTTATGGAAAATTCATGTTTCAAGTGATCTTTAAATTTTTTCCCCACCTATGATGACATACTTTATTATTGTTCAAGAATACCATTAATATTATTTCTCTAAATGGTTTATGTTTTGATGGTATGATGTTTAAGAAACCCAATTATTTTCACGAGTTATAATTTTTGTAAAATTGTTATGAAACTTTTATCTCTTTCCACAGGTTATGATATGTTTACATGTTTATGATACCCATTTTATTTAATGGGTTATGTTATTATTTTTAATGATCATATGGAACATGTATGCATGATTTCATTATGAGATGTGTGGGAGATATATCTCCCTCTTATGCATTGGGTAAATATGGAAAACTCATGAGGTATATATGTTATGTGTGAACAACTTGAATGTGAGGTTCCCACTTACCCATAAAGTGGACTCTTAGAAAATACCAAAAAAATGGATTTGGCCTCAGGCATGTATTTTTGTAATGTACAGAATATTCATCTAACATGATGTAATATCCATGTATGTTAAGTATGGGTCACTATATGGTTGAAGATCATTCATTTTTTTGGGTGGATATTTTGAGTTCCGCTTGGTGATGTTTAATCATTGTAAAAGTTCTATGTTTTTTGGACTAATCAACTGGAGGTGTTTAAAAATTTTGGGGCATGGGGCACTTAGTGGGGGGTCTGTTTTGATCTCCTGAGTTCATCTTTTCATCCTTTTTCTCACTGGTGGTGTTTTTATGATATATTCATTTGTAATTCATGGGTAATCTACTTGATTTGTAAAGGATTGGTTGTTTTTAGTGTTTTTAAGCCTTGGGTTGGATTTCTAGGGGAAAAAAGCATTATGATGGGGATAATTGTCACACCTGGGTTTTGAAATTCACCTTTGGTCCCAGTTCAGGTTGGGTCTTTGGTTATTTCCTAAAGAATCAAGAGTGATGGGTTTGGATTTTTTGAAGTATTTATTCCTTCTATTCTCGGCCTAGCTCCCTTCCTTTGGTTTCCCTTTGAGTTTTGGTGAAAGGGGTGTTTTTTGGGGTGGGGGTAGGCCCTGGCACACAGTTAATATAACTATGCGTCTTAGCCTAGGTAACCATGCGACAACTACTGGGTGAGACAGTAGCTCCCACACAGTTAGTAAAACCATGTTAGTAGCCTGTGTGGTTGGTCTGCTTCTCAGTAGAGGCGGTCAAACGGTCACTGCACGATTTTTCAAACGGTGCAGACTAACCGTGCGAGTCGTCCAGGTCATTAAAAACACTTTCTCTATCCCTGAGTTTTACACCCTAACCCCTATTTCCCCCATTCAGTCTCCTTTGACCTAGGCACCTCTCAAGGGGTATTTTTGGCACTATTAATACCCTCCAATATGGATTCAAGGGTTTTTATTAGCGTTTCTCCTCCCAGATCAAAAGGTTAGGGCTTCTTTCTCCCTCCCTTCTTCTTTCTCTCTATTTTTCTCTTCTTCTATAACACTAGTGGACATGTTGGAAAATTTTCTTGGCTAGGGTTTCTCAATTTTTTTAGGGTTTTTATCTCTTCGGGTTCCTTGAGGTTGGATCTAGCCTCCCTTGGGTATGGTTGAGGTTCGACTGGGGTTTCACACAGATTTCCAGAAGTTTCTTCATCATTTAAGGTAGGATCCCTTTGTATCTCTCCTTTAAAGTTAATATTTCATTTATTTCTTGATCTTTTCACCTCTCTTAATCATTAAATAATAATTTTTCATGCTTATGATGATTTTCCATGTGAAATAAAATGTTTTTCTTGATCAATTTGTATGTGTGATGTGGATTTGAAGGGTTTTTCACACCAAGTGTCTGTTAAATTTAATGGTTGTATTTCAAAGTAGTTTGTGATTATTAAAGGAATGGTTTGGTTTTATAAATGATGGTGTGATATTCAAAATGGATAATGGTATTTCCAAAATGGATTTCTAATTTGTTTTGTTATAGAAAATGGCTTGTGTGAAGTTGTTTATAAAAGGTTTGATGTATGGAAATGACATGAGGCCTGTTTGGAATTTTTAAATAGTTTCATTTGGAAAACACTCATAAGGGTGGGTCACTTTCCTTGTTAGTTGACTATGATATGGGAGAATCCTCTTTATGTGACATCCCTTGTGTGATAATTGTGTTTAAGGAAAGGGACCAACTGTGGGGTGGACGGGGTGGTGTTAGTTTGTTTGATAAGTATGATGACTTGTATATATGGATTTTTTCTTTATTTTGTATAGAAAACCCCTTTATAAACACAACATGTGAGCCTAGAATATCAAAGAGTAATTCTAAGAATGATTGCTAAATTGGTAGGTCACAAGCTGACTAGTGGCCCATAGTAGGTAGAAAATTGGGTTTATTACTATAGGATTGGGCACCTCAGTCTATACCGAGTTAGGGTAGTTGGGAATTCGTGAATTTTGATTTCATCATATGGAATGATACTGGGGATGGGGTCACATGTATTAGTATGTTCGGGTTCTCCTATGAGTTTCTAGGTTTTCCCGTGTTCCTCCGTTACTAGTATCATTAGTACCATTACCCTCATTGTGTGTAGTCATGATCCTTATGCTTGGTTTTGGTGTTTACTTGGAAAAATTGTGAATGTGTGGTTTATTAAAAAGGTTTTCAAGAATAATGTTTTGGAAAGAACAATCACTCTACCCTTTTTCACTGATTTGAAAAATGTGCACTTCTTACTTGGTCTCTCTTTCTCTCATTCCCTTGAGTCTTGTTTTAAAGCATGAGGGAAATGGATTGTGGTGTGATTCATTTCCTTTGAAATGTAAAGTATGAAAAAAACTATATTTATAAATTTTATTTCAAAAATGTTAATTAATGTTTATTTATTTAAAGTATTTCATTGGGAATATAATTATTTCAGGCCTACCTACAAAGTTTTAATACTCACACCTATAGTCTTTTCTTGTTTTTAGTTTATACTACAGGTTCGAACTTTGGTCTTATCGCATTGGGAGATGGTTATTTTTGGATTGGAGAGTGACCTTTGGGGTCATGTGGAGATGTCTTGGGTGTCAGGTCCAGTTTGGGGTTTCTTGTGTAGTTGTTTTTTAATTTTTTGTTTCTTTAGTTGTAAATGTATTGAATATAAAGTTTAGAAATCATATTTATTTTTGGGTTGATCTATTATTATTCCAATTATTTGTTTATTTATTATTAGAAAAAATTGTTCCTAGTGTCACTCTAATGATTACCTTGGCACTTGTCTCCAGCCCAAGAGGATCGGGAATGCCTCTCTGGCCTTGCCACTAATCGACTTGGGCAACTGGTTCGGGGTCAACCTGGGTTGGTTCGTGACAATCAAACAAATCCTAGGATATTTTTTGTATATCTATATTAAATTACTTATATTATTTTTTTTCCTAATACATTATATTTTAAACAATTTTAATATCATGACTGTGTTTCACCCCTTAACATATTAGAAGCAGTTTTCATTGTTGCACACATCTATCATGTTCCCTGAGATTAGCTTCACCTACTATGAAACTATAAGCCTAATTCCATATTTTTTCATGAATTTTTAAAACATAGTGATCTATTGGTTATAGGTGCATTATGTTTTCTCATTAATTTATAATACAAGTAAATAATATTTCATTTTTAAAAACCATTATATGTATATTCCTATTGCATAATGTATAACTAGGTTTATAAATATTCCATATACATAATATATGAACACTGCATATCTTGTATATGAATACTCCATATCCATTACATGAGTATTACATATTAGTCTTTGAAAACATTTATGTTTTAACTTTTACCCATATCATATTTCAAACTCATCAATCATTCTCTTTTATCTCTTACAAAATCAAATATTTTCTGTGATATTTTTTATTTGTATATATATATATATTCAATTACTTATAATGCTTTCATTTTCCAAATACTTTTTATGTTGTCAATTTTGAATAGAATGAGTGTGTGATGCCCCTTATCATACTATAATCCCAATGTTTTCACAAATGGACCTCAAATGCTGACCCACTTCTAAAGAAGCGTGATTACAAAGAAATTCAACATGGTTGCAAAAGAATCACGATGGTCATAAAAGTTTTCCAGATATATTTAATGTTATGCTACAAATATATTTGTTTTTTTCTTTGATCACTTAATTAAATTATTAAATTATAGGTACATGTTCCATATAAAGTTATTCACTTTCAAATATCGAGAAACCACACATTTTTGAAATCAATACAATGTTCTCTACTAATAGTGGATTGAAAAATTCAAATCCCTTATCGCTATCAATTATACCATTACATGATTTGTTTACTTTTTTCACATAAAGTAATTATATTTCTTTCAATAATTATATTACCCAATATTTAGCTCCTTAATTATGTAATTATTGTTTCAGATAGTCAAAAATCTCAAAATCTACACACTGAAAGAGATGCTTCAAATCCATATACTGTAATGTGCATAATCAGTAATAGGTTGTTAAAGAATATTTGGCCAAATTGTATGTATTTGATTTACTAAAAAATTAGTTTCTAAATAAATTTAGATATTAATTATTTACATATATTATTTGTATTTACTTCATGTTATTTTAAAGAGTGTGATGTTAATCCATCCATCATTATGGGATCACCTAAAACTTATGATACTTACTAGCACAATTTAGTATTAACACATCAACCATATTCTTCATATTCTATTTGGTATGTTTCATGCATATAATTTTTTATTTATCCCAAAACTTATTAATTATTTACTGAATATTAAAAAATAGGAACCATTTAAATGATAATCTTATTGAGAAATAATTTTTTTTCATTTCAACAAGCATGCCTTTAATTTATATTTTCATTAACATATTTACATTTACTCACAAACCATGCCAAAGTATATGAATAATATTTTTATTTTTATTTTTATTACCTATGAAAATAATTAATTTCATAAAATTAAAATTATATAAACACACCTTTTTGTACTGAAAGCTAAATTATAACCTTTATATTATATAATAATTTATAAATATTTATGTGAATATTCTTACCTTTCTTTTTATATCATCAGCTCTATGATGTTTATTTAAAACTTTTTACACTAGATTTCATTTCATATATTTACACATAAATTAATTACTAAAAATGAATCAATGGGATAAACTATCATTATATTTGGTTCCTATAGCCCAATTTCAACCATTCATCCTTCTATTGAACATATAATATCAAACAGAAATATAATATCAAATGGTCATATTTATGAATTTTCAGATTATGTAGGTACAATGAAAACCCAGGTAATATTATAAATAAATTAATATTATTATTTATAAGTATTAATTTATATATTTATATTCATCATAGTTTTATAAATAATTTTATATATGTTTTCATATAAAAATGAATTGTTTTGTTTAACTAAATTATTTTTCCCATAACTACATGGTTTTATTTAAAAGATAAATTTATTGATTTTATAAATTTAATTTGATAAAAATTATATAATTTATGAAATCAACATATCAAATATAACTTGGTATGAAAATTTTGTATTTTTATGAAAATATTGATTTTTTAGTGAATAATGAAAAATACTGTTTTTTGCAAAATTGTCATTTCTTTTCATTAAATAATGTAATTTAAAAGTACCCTTATATTTTAGAATTAGATTTAAATTAAAATAAGATCAATTTAATTTAACATAATCTAAATAATTTTATAATAATAAACATTATATTTTATTTTGGTATAAGTTCATTTTTTGCTTAAAACACAATTTTCAAAAAACTGTTTTTTATTTTTCTACGCACTTATATTGAAAGTAATTTTTTTAAAATTATAAAAATTCAATCATGAAAAATTAATTCCATATTTAGAATAAAAAATTTCAACTTTAGTAATGGGGTCAATTTTATTTTTGATCATTATGAATAGTAACCATGATAAAAATGTGTCACTGCGGTAAATGATAAATCAGGTTAATTATGGTAAAAAATAAGTGACAAGGCCAAAAAATATTATCTTAATTCTTATTTTATGATTATATTTCTACCCTTATCACCTTTTCTTAAAAATTGGATAGTTTTGGATCCTTTTCCCCAAGATTAAGACTTTATAATATTTAAATGTTTAGAAAAATTACAAGTGTGTCACTTCCATCACTTATAAAAGGGAATATCCTATTTTCTCTTCCTCACACATTTTTCCCTACCAAAAACTCTCTTCAACATCCCTAACATGTAATATATGTTACTAACTTCTCAAAATACCAATCCTAGAAGGCTTAAGGTGTAATCCAAAGGAAGATATCTGAGAAGAAGTTAAGAGTACTAACCAACATATTTCACATTTATTTCTTCTTCTACCTCCTTAAAATCTTATTCCAACATAATCAATAATTTTTTAAATATATTAAATACAATGAAATATTATTATGATTACGGAATAACCCTATTTCATCTCATTTTCCATCTTAAGAGAAACGAAAACATTGCTCATGCGTACGTGTGAAATACCACCTCCATAGAGTGATGTGTTTTATTTTTCATCATCAAAACATATATATTGTTATAATGATTGAATTAAATGAATATATATGATAATTATGACATTATTATTATTTTTTAAAGATAATATATTATATATATTCTTACTCTTTCCATCTGTTAGAAATTGATAATGTCGCTCATGCATACTTGTGGAATATCTCCTCCACAAAGTGATGTGATTCATTTTTCATTTTCAATTTATAAGGATGGTAATAAGGATATAAATATTGAATGAATATTACATGTCTAATATATTTATTATTATTTAAAATTAAAATATTATCTACATTATTTATCTTCCACCCGTTAGAAATAAATGAAAATGACATTCATGCATATGTACGGACTACCGTCTCCAGGAAATGTCGTGGTTCATTTTACATAACCACCTTACATGGTTGGTTTCAAAAGTGTATCTAATGTAATATGATAAATATAAAATTTTTATGATTCTGGAGATAATTCAAACATAACCCCTTCGACCATAGTCAATGCACCGATGTGGTTTTGAGGTTATAAACTGAATGACCCCAAAACATCCAATGTGAACTTAGCCATTTTAGTAACTAAATAAAACAAGGTAATAAATGAAATAAAAGGAATAATAATAATGAAATGTACTTGATATTTTTTATTAAGAATGTATAAAATAAATATAAATTTATTATTCTCGAGTTAGAGAAAGTACAAAGCTATATGAGAATCAAGGTTAGAGATTTTTCTTTAAAACCTTGTTTAAATGTATTCCTTTCAAAATATTTTTCATCTATATCCATTTTCATCAAATGTTTTAATAATGTTCTTATTTATGTTTTAAGAATAGTTAAAAGTCATTTTTAGCTACTTTGGACTTTATTTTTAAAGGTATTAAAAGGGATATTTTAAATATTTACTGTACGAGTCATTTCGACATTGTTCTTTACCAAAATGAAAAAAGAATGTTTTTTAACGTATATGGCTTGAACAATTTTTTACCACCATCATAGTCATTATTAATTATCAATATTTCGATAAAAGTTTCAAAGGTTATTTTCAAATAAAATATTTCTATCAGTATTATATGAATTCTTAGTTTTAAAATGTTTTTCTAAGGAAACATAAAATTTTTCTCATCTTTATAAGATAACTAAAAGTGTTATTGCTTATGGGTGTGAATACCAATTCAAATGGGGTTTACAATTAAAGTGAAATACATATGTTTTTTATTCATTCTATAGTTCTTGTACATTTTATATGAATGATAAGTGATCCTAATATAGCTCTGATAATGGGTGAGCTCGATATAGCTCTTCAATGCATTGGGTAAAATGATGGAGTTTATCAGTTATAGGTTACTCCTAGGAGATATGGGAATTATCCACCTAAATGATTCCATTGTAAGGTTATTGTAATGGTGAATGTAAGGATAATTTCCCAAGGTACCTATATGATATTCATGAAATGGTTTATAAAGGAAATCTTTTGATTTCAAAAGGTAATAAAATGAGATCATGTTTTTAAGGAAAGTTTATGTCATTTTTTATAAAGGTGAATGGATTGTTTTTCAAAGAAAGGAATTCATGAGTTTTCATGTTTTACAAGAAACCCTTATGATTATGATTTTGAATTTATGATTTCATATTAAATGTTTCATGAAATCTATTAAGAAATTAAGTTTTTTCATGTAAAATTAAACATATATTTGAGATAAAATGTTTAAAGTGAAAATGCCTACTTTATTACAAATTTTTAGGTTTACAAATGGACCAATAGGTTTATTTTCTTTTATTTCCCTTACTGAGATTTTTTTTGTGCTCATCCCATATTTTAATTTTTTTTCATAGGGTTTAAGGATGAAAAGTAACAAATAATATTTCATGTTGAAATTCATAAATATTTTTCCTAAAAAGAAAACATGTTTCCTTTTAAAAGTTTTATATTATGGAAAAAATGGATACTAGGTGGAAGTTCCGACTTTGTATTATATTGGTTTTTATGTAAGATTTATGACCTTATTATCTAAAACTCTAAACTGAAAAGATCCTCCAAATGCATAAAAGTGAAACCCTTGTTATAAATAATGTAACTAGGGGTTATTTAAGGTACATGGTGTTATTGGTACACACACTCATGTTTTTCATTAAAATACTCTAATATTTATAATTATCAAAACCATTTTTTTGTAATATCTATGGATTCCACTCAATTGTATAAACATACAAATATATAAGATATTAATTTTTTTTATCCAAATATAAATTTTTTTATTTTTATAATATTTGTAATATTTTTTATTTTTATTCATTTGACAACTATTAAATCATTTCACTACAATAATTATATCTAATAATTATTTTTTTGAGATATATCTTATGAATCAAATATTGAAAATTTATTGGAATTGGTGGAATGTATAGGTATTCAACCATCATATATATATATATGTTGCATATATAACCAAAATTTATTTCTTATCTATCAGTTTCTTATTATTTAAAAATATATTGGTTTTTAAATTTTTATGATATAAGGTAAATAGATATTGGTGACACTGTCTACTTCTGTAGATATTGTGGTGCAAATTTGTGGTTTGATGAAATAATTAAAAGAAATTGGTGGTAAATATAACTCATACTTTTCATTATATTGATCATTGGGTAAGATTGAGTTATAATTACTTATGGGGCCTTCTGATTACTTAAGAAATCTCATTTTCAATAACTCTAATATTAGAAAAAAATCTCATGAACACAAACACTTATAATTCAATTCTCAATTTCAATTATATGGGTGTAAAGATTGATAAGTCTATAAAAATTAGTGGAGCTCCACATATTTTAATAATAAATTGTTGAAACCGTTACCATATTAGTAGTTTTTTACTCATTAATAGTTAGTCACCAAAATTTTCACAATTTTATGTTTACAAAACTAAAAATTAATTACATAAAATAATTCAAGTTATCAGGTAATTCAAAATAGCTTTAAAATATGAAACTTATGAACTGTAGTTATTTAACAAAATAAATTATAATTTTTTCCATATAACTTTAATGTAAATAACATTAACTCCCTAATCATTCCAATTTTTTTTTGAAAACTTACAACCAATGTGGATGACAACAATCTATTAACCAATCATTTCAAAATGGCTTAAGATTTACTCAATTCCCATGATGCTCTAGATTTGAAGCTATGATTAATTATATGAAGTGTTATTAGTCTATATTTATAAAACTTACCAACTATATATGAAATTGGAATGCTTATAGTTAGTGATATTCAAGATATTAATAAATATAGAGACATCATCATACATTCATCTTGTGGAGAACTACAACATATACATGAAATTCACCCAATGTATCTTTTATTATAATATACTATAATATTTATAAATGGTTATGATTGATATATTTACAATATCTATCATCATTTAACCACTTCCACTAAATATTCTAAACAAAACAAAGTTATAATGAGGGAATAATTTTCTTATCATATATAACTTTGTTGTCATCAACCTTCAATTATTTACATTTTTCTAAAAATTAAATATTTTATTAGAAAACACTTTTAAGTAAATGTGAGAAACCACATACATTCAAACAGAAGGACATGCCTCATAAGATATCACTAGATTATTGAAACATAATTTATGCCTATTGGACGATTCCTCCCTAATAAGTTTCCAAGATATAGAATGCACCCGCAAATCAGGATCATCAATAATGATGTCTTTAAAGTGATACACTAACTTATACCAAGTTTGAGTATACTCCTATTTACTTATCTTGCCTTCATTAAAACCCCTTATCAGTATAAGATCCTATTTATTGATCCATACAGCCTACTCACTATTAACAACCACTTGAAGCGACCTACCCATAATCTTTTCTTCCTATTCTTGGGTAGCATTGATATAAAGAAACCCCTACACAATTTATTCTTCTTAATAAACAATCAGTCCTAAGAGTTTTCTAATAACTATATTTTCCATAGAATTTTTTTCCTCACCTACATCACCAGTACCAACCATCACTTCATCCAGGTTCCCCTACATAGTACCAATAGAAATAGGCATGAATTCCATCTCCTTTGATTTAGTTTTTTTACCTGACATGGTCTGCATTGGATTTGGAAGGTATGAGTAATACTTATGCCCTTTCTTTTTCTTCTCTGTTGTTAAGATGAAACATTCTGAGTCTTAGTTAGATTTCTATCCCTTTTTATTCCTTGCATCATCCAGTATTTTACTATAATTCCCTCCCATATTGTTCTCTAAAAAATATCCAGGGTGTTCCTCATCAGTCTCGGTCCCACCAGTTGTTTGAGATGCAATGGAATTATCTTGGTCTAGAGCCAAGCCCTCTAGACCTACAAAATGATTACAGGTTTGGATGAAATACTAGTTCTGTCATTGTCCTGTGACCCCATGTCCCACTAGCATTGTAGGGTTTCCATATATTGAGTCATTCTTAGGTGTGTTACATATTCCACCCTTAGTTGACTTCAAAACCATAACCTCAGTATCCAAAAATCTACTTGGAACAACTAAGATCCCTTCTTGAACCTACATTAACTGTGAATCAACATTTTGTTGTCCCTCTAACTCCACTGGAGTACCATACTTAGAGAAAACCTAGTTCTTCTCACCTTCATATCCTTAAATAGTCTCTGAAGTTAGTACCTCCTGGATAGGGATAACCACTGACTGAGATATCAACATGGTGTTCATGGATTCAATATCCCGAACCTCTACTACCTTTCAAAAATCTAGTGGATCCTAATTGGTTCACCCCCTAGATCCTTCTTTAACCGATTAAAAATATCCACAACCTTCATGTCAGATGAGGGTATTTCCACCTTCTATGTTGAAAGGTCAGTAGCCGCCTTATTGCTATCACCATAAGACAAAGCCTTATCCTTATCCTTGTTCTGATTCATATCCCCTTGCCTTCCACCATTCCTGCACCCAGAAACCAGATTCCCCAAATTCCTACAAACTGAGTAATAATCCACCCATGATTCGAAGATTACAACCTATTTGAATATATATTCTTCTCAAATAACAACCCAAACCCACTCCAATGGTGGTTTGGATATATCCACCTCCACACAAATCCTTGGGTTAATCGGGTGTCTAACCAATTGGTTTCTACTGTCAGCACAAAGGAACTATCTGACCATATTCCCTAGCATTTCAAGGATAGAAGGATTTTGAAATGGTAGTGGTAATTCAGGGAAGATAATATATAAAGGAACATAAGGTGAGTCCTTTTTCATGTGAAAATAAAAATTCCAATAGAAAAGGAAGAACTTGCAACCAAGTCATTTACACGAAGCATTAGACAACATGTGAATCATGTTATCCTCTAAAGTGAAGCAGATCATCAGGTGATGATTTTCAAGAAGACCCACAGTCTCTTGGTCATGAAGCCCCCATGATTAAAAAACAAACTAGTCGAAATCATCAACTATAGGTCGTCATTGTTGAAACCGAGCCACCATAGTAAGATTAAAGAGGCCTGAAGATTTCATAAATTCCAAAAGTGATAACAGCAATTGAGGCGCGATATCAAGAAAATATATAACCTTCATACTAAAAAAATAGGTGAAAATTATGGTTGATACTCTAAATTAGATAAGGGAGTGAAAGAGTGATGTAATGGAGCAAGAGGATCCTTCTCCCCCTTTTTGACTGGAAGGGGGGAGGCTGAAGCCATAATCAACCCTATATAGGGCATCATTGCTGAACACTGAGATCCAAGAGTCTTCTTACACTCATTAAAGGACATCACATTCATCGCACATCTTTTTACAATTCTTTACATTCAAAATGTCATATCTAATAGTTTATTATTGATGCATATACAATGGATGAGTCTTAAAAATTATAATTTATCCATTTTAATCAGAAATAACTAAGAGTTGAGCTTCACAATGGCTTGAAATATACTTACCTATGAGGTGAGTGTGGAGGGTCTTGATGTGGAAAAAGTATAATTTTTTTCTTCTTACCTCATAGGAGGTCTGAGGTATATGATACAAAATTACTAAGATGCAATGAAAATCTATAATTGGGCTATATATCAAGATTTGTTTCTTACTTTAATATGAAACCCAAATTGGCATGAAATATATCAATTTGGTAAGAATCCAAATATCCATCCTACTATCATCAATTTTTTTTCTAGAGTATTCAATACCAAGGTTGATCATATAATGAATGGATTAGCAGAAGGATGTTTCTTTGGAAAGTTCCAAGATAGTATACTACTTAAACATATTCCCATTCATTACTTGTATGCATATATATTTTTAAAAATATTTTTCTCTTTTCTTTGTTATTATAAATTATACTCTGAGATAGTTAGTTTTACAATTTAGTTAAAAATAGGGTTTACCTCATGTTCATACACTTATTTTCCTCATCCATGAGAATAAAATTTCTTCTATAATGGATCTAAATGAAATTTCATGTACTTATATTCCTAGTAAATATGGCCAATCATGGATATATAAATAAATAAATTATTTAATGGTCCATGGTTTGTGTAGAGACAATAATTTTCAACCACTATGGATAAAAAATAGAAGCTGTTAAATGTTTTTACCAATTTTTTTTCTAATTCAAGTCTAGATAAAGATGAATATACTATTTATGGAAGAAGAGATACTAGTAATTAAGTAGTGAAGAATGGTGTTTAACAATACAATTGGTATTTTGTACCTTAAAATCCATGTTTATTGATGAAATATCAAACAGATCTTAATATTGAGATTTTTAAACAGTCACATTCAATATAGACTTGACATAAGTTCCTTTTGAAGAGATCTAATATGGATTGTATTTGTTGTCAACTTAGAACACAATTATTGTGACAAATATATAAATATGTGTTTATAGGAGATAAATAATTTCTCATACATAAATTAGAAAATGAGTAAAGTTAGGTGATGATAGAGTTTCCTTTCATTCGTTATGAATGCATTTACATGGATAATATTGGAAAATATTAAATAAAAAGATGCTTGTACCAATATTTAATGTGTCGAATATCAAACAATTCATTATGATTCAAGCTGAATTATGAGACGAACAAAACCAAAATGGTTATAGAATTGGTTTGAATGTTTTAGCCATGTGCTAATACTGTATGTGAGAAGAACATTGTTCACAACCCTAATAATATTAGTTGGATGAAGTTATAATATGTTGATGATAATTCTATAAGTTTTGATAAGACCTTTATAATAATGTCTTAATATGGTGGAAATTATTTTTCTAAGTGTTAACAAAAAATGAGGCATCTCTAGATCAAATCAACCACCCAAGCAGCCTGGCCACCATAATGGTAGCTGACCAAGATTAAAGGTGGGAGATGACTAGAGAGGCATAAAGATCATATAGCCTACATGGATTGGTGAAGGAGTAGATTAAAAAATGGTGCTTGGACTCCACAATGTGGGATGGTATGGAGTGATTTTGGAGGAAACCGACTCTAACAAGATTTATTGAGAGGCCTATAAAGTGTTTACACTTATAAAGTAGTTTTTATTCAAAGAAAATTATGATGTGGGAATATTTTTAAAAAATATACATTATCCATTCAATTTAAATTATAGGCTCTTTATGTGTGGTACTGAATGACACTACATCAATTCGTCCTCTACCTTAGGTCAGTTAGAGTTTCTATAAGAGATATTTTCACGTTTTCCCTTCCACGATCAAGCTGATCCATCGACAATGTTGTGCATCATCATAAGGGATCATGGGATGCTCAAGAAGGCTGAATTGAAATAATTTATGTATTTTTCCATGAAATAAGAGATTCATTTCAAAGTTTCATTGTATACATGCAAGCCCTACATAATGTTGTGTAATAAAGTGGTTGTGTGTTCATGATACATGTATATAGTTTCACTTGGATGAATGAGTGTTTCTTTCTAAACTAAAATTACATGGAGGATTTAGTTTTCATCTATCAATTAATAACTCCATAATTCTTGAAACCATGAAGTCGATTATTTTGTGAATACATAACACTATGATTTATAGTGTCCTACAAGAATGAATAGATTAATATGACTTTTGGATGAGCTATAGTGGTAGAATTTCCAATAAATATTGATACTGGGGCATGAAAAAATAGAGGGAGGAAGAGAATGATACTAAGTGTAAGTTGAAGTTGATAACCCTCTATTTTCGTATATGGAGAGAGAAAGTCAAACGCTTTTAGTTTCATGAAGAAGGAGAAGAGTCTGTGAGCTTTCTTAGATATGTGAAGAAGAATAAGTTTCCATGAATAGAGGGTATTTTAGAGTGAATAGAGTTGACATGAATTAAGGGTTTGTAAGTTGAGAAACATTGAAATTAGTTCTACATACACTTAGTTAAATGAACTAAAATAACGAGTTTTCAACTTATAGTTACATGAAATAGTAATTATATATTTTTATGAATTCGAGACCATGAGATTAAAGATATGAAAAGTAATTATGAGTTTGATAAACAAGAAACAATGTGAAGAAGCATGAGATTTTGAGAATTAGTTTTTTTAAGGCCATGTAATTCACTCTACATGCATGAAGAGTTTTTCAAACCAAAGGATTTGTAAGTAGTACGATGTAGTATTTGATAGTGAGAAGTAAAGTTGAATATTCCATGAAAATTATATTATAGTATACTTACGTATAATTTGATTGAAAAACCAGAAGTATATTTGTGAGATTTTGGAAGCAGTAATAAGTAAGTGTAAGTTAGACTAAAATTACTAAGTCCAAGAAATTTTCAATTAAAAAGAAGACTGGAGTGCCCATGAATTTGATGAATTAAGGAGGATCTGATTATTGAATATCAAAATCTACTAAGCAAGAATGATTTTTCTAATCTTGATTGTTAGATATAAAATATCTTGAAGGAGTTAGCATAAGAAGATCAGTTGATCTAGTGATCTCATGAATGAAGATCTATATTAGGTGGTTTAGAAGCATTTAGGTGAAAAAAATATCTTTATTGTTTTGAATCAAACTTCTTATAGTGGGAAATGAAAAGCTATATTATCCAGTGGGACTCTATATTTGGATCCCCATGAGAATCTATGTTTATAGGATGAATAAGGTATTTGGTGTAACTACTTACATTTATAGTGGATAATATATTATTTGGGTGTTTAATGAATCATAGTAAGGAGTAGGTTCCTACATCAAGGCTGAACCATGTAAAAATTATTATATCATATACTATTTACTTCTATAAATATCTAGGAAAAACTATGAGACATAAAATTGAGAGGATTGAGATCTTAACCTATCACATATGTTGAATTAAAATAACTAATTCGTAACGAGTGTTCAATGATTCACCCCCTTACTCAGAGATTTAACTATAAATGGTCATTTTAATTGGAATTAGAGTAAAACTAGGTCCCCTCTATCAAATTAGAGAGTTATTGAGTATGGATAATATAAATTCAATGAATATTAATGTTTTTTACACATTTTATGGAAAAACTATCATAGTTTTATAAATTAGATGGTTCCATATCTTCTATCTCTTGTTTATAAAGTAAGAGATGTATTTAAAATGAGATTTCCACCTCTTATCGTGGGTAATCCTATGATTAGATCTAAAAATAGAAATATTGAAGTTGATGGTAAAGAAAAAAAATGCTACTTTGATGTCTATTTGAGAAAATATCTACACAAAAGTCACGGGGCTTCAAACTATAAAGGTAATTTTGAAAAAATTGAAGAGTAGTTAAAAAGGCAATCTTAAAGTCATGGAAGCCAAACTAAAAGTTCATAAGAGCATAATTGGGGATATTAAAATGGATGATGATGAAAATATTGATGACTATATTACATGATTCAATGATATTTTGAACAATATCTAGGGATTTCGTGACAAGTTTGAAGATTCAATAATTATGGAAAATTTGATGAGAAAATTTCTAGTTAGATTTGATCCTAAAGTTTTATTCCTGGAAGATAGAGAAGATATTTCATTTGGTTAGTTATATAATATACTCACAACTTATGAAATGAGGAAGACTCCAATTTTTAAGAAGAAAATAAAATATAAGATGGAATTTGAGTATATATAAATATTAGGGATGATAAAGAAGTTGCAGAATCAAGTGATTATGATAATGAGTAAGGTAATAAGGATTTAATATAATTATTTCCCTAACATGAAAGAGGTTTAAGAAGGGAAAGTAGAAAGAAAAGGGAAAGAAACCACCAAGGTGTTACAACTGTAATGACATTGGATATTTTTTCATAAATTTCTTAAATAAAATGTCCATTGGGTCTAAATTAGATAAAAAAGATGAGAAAACTCAAAAGTAGAAATGGGACAGGAGTAAGAAGAAGTACTCTATCCATAAGAGAAGTAATTTGATTATAAGAAAGAATAAGATGACTCACCATAAAGTAGATAATTAAAAGATGAAAGTAATCTTATGGATCATATGGAAAAAAGGTTTTGATACTTTATTTAGTGACGGTGATGAAGGTGAACGAATAGAATTGAAATATAAGTTACAAAATGAATTAAAAAAATTTCATGTGTAGAATACGAAATGTAAGAAGGAGAAGAGAAAGTTGGAAAAATAAAAGGAAGATATGGATGAATAAAAAGAGGTGTATATCAAGAAATAAACAACATATGTTAATTAGAACAATAATTTCAAGTTAAAAGTTTCTGAATGAGAAAATATGTTGAGAGAGCTTAAAGAGAAACCAGTTTTAAGTGAAGAATAACTATCAAACACACAATCAAAGTGTCTTAATGATCAGAATGATTTGAAAAAGACCAAAGAAGGATTTAGAAAGTTAGTAGAGGTTAATTTTTTTAACTCATCGATATTTAAATAAATAATTCTCCTTTAAATAATATTATGCTTGATTTCATATAATATATGAAATACTGAGCCTAAAACAAACTGTGACATACTATTTAAATGTTATTATTTAAATACGACTATCATAACCTACCCATTAGATTAGCAGGTATAAATAAGAGTAAAATAATTATTAAATATATATATAAAGTCATTTCTTAATAAAAATGTACTAATTAATTCTTAGGAAATAATAAATCAATTTTAAATAAGATCATATAAGATTAAAGGATATTTTTTTTCAAAAAATTGTTTTATATGTGCAAAGTATTCCTTTTAAAAATAAATTAAGTTATTCACTAAAGATGAATGACTGTAATTAAATTTATATATCACATATTTAATAAATAAATTATCATTAATATAATGATGGTTACTATATAATGAATAAGTAAAAATTTATTTTATACTTCAAAAATACGTTTTTTTTCAAAAATGGATTTTATTGAATTTTATGCGCTGATATTATAATTAATATCTAACACTTTTAGAAATTTTATTTTATAAAATTATTTTTTTTAAATCATAATTTCAAAATATTTTTAAGATTTTTTTGTGTTTTTTCAAAAATAGTTGATTTTTGAGTGAATAATGAAAAATATCGATTTTAGAAATAATGTCACTTTTATGACATTATCATGATTAAAGAATGGATTGAATTTTTATGAAACCCTTTTTACTGACCAAATATATATTTAATAAGTAATATAATATATTTAAAAATAAAATTTTGAACTTATAAATCTATTTTTGACATTTTGTAAATCTAAGTAATGCTTTTATTCAAATAAAAACAGTTTTTGATACTTCTATTTTAATTAAGTTTTTACAATTTTAATTTTGGTTTTGGTTTGGTTTTAAAGTAAAATAAGTATACTTTGATTTAACATAATCCAATTAATTCCATTTGAATCAACATTATACTTTATTTTGGTGTAAATTCAATTTCATGCTTAAAATGATCATTTCTTCTAAAAATAGTTTGATTGCATTTTATAAACTTATATTAAAAGTATTTTTTACCAATTATAGAAATTAAATCATAAAAAAAGGATTAAATATTTTTAATTAGAATATACATATTATATAATAATTTCCATTCCATTTTTAGTCATAATTAATAGTAGCCATGGTAAAAGTTTATCACCATGGTAAAGGGTAAAATGGGTAAAATGAGGTTAAAACTGTAGGATATAGTCTAAAAAATCCAAAAATTACCTTTATTTCATTATATGAGTGTAATTTGACCATCATAATCCTATATTCTAAATTATTTCATATTGGTTCCACTTTCCTTTTATCACAACCATGATATTATTTTAAGTAAAGGATAATTACAAAATGTCAATCTCGCTCACTTATTATGTTGTCATAATATGGATATAGATAAAAATGATATATGAACGAATATATATGGTTAAATTTATGAATAATAAAAAATATTTATGATTTTAATTTATTTTTAATTTTTAAATATATTATAATTACTTCAAATGCTTACGTAATTTTCACACATTACTTGTGCAAGAAATAGAAAAACCAAGTAGATTATTTTCAAAATACTAAAAGTAATATTATATGAATGAACTATGGTATTGCATAAATTTAGTGGGTAATTAAAATGTATAATTTATGTTTAAAGTTTTTATATTCTAATTCTAATATTATCTTTATTTTTTTAAATTCAAGAGACGTGAATATTCATGAAAATGACTTTAAATGATATTTAATGTTTAAAATTCATTTTAAAATCATTATAAAATAATAAAAATAATTTCATAAATCAATTTTATAGTAAATTATATATTATATAATAAATGGACCATTTATTTTCCACTTGTAATTTTTAAAACTACTTTCATAACCCTTATTAATTGAAAAATTTGTTACGACAGTTAAGATTAAAGGGTATAACGAGGTATTTAAACTAGAAGATATGGTTACAAATTCCACTTCAAACTTGTATAATTTGTTTATCGAATCTATTTATACATTATAATTATTATCTTATAATATATTTCACTTTTTATCCATTTTATAGGATTTATAAACATATTATATATTAATATTTCATGTATTTACACGATTTCAACCCACTTTACTTATCAAAGGGAACATCCTCTCATATATTCCTCACACATATTGAGCCATTTATATCAATATATATATATAAAAAAATACCTTCCCAAATTTCCTAAACATGTTATATAGGTTATGGTATCACCAAAATACCAACCGATAAGGCTTAAGGTGCAAGTCAAAGGAGGTTTTCTAAAGAAGAGGCATAACTCTTAACTGAGTGTTTTCATGTTTATTTATTCTTCCAAATCTATCAGATATTTTAAAACCATGCTAATATGATAACACAAATATCATAAATATACTTAAATGTTATTAGTTTTATTTAAAAACTTTTTTTATCTTTTTTCCCATCATATGAGAAATGAAAACATCCCTCGTCCATACGTGTGGATGACTACCTCTACAAAGCAATGTGTTTCATTTTTAATAACTGACTCACAAGGATATTTGTTATGATGTATTTAATGAATAAATATTATATTTATGAAAAAATTATGATTCTTTAAAGATAATATATTACTTACCTTCTTACCCTTTTGTCCCTTGGAAAATAATAATGTTGTTCGTGCGTACGTGTGAACTACCACCTCCACAAAGCGATGTGATTCATTTTTCATGTAATCCTTTCATGGATGATTATAAAAATGTATTTAATGTATAAATATGATAATTTTGTAATTATTAATATTATTTATATGATTTAATAGTGACCCATTTTCCATGGTCAACCTACCGAGGCTGTTTTAGGATTATGAACAAAACATCCTCAAAATTATATTACATAAACATAACTGATTTAGTAATTAAATAATTCATGGAAATAAATAAAATAAAATGAATAATTATAATGTAATGAAAATTAAAATTATTATTAATCAATTATAAAACTAATAATTTTATTATTTAGGATTTGTAATGTACAAAATGAGTTGGGAATCAAGGTAAGGGATTTCCAATCTTACTTTCCTTTCATTGAGACTCATGTCATGTTCAACACATGTTTTATTTTTTTGATATATGTAATACCATATGGATTTATTTTATCACTAATTTAGTAAAATTAAATTGGTTTAAAAATAAATTTCAAGTCGTATCCTTCAAGGATATTTTGATTCAAAAGTTACCAAAGTGTTAAGATATTTTTCTTCAAAACATTGTTTTAAATATTTTAAACTCATTTACTCCATGACCATGTTCTTTTAAATGTTTCAAGAATGTTATTATTTATGATTTAATGATTATTTAAAATCATTTTCAACTATAGTTTAATTTCTTTAAAAAGGTTTAAAATGAATCCTCTTGTTGTTTTCCAAACAAGTTACTTTTTACTTTTTACCAAAAAATGGAAACAAATCTTTATTTTAACATTTACTAAATGAAGGAAATTTCCCACTACCATAACTATTTTTTTCTTTGAAAAATACTTTATAATTTTACATGGTTATTTTCAAAGAAATTAATTTTCTCAATATTCAAGAAATTTTTATTTAAAATATTATCAAAAGGAATAAATATTTTCCTTTTATTTTAAAAGAAAGCTTAAAATATTTTATTAAAGGTATTTTCTTCAATATTGAAATCCTTTGATGATGATTATTATTTATCAAAAATATAATCTAATGTTACCATCAACCTTATTTATCTGGTTGACTTATGATCATGTTGTTTTTATTTATTTATTGGGGAAAATGTTGACATTTCATATGCTAGTTTTTAAATATAAATGTTTATGGTGATTTTATATTATGTTGATATTAATTTATTTCATATGACGGATGCATTGGATTTATTATGAGATAAGTGGGACCCATTATACACATTCTATGTATTATTAGGTATCATGAGATAAAATATGTTGGGTATTTGGCATATGACTTACCCATTTATGTGTAATGTCTTGGTACAAGGCCTTGATGATAATATTTTGATGTTAGAAATTAGGAATTCCATCATTACAAAATTCATTATTTTCAACCATATGATTATTTAAAATTTTCATGGATATATTTCAGGTTTATGTTATTGACGGGGTTCTATGAAAATTTATTTACCTCATAATGTAAGAAAATGATCTTAATATTTAATGTAATGTTCATGATCTTCTATCGGTGAAAATTTTGATTTCAAGGAAATATTTTCATGTTTTTAATTCAAATATAAAATTTCCTTTATTTTGATATCCCTTAATGATATTTTTTTCTCATCCCATGTTTTCAAATATTTTTCAAAAGGATTAAGGATGAGTAGGAACTATTTCAAGGACTATATTTCCATTAAGGGGAAACATCTTAAAAGAATAAAACATGTTCTGTATGAAAGATGAGTTTAAATTTAAGAATATTGTTTTTATGGAAAAATGGACATTGAGTGGAAATTTCCACTTTTTATTTTAAGGGTTTGATATTTAAGAGTTTTTATTAGTTCTCTAAAACACTAAATCGAAAAGATCCTAAATATTTAAGAAATTACAACCCTTATTAAAAACCATGTAATTATGGGTTATTTAAGTTACAAGGAATTATAGTTGGTATCAAAGGAAATATTTAGATAACTTTAGAGGTTAGGATTATATTTGAGTATAAGTTATAATTCTTACATAACCATAAAGGTTAATATGCTAGGGATAATTATGGTTATTTAATATAGGATGACATGGTTAAGGATATATTAATATTTATTTTTCACATAAGATGGTTTAGTATGATCTTAATGGATATAATCACACCAAATATTTTGTTTTTTGAAACTAGATAAAACCAATAATATCCAAGTTAACAATGGATGTGAGGTAAAATGTGGTGGTTGAATGATATAAGATCCAGAGTGAAAAATCTAGTGGTTATTCTTAACCATCTATCTAGATATATGATTTAGAACCTGAACCTGGATGACTTTAATGATATACCAAATAATATAAAACTGGAGTTTAATAGAAGTCCAGGAGATAAATACCATAAAGTTATAAATATAAAACTTTCTATATGTTAATAATGTGGGAAAAATCACCCAAGAAAATGCATCAAAGGGATAAGAAGACTTTTCAAATGTGAAGAGAATAGGAATTATGAAAATGAATGTCCAAGGAGGTAAACCTGTGAAAAATACCAATAAGATCATATGAATAAAGGAATAATAAGGTTATATTTTAAGCATAAAATAATCAAATAAAATATAAATGGAACGTGTTATTTTAATAATTTTCTTAGGTTTAAAGTAGGAAATATGATTAGATTGAGATTGATGAATCTTAATACATAACTCATATTTTTTTATTATAGGAAGGAAGTGTTAATAAATAAGGTGAAGATGCTTGGATAAATAACTATGAATAAAGTTGATTGATTAAAGTGTCTACATATAGGGTTTAAAGAGTTATGATGTAGTGGTATTTTATTTAAAGGTTGATAAATTTAAGGATGATCATATGTTTAAAGGAATTGATACCCTATTTATGTTTTATGTGATGAGAGTACTTTGGGATATATTTATCGAGTTTTAATAAATGTTTGAGGTATATGAAAACCTTAAGTTTAACTTGTGAAAAAGAAATTTAAGGAAGAACTATTTTATATTTTGTGGACATAATTTTAAAGGCATTTATAACCTTTAAGGTTAATATTAATTTTTATGTTAACATAATTATGGTTAATTGCGATAAAGGGTTATTATATTTTGGGAGAATATGTTTTATCATATAGATAACCATGGGATTAAAAATTTATTTGGTGAATAATTGATTGAAGTTATTTTTAATGAATTTTAATATATTGGGAACATTATTTGATTATAGTAAATATAATATTATTGGATATGATGGGATTTTATTTTTAGAATAATGATTGAGTTTATTTTTAAAAGAATATATTATTTTATTGTGGCATTATGATGATTCAATTTATTTATGGAGAATATTAGAATATTTTGAAGATTATATGACTAGGGAATGTAAATTTTTGTTATGTGACTTTATGAGTGATTAATCTTGTTTGGAGATAAATATTAAATTGATCTTGGAATAATTTATGACCAATTTTTTTGATATTTTGGTTTTGAACTTCGTAAAAATATTTTGAAGGGTTTTAAGGTTATTTATTTTTGGAATGATTTAATTTGAACTTTGGGTGTTATTTTTTGAGTCATTGGATATTAATATGGTATTTATTCATATTGGATATTAGCTTAGACTGTTCTAACCATTTTTGGTTTTTATTAAGGGATATAAATGAGAGAAAAAACTTTTTATACTTTTATGGATCTTTTCATCCATTAGAAGTTTATTTTAATGATTCTGGCATGACAAATTCCTATTGAATATTCATTACTTGGAGTAAGAGATGATATAGAAATGATAAATGATTGATGCAAAAATCAGGGGATGAAATTTGACTTATGTAATGGAAAGAAATCAAGCATGATTCTTTTATTAAAATCACTATCTTGATGGTAAAATAATTTCTCAAATCTAACGAGACTTATGAATAAAGTAATAATAAACTATCAAGGTACACTTTTAGAAACTAATCTGTAATTATGATCCCTAGAGAGGTATTATATTTTATGAAATTGCAAGTTTCTTAATCTTGAACTATAAATTAAAGTTCATGATAAAATATATATTTGATTTTATTACTATATTTTGATCAAAGTCAAATTGCAAGGACACATTTTTTGTAAGAATGGGTGAATGTTACACCCTGGTATTTCAATAAGTAATTATCCATTAAATAATACCTTGTTTAATTACATGTACCACGTGAAATACTAAGATTAAAAAAAAATGTAATATACCATAGAAATATTATTATTTAAATATGATTTTGGGCCTATAGAAGATTGCTGGACACCCTCTTTGGTTTTAATAGTCACAAATCATGTCAAATCTTATTAATCATGTCGAATCATTTCAATAATTTTTATTTAAGTTTCAATATGTGGAATTATAATTATCTATGATCACAAATAATTTTAACACAATATGATAATATTTATGTTGTAAGATAGTACAAATAGAAATATTTCTTAAGTATGAGAAGCTGACACTGACAACATAAAGGACTCACCGATACCGATATACAAAATGTCTCACAGATAGCTCAAACGAGTCACCAAAAATTCAATTGTCTCACCGATAAAAGGACTGACCTACTGGTGCATGGTGATACTGAAGCATGGTGCTATCAATACATGGTGCTACCAATACATGGTGCTACCGATGCAAGGACTCACCGACACACATACACTCTGATATAATGAGACACTAATGCCAATAAAAGGACTCAATGATGGAATGAGTCACCGATGCATGATTCATTGACAAAGGAGTCACTGATAGAATGTTTAAATTTCCTTTTATTTAATACTATTTATAACAATCATATTTTTATTGTTTTAATGCAACTGATTAATTTAATGCTTTTTGTAGACATCTTTAATGAAGATGTCTGAAATAGGAGGTACAATACCCACCTCAAACCTACATATTGTTAGGCTACACGAATATAAAATAAAAGAACTGAAGATGAAAGATCAGAGCACATGAAAGAGATACACACTAGACCGCCTGAGCGCACCTACTAAACCTGAAAATAAAAGATCAAGAACACATGTGGAACTATTTATTCCTACGTGATGTGAACCAGAGAACTGATGTCTACCAAAGTTCCAACATCTATGCAACATCAAACTAAACCTAAGGAGAAGAAAATCTCATCTTCTTGGAAGACAGAACAGAGTTATCCATAACACTCTGTTTTTAGTGTCTGCTTCTAAAAGAAGTCTCTATATTCAACTATGATACATCAAATAGTCTAGAGTTTAACTATATAACACAAAGAGCCTTCTAAACCCTATCTAATATTTATTTCTCTGTTGTGTGATCTTTTATTACATTTTTGAAAAATGCATGAATCTTTATGAAAGACACACACTGTATCCTACATTGAACTAGAAGATACTAGATACCCTCACACAACTATCTTTTTACACTTTTTTATCCCATGTATAACTGTGGTAGAGGTCCTGTGTGACCTGGTTATATTTTTTTACTAAAAATAACTTTGGTAGAGGTCCTATGTGACCTGGTTTTATTTTGTTCCCATAAAGAACCATGGTGGAGGTTAGGTGACCTGGATAGTTGTAAACTATTTTGTAAACCCAGATCCAGGGTGTGTATCAAAACCTTTGTCTATATTGACTGCTTGGTGGAAGGTTATCACTAAGTGGAGAGAGCTAAGTTATAGTTTGAGACTGAACCTCTTGTTTTATATTAGTAGTGTTTTCAAATTTAATTTTCTCTGTTTTTGTCTGTATTTTAGAAAACTAAATTTCACTTTGATAGTTTGTATTGGATAGTGTTTATAACTATTTTGGATTATTAGATTAGTTTAAAAATTTGTATCAATATCTCATATTTTTATAATTAAGAAATTATCAATCTTCAAAGAAATTAGTTGAATAGTCAGATTATTATAAATTCACTACTTTGATTAACTGGCCTATTAAGTTTTAAAATTAGGGGAATCTTTTAAATAATTTTTTAACAGAAATTTTTATAGGAACTCAATTCACCCACCTCTTGAGTGTCATACTATGACCAACATTTGGTATCAGAGGATTGTTCTTTAAATGTTTTTTCAAATATTTTCAATTTTGATTTAGTTGTGTTTTAATGATCTCAAAATTTTTGTTACTTCTAAATTTTTATCTCTTTTAAAATATTTTCTTTAGTATGGATAATATATTGGAAGGTACTACTACAAACAGAACTCCTTACTTTAATGAAACAAACTATGCCCAGTGGAAGATCAAGATGAAAATTCATTTAGAAAGTATGGGCTTTGATATTTGGATAGTTTTATAAGATAAATATGAAGTACCAAAGACTTCTTGGAATACCTAGAGTTATTCCACAAAGACTGCTTATAATAATAATTGAAAAGCTATGAATGCTCTATTTTGTGCACTATTAGATTAAGAATTTAATAGAATATCTTATTGTACATGTGCCTATAAAATTTGGGACACTTTATCTATTTCACATTAAGGAACTTCTAATGTTAAGAAATGATACTTAATAGTTATACTATTAAGTATAATAATTTTAAGATGAAGTCAGATGACCCTATTTCTAACATGTACCTCAGGTTTAATGAAATTGTGAACACCATGATCTCTTTGGGAAGAGCTGTTAAAACCAAGGATAAAATCATGAGAATACTCATTTACTTACCAGATATATGGAGAGGGACTTCTGTATCAATAAGATAATATTGTGACCTCAACACTTTTCCAGTCAAGGAGATGATAGATAAGTTGATAATTTATGAGGAAGAACTAAAATTAAACAAAAAAGAGGATGTTGAACCCAAAAGAAAATAATTTTCTTTCAAATATACTAAATCCAAGCAGAAGGAAAAATATCAAGACGAAACTGAAAGTTCAAGTGATGAACAATCTTCAATATACAGTGATGAAGAGATGTCTTAAATAACCAGAAGGATTAAGAAATTTTATATAAAGGAGAAATTCTCCATAAATACAAACTTAAAAGGAAACTATGATCCTTAGGGCCATTGGAAAAATAATTGGAAAATAAGTGACATTTCAAATGAAATTGTCTGTTATGAATGAAAAGGAAAGGGACATGTAAAGGCTGACTGTCCCAAACTAAAGTACAAGAAGAAGTGTGATGATAAGGACATAAAGTATAAAAAGGCAATGAAGGAAACATAGAGTACTTCTGAGGACAAATCAAGTGACTCAAATTCCTCTCATGATGAAAAGGATAATAATGAAAATACGTTTTTTTATTAAAAACACATCTTAGGTAACACTAAACTCTCTTGAACACAATGATTACTATTCCGGAGATGAAATTGATTATGAAAATATAACAAATGATGAAATGTTTGAATATTAAAAAATTATAGAGGATTCTTGTAATGAAAAAAAGATAAAAAATATCTTTAAAGAAGAAACATGATTTGACTACCACTGTTAAATATGAACTTGCTGTAAAAAAAGAGAAAAATGCTCAACTACTTAAGGAAAATAATGAGCTTAAATTGTCAAATGAGAAATTGAAAAAGGATTTAGAAAAGTTTACCAATGGTTAATATATCTTAGTTAAAATACTTGGTAAACAAGTAGATTATAAATATAATACTGTAATAGGATACCAAATAGGAAATAAGAACATAACTAAAACTCATTTTGTATCAAAATATAGAAAATATAGTTTTATTTTTAGTTCTGGAAATTTTTTTGCAAGTTCCATCCATGAAACACCTTCTATTTTTTCAAGTTTTTCTACACGAAATAAAGTCTATTTTTCAAATACTTTACATTTTTCTTATAATAAACCCATGAAGAAAATGTGGGTTCCCAAATCTCTTATTACTAATGTTATTGGACCTAAAAAAATCTGGGTACCAAAATCTTTTCTTATCTAATATGTTTGTAGGAAAGATGTTTGAAGAGATCATGTAGAAGTCTATGGTATTTGGATAGTGTATGTTGAAGACACATGAAATGAGATTATTAATGCTTCAATAACTTGATAAATACTGATGGTGGGAATGTCACATATAGTGAAAATGATAAAGGAAAAATTATTGGTCTTGTCCATATTGGTAACTCTAACTCAATTTTAATTTCTAAAGTACTTCTTATTGATAAAATAAAATCAATTTAGTATATCTTTATTATGCGATGAAGATTTTAATGTTAAATTTGAGGATGATTCATTCAATGTTTTTAATTCTAAAAATGAGTTAGTATTTTATACTTTTGGAAATAGAAATGTTTATGCTGTTGATTTAGATTCTTTAATTTCTCAAAATGTATATTGTTTGAGTTAATTTCATAAAGATTCTTGTATTTGGCATATGATATTAGGGCACTACAATATAAACTCACTTAGATATTTCTAAAAAAGTCTTAGTCAAGGATCTACCCAAACTTGAGTTTCCAAATGACAAAGTATATAATCCTTGTCAAAAGGGTAAACAACAAAAAATCTCTTTCAAACCAAAGAAAGAAGTTTCAAATTTTCAACCCTTTGAGTTAGTTCACATGGATTTATTTGGACCATATAGAGTTTCAAGTTTAATTGGGAAGAACTATGTCTATGTTCTTATAGATGACTACTCTAGATATATTTAGACCTTCTTCTTGGCTCAAAAAAGTGAAGCTTTCTCTCATTTCACCAAGTATGCTATGATTGTAGAAAATCTTAGTGGTCTTAGAATTAAAACCCTAATAAGTAACCATGTTTTTGAGTTTTAAAACCAAGAGTTTGAATCCTTTTGATCACAAAATGGCATATTCATAACATCTCTGCTCCTAGGACACCCTAGAAAAATGGAGTTGTAGAAAGAAGAAATAGAACCCTAAAAGAAATTGCTAGAACCATGCTTAGTGAGTATAACCTGCCTGTATACTTTTGGGAAGAATATTTCAATAAAACATGCTATATAATCAATAAAGTCTTAAATAGACCTATCATTAATAGAACTCTTTATGAGTTGTAGAACAATAGAAAACCCAAGGTTAACTACTTCAAAGTTTTTGGTTGCAAAATCTATATTCTTAACACTAAGGATAATCTGGAAAAATTTTCCTCTAAGAGTGATGAAGGAATTTTCCTAGGTTATTCAATTTATAGTAAATCCTATAGAGTCTTTAATAATATAACCAAATGTGTAGAAGAATCTAGTCATGTTAAGTTTGACGAGACAGATCCACATGAGTCAAAGAACTATCTAGAAAATATTGAGGATGATATGTCAAATCTGGATGTCAATACTAAATATTCTGACAATCCTGTGAAGAAATCTGTTAAAACTTCTAGTTTTGGAAATTCTCTAGACTCTAGTCATAATGAACTTGTATCCGTAAAAGAACCTAAAGTGACTAGCCCTTCTTTAGCTAGACCTATTAGAACTCTCAAGAATCATCCTTTAGATGATGTTGTTGGAGATTTAGTTAAAGGAACTTAGACTAGGGATTCTCTCATAAATCAGGTTGAACATCAAGTTTTTTTGTCAAAGATTAAACCTAAGAACATCAATTATTCTATCAATGATGAATTTTGGGTGATGGATATGCAAGAAAACTTAAATCAGTTTGAAATAAACAAAGTCTAGAAACTTTTAGATAGACCCAAAGACACCTTAACTATAGGAACTAAATGGGTGTTTAAGAAAAAAGTACATGGATCTAGTAATATAGTTAGAAACAAATCTATATTGGTTGCACAAGGTTATAGTCAAGAAGAAGGGATTTACTATGAGGAAACTTTTTCACCACTTACTAGACATGAATCCATTAGAATCCTACTTGCCTATACAGTATATCTAGATTTAAAACTTTATCAAATGGTTGTCAAGATTGAATTCTTAAATGGTTATATAATTTAGGTTGTTTTTTTGAACAACCCCCTGGTTTTATAAATCCCCATTTTCCAAATCATTTTTTTTAAAATTAACTAAAGCTTGATATTGTTTAAAGTAAGCTCCAAGATCTTGGTAGGATAGGATCAAAAATTTTCTTATTTCTAATGGTTTTACAAAAGGTATTACTGATCCTACACATTTTATAAAACAAATTTTCAATGATGTTTTATTAGTACAAATCTATGTAGATGATATAATTTTTTGATCCTCTAAAAATTCTTTATGTGTTTATTTTTCAAAGATGGTGTAAAGAGAATTTGAGATGAGTTTGATGGGGGAACTCAAATTCTTTCTTGGATTTAAAATATTTCAAAATAAAGAAGGTATTGTTTTGAATCAATGTAAATATACTAAGGATCTTTTAAAAAGATTTGGATTTGAAAGCACTAAGAGTAGGGACACTAAAAAGTGTACAACTTGTAAGTTAGACCTTGATGAAGATGGTAAATCTATTAATCAAACCACTTATAGAGGAATGATTGGGAGTTTACTATACATGACTCCTATTAGTCCAAATATTAGGTTTAGTTTGTGCATGTGTGCATGTTTTCAAGAAAACCCAAAAGAATCTCATTTAAATTCTATCAAAAATATTTTTAAATACCTCAAATATACAACTAATTTAGGACTGTTCTATCCTAGAGGACAACCTTTTGATTTTGTGAGTTATTCAAATGATGATTTTGGTGGTTGTAAGTTAGATATAAAGAGAACCTATAGAACATGTCACTTTTTGGGCATGTCTCTAGTTTCATGGTGTAGTAAGAAACAAAATTCTGTTGCATTATCTACTACCGAAGATGAATACACAAATGATGGTTGTTGTTGTGTACAAATTTTGTGGATGAAACACACATTACTAGTATGTGTATATCAATTCAGACATGTCCCTATAAATTGTGATAACACAAGTGATATTAATATTTCTAAGAATCATATTTCACATTCTAGGACAAAACACATTGATGTAAGACATCACTTTTTGAGAAAACATTATAAAAAAGGTGATATAATTTTAGAGTTAATTAGAACTGAACATTAGCTTCTTGACATTTTTACTAAGCCATTGAACACTAAAAGAATGAACTACATCAGAAATGAGTTAGGAATGATCAATCAATAGGACCTTATGTTGTTATTACTTTGATAATATTAAGTTAAGCTGTTATATCAACACTAGAAAAGTCAAACAGATAGTGTCATGATGACACTAAAAATATGAAGTTGGAATTTTCATGTCAACACCGATGCTTTGTCATTCCGACACAATTGTCATGCCGACACTGATGCCTTGTCATGCTGACATCATTAGTGTTATGAAAAATCTGCCATGTTGACACTGATGACTCACTATTTTTATCAGTTTTATGTTTTTACCAAAACGATGTTGTTTCATTTATTTTGTTGAACCTGGTTCACAATTTTTGCGATCTAAGCCCTAAATGATATAAATTCGAGTTAATCCAATATACTCCTTTACCCTTACACTCACCCTGCTATTTCTCTCTCTACCTCCCAACCTTTCACCTCCCAACCTTTGACCTCATGACCTTCAAACCAAAATATTGGAATAGCGCATGTGAAGCGAGCTCTTGCAAGGGGTTCAGGTGACGAGTCTCATGCAGTAAAGAAATAGAAATGGAATCAATAAAATCTTCTAGACTTATGAATCCTACTCTGGTGAACCATATAGTGACTCCAGAAAAGGAGATTCTTGTAGAATGGATATTGGAAAGAAAGTCTTTACTACTCAGTGTGTTATAGGATTAGGGATGGCTTGAGTGGTTCTCAGGTAACAAAAGGCCCTATTACCCAAAGTTAGTACATGAATTTTATATGAATGTTGAGTTTTTGTTGGAGAGTAGTGATGTTTTCTAGATTAAGTCCACAATGAAAGGTAAGAAAATTTATTTTTCATCAAGGTTGTGGGATGAATGTCTTAAGGTACCCCATGTGGGAGTGTTTGATGACTATCATGGTATTTATCCACCTAAGAGTGATATTTTTCTACTTTGAGATAGCTCTAAAGGATCTTACTGACAATGAAGATCATATGAGGCCTATTTCTACCGAATTAGACAAGGAGTGTAGAATTTTGTTCAAATTCATTCATCACCAAATCTATCTTGGGAAATGAGAATTTTCTTCATTAAATTATCAAGATGTTTATTTGGTGTATCTAATGATGAAGGTAATTAAGGTAAACCTGTGTAGATATCTCATAGTTCATATCAGTGAGATGATTAATCCTTCCTTAAAGACAAACTCTCTTTTTTACCCAAGGATGATCTCATCCATTCTTAAAGAGAAAGGTTGTGTAGATGAAAGTGATGAAACTGTTTCTGAGTGTAGTGGGATCTTCTTAAGAAAATAAATCTGCAAAAGGATGAAAATCAATTGGAACCCATGGAAAAGAAAATGGGTTGGTGTTGAAGATAAGATTTATGAGAATTTGAATCTAGTGGACCATCCAACTAGGACAAGATATATGGATGATCCTGGTCCGGGATCAGATGAAGAAGTTGTTTAATCTTTAGATGAGGAAGAAGAGCCCACTACACCATTAAAAGATCAAGGGTCTCCTATTGATGATAAAAGTGACCCTAACACCACTGAAGCTCAAAAATGTTTTTCTTTTGGACGTCCAAGTCCACCAATTGCTTTACCCTCAGATGAACCCATTCTTGGAACTAATGGAGATAAGTAGGCATAAGTATCAGGCTATCTGGTGTATGTAAGTAGATCCAGTAGCTCTAAAGATGAATCAAAAGAAGAATAAAAATAAGGAAGTGGAGAATATGGAAGTAGTAGTGGCAATGGTTGTAAATAGGAAGAAAGTGAAGAAAATGCTGATAGAAATGGAAGTGAAGAGCATGCCTTTGGACATGATGATGACGATGAAGGCAGCTGTGAAGGAAGTGAAAGTGTTGGTGACCATCATGAGTACGATCAAGGTGGATATATAGATATGGTTGATGATTTGGTTCATATAGATGTTGTTGAACCTTCTAAGTTACTGATCAAGAAATAAGAGTAGTTGAAACTCAAAGAGAAGTGGAATCTCAAATGATCCCTGCACCTTAGTTAGCTTATAAAGGAAGGAGACCTCATGTTGAGGGTGAGAAACCTATGAGGAGAGCACAAATTAAGGGGGATATTCAAGATATAAGAGATCAAGTTTAAGAGTATCCTCAAGTTGGAAGAGTAAAAGTTAACACACTCACTCTTTTGGAACCCTTTGTGTTATCTAAATGGAAAAAATATCCTGGGTATGTTGTCCTTGACTTAGGTTATTTTGACTCTGATGCTGAGGAAAGTGTATCAATTCCATAGTGACCACTAGTTAAAGAGCATGTTATTATCGAGACACCTCAGGTAGTGGCATCTACCTCAGTCCCTACTTCTTCCATTGTTTCAGTTCCTGGTGACTATGTCACTAGATTAGAGAAGTTAAAGGATGACATCTATTCACCTGTGAGAGTATCAATTCAATATCAGATGATCTATGGGATCTGAAAAGATAGAAGGGAAAATACTCAGCTGAGTTATGAATTAAACTCTCTAAAATATTCAATTGAAGTGATGAAGTAGTCTGTGCAAGCTCCTCCTATTCTAGTTCAGACAGTTGGTGTGAATGAGGCCGATGTAGTTAAAATTTTAGAAAAGGTTATAGCTAAAATTCAACCAAACTTAATCACAATGGCTGAAACAATTATTGCAAACACCACCAAGCTGAGAAAATAAATGAATGGGATTGTCTCTATAATAAATCATCTAACCTCTAAGTATAAATACTATATGGAGACTATTCTTAAAGCTTCAAAGACTCATACCACAGATCTTGCTGTTCCTTCTACCTCTAGTCAGGCATCTCAGGCCTTGGAAATTAAGGCTTTTAGAAATGTTGTTAAGGAATAAATTCAAGCTCTGTTTAGTGCTTTTGGATTGGACAACCTTGATAAAATTGAGAAGAATAGTGACTATGTTCATGATATGGTTAGGCTCTATTCCAGGAGTGCTGAGACTATCAATGCTCAGATTATAGAGAAGGTGGATTATTATTTCAAGAAGATTATTACCAAGCATCAATTAAAAATCATGTTTAAATATTTGGTAGAGAATTTGACATTTCCTCTAGTGACCAGAGCCTTTGAAGACCAAGTACAGAAATTGAAGGAATTCACCCCAATTTTGAACAAGTTCACAGAGAATAATTATGAATTTGAGAAATCTATGAATTATGGTGGTGAAATCATTGAGGATTTCATTAAGATACTGAATCCATACCTTCATGTGTAGAGTGAACCAATTATGGTACCTACTACTGCACCTATTGGAACTGCTGGATCAATACCTCCACCTCAGATGAATGTTGTTTAGGCCTTAAATCAGATCAGAAGAGTAGATCCAACCTCATATTTTGTCACAACACAAACCCAACCTTGAACCTAATGTTCCAGAAGGAGTAGTCCTACCTCCTATGAAGATCCATTCAGACCCTCATACCTCTTAGCCTCTACCTACTGGAAACTCAATTTATCCCTCTGAGAAAGGGAAGAAACCGCTTGATCTTAAATAGTAGGGTGAATTAATTTTGATAGGGCTGATGTATTGTACTTTTTTGTCTTTCACTGGATATTGTAATACCTTGTACTTCACTGTTTAATGGAATTCAGTGCTTTTTTTCTTTCATCTATTTGTGTTGTATCTATTTTTCTCTGATATATCTTATTCCCTTGATACATGTTTCCTTCTTGATTATTTCCTAGATTCCATTTCATTATTGATTTTATCCTTTGATACCCTTGCAATTTTTGATAATCCCAAAACGGGGAGAACAATTTGGAATTATCCATATTTATTTTACCTTTGATACCAATCTTGTGTATTTTATTTTCCTTACCTCTGATTACATATGGGAAGAAAAGGCATTAGTCTTTGATAAAATTATTTTAGTTTCCTTGATACCATTACCATTTATTTTACCTATGAACCTCATCTATATATTGATAAAATTAATCAGTAATGGGAGATGATAAGTAGAATGATTATATAACACATCAAATGATTGTACTTTATAATACCATGATTTTTGATCATCAAAAGGGGGAGATTTTTGGACCATAAGAGATTGTTCACCACCCTCTTTGGTTTTAATAATCAGAAATCATGTCAAATATTATTAATCATGTCTAATCATTTAAATAATGTTTATTTAAGTTTCAATATGTGTAATTATGATTATCTATGATCACATATAAGTTTAACACATTTTGATAATATTTATGTTGTAAGACAGTCCAAACAAAAATATTTCCTAAGTATGAGAAGCTGACACTGACTACATAAAGGACTCACGGATACCGACAAATATAATGTCTCACCAATAGTTCAAATGAGTCACCGATAGTTCAATTGTCTCACCGATATAAGGTTTGACCTATTGACGCATGGTGCTACCGATGCATGGTGCTACTGACGCATGGTGCTATGATCGCAAGAACTCACCAACACACAAACACATCGATAGAATGAGACATCAATGTCGATAGAAGGACTCACCGATGAAATAAGTCACTGATGCATGATTTACCAACAAAGGAGTCACTGATAGATTGTTTAAATTTCCTTTTATTTAATAACAGTCACATTTTGAGTGTTTTAATGAAATTGATCAATTTAATTCTTTTTGCAGACATATTTAATAAAGATGTTATAAATATGAGGTATAATACTTACCTCAAACATGCACATTGTTAGGCTATAAGAATATAAAATAAAAGGAATCAAGTTGAAAGATAAGAGCACATTAAAGAGATACACACTAAACAGCCCAAGCACACCCACTAAACTTGAAAAGAAAAGAGAAAGAACACATGAGGAACTCTTCATTCCTACTTACTGTGAACCAGATAATTGTTTTCCACAAAATTTACAACATCTTTGTAACATCTAACCGAACCTAAGGAGAATAACATCTCATCTTCTTGGAAGACAAAACACAGTGCTCCACGACACTCTGTTTTCAGTGTCTACTTCTAGAATAAGACTCTAGATTGAACTCTAATACATCAATGAGTCTAGAGTTGAACTGCATAACACACATAGCCTTCTAAACCCTATTTATTATTTATTGCTCTATTGTGTGCTATTTTATTACATTTTTGAGAAGTGTGTGCATCTGTTTGTAAGAAACACACTATCTCCTGCACTAAACTGGAGGATACTAGATATCCTCACACAAGTATATTTTTACACTTGTTTATCCCATCTAGAACTATGGTAGAAGTCCTGTGTGACCTAGTTGTATGTTATTTCCATGAAGAACTGTGGTTGAGGTCATGTGTGACCTAGTTTTATTTTGTTCCCATGAAGAACTGTGGTAGAGGTCCTGTGTGACTTGGTTGTATTTTGTTCCCATGAAGAACTGTGGTAGAGGTCAGGTGACCTAGATAGTTGTAAATTGTTGTGTAAACCCCGATCCAGGGTGTTGATCAAAACCTTTTTCTATATAGACTACTTAGTGGAAGGTGATCACCAAGTAGAGAGTACTAAGTCTTAGATTGAGACTGAACCTATTATTTTATATCCATCGTGTTTTCAATTTTAGTTTTCTCTATTTTTTCCTATATTTTAGATTACTAAATTTTACTTTGATAGTTAGAATTGGATAGTGTTTATAACTATTTTGTCTTATTATATTAGTTTCAAAAGTTATATCAATATCTCATATTGTTACAACTAAGAAATAATCAATAATTTAAGAAATTAGTTGAATAGTTAGACTATTATAAATTCACTACTTTGATTAACTGGCCAGTTAAGTTTTAAAATTAGGGGAATCTTTTAAATAAACTTTTTAACAGAAATTTTTATAGGAACTCTATTCACCCCCTCTTGAGTATCCTACTCAGACCAACATGATTGTTATAACCTATCCATTGGATTGACAGGTATGAAAAAGAGTAACTAGATTATAAAATATATATAAAAAATATTTCCTTAATATAAATGTACTAATTAATTCCTAGTAAATAAAAACTCAATTTTAAATAAGAAAATATAATATTAAAGGAGATATTTTTTAGAAAACTAGTTTATATGCGCAAAGAATTTTTTTCATAATATATTTAGTTAACCACTATATACGAATTATTTTAAATAAATTTATAGATTATATATTTAATAAATAAAGTAACATTAATCTAATGGTGGTTACTAGATAAGGAATAAGTATAAATTCATTTTAAACTTCAAAAATACATTCTTGTTCAAAAATGGTTTTTATTTCATTTCATAAATGGATATTATAATTAACTCATACCACCTTTATAAATTGTATTTGTTAAAATAGGCGGTATTTTTTAAATCATCATATCAAGATAATATTCAGATAAATTTTAGGTATTTTTCAGAAATAATTACTTTTTTGGGTGAATAGTAAAAATAACGATTTTACAAATAATGTCACTTTTATGACATTATCAGAATCACATTATGATCCGGTTTGGATTAGAGGAGGATATTATAGTCACCTGGTTTAGGGAACCCCGAAGATGCAATGAGGCTACCTTCTTTCTGTTTTGATGGTGTTTTTATTTTCACATGCGGTGCGATCCATCTACAATCACAACTTGGGTCAGTCTTCCTGGTCTTCCACTTTACTTCCAAAATACATCTATTCTGTGTGTTATTGGGAATATGATTGGAATATACCTATGTTCTGATTGATGAATGGAGGTCCTGTGTCCTCCCGTCTATCCAAGAATATGTGTCGAGGTTGATGTTGCAAGGACACCCGTGAATTGGGTATGGATCACATATGGGAAAGAGTTCTGTTGGAAGAAGGAGGTTATCTTCGAGTCTTGGATATAATACTGTGCTAATTTCCATCGTTTTGGTCATCTTGAGATATTCTGTCGAGGCATGAATGCAATCGGGTGTTCACAGGCAGTGAAAATTATCACTGGTTGCTCTGTCGTAAATGGTCTGGAGTAGTCGCTGGTGGAGGTACATCCTGGGGCCTCTTTTCTTATGTGACCTTAAGAAAGAATTAATGGGGGAAAGGCTTTCCTGAAAGAGACCACAAAACAGGCTGGAATGGAGGTTTTTTCTGAGTAGGGGGTGATAGTGGACGAGCATATTCATCCAGCTGCAGAATGTGAGGCTATATAGAAGGATCCTGGAGGGGCTCCTGTATATGCAGTTGTTGTGAAGGAAGTGAAACCTTCTTTGAATCCATATGTGAATCAATTTTTTGATTATCTAAAATTGGATCTTGGGGGATGGAAGCAACATTTGTTGGATGCTACTGGAAGTGACCATTTGTAGTTGGTTAATGTTCCAACTTGTAACCAGTTTGAGGGACTGGAGATCGAGAAGGTTTCTCCTATAGAGGAAGGTCCACAAAGGAACGAGCCTGATAATATGCCACTTGATTCCTTTTCTTAGCCTGCAGTAAATGAGGATGCACTTGGGATGGATCCTAATGATGTTCATGGAAATGAGGTTCCCCTTCAATGCCTCAAGCCAATTGATAATAACATGCAATCACAGTCGGCAGGAGGAGAGTGTTTGACTGCATCAAAGGGTATGATGATTGGAGGGATTTATGGATGCTAAATGGTTTACTCTATGTCCATCAATTGGAAAATGGGAAAATGTCTTTGATAGTGACAAAGAAAATTCTACTGATGTCACAAAACTCTCTTACAGTGATATTGTTCAAGGTGGAAACAATAAGTTGTCTACAAGTGAAGGAAATATGACTGCTCAACCGAGGAGAAGACCAAGAAAAGACTACTCTTACCTACCAAAACTAGTGTCTACTAGATCATTCTTTAAGAGGGAGAGTTTTTCCAGGGTTGTCACTGGTTTGAAAAAGGGAATTCAATCTTATAACGAGCTTCTATCGTTGGAGAAGTTGAATCTGAGAAGGAAGTATGCTAAGGTTCTTAAGCACTGTGAAAGCTTAGAGTGAGAATCAACTATTGCAGACAAAACAATATATCATGAATATGGTGATGGGTATGATTTTTATGATATGTAGTTGTCTATTTTGGTGTGTTTTACTTTCTTGCTGTACTTTTCTATTTTATTAATAAATGGTCAGAGGATTTCCTCTGACTAAGATTTCCTGGTATAAGATAAGGTTTAAAAAATATTAAAAAACTTGAAATTATTACATTGGATGTGTTTAATTTTACCATATTCATCATATATTTTGGTTCCACTTTCCTTTAATTGGTACCTTTATATTATTTTATGTAAAAGATAATTAAAAAATGTCACTCTATCTCACTTATTTTGTTTTCATAATATGGATATAGATAAAAATGATATATGAATGAATATAGATGATAAAATTTATTAATAATAAAATATATTTATTATATTAATTTATTTTTAATTTTTATAGATGGTACAATTACCTAGAACACTTACACAATGCTGACGCAATGCTTATGCAAGCAATAGAAAAATCAAGTAAATGATTTTAAAAACATTAAAAGTAATATTTTTTGGATGAAATATGGTGTTACCTGACTTACATGGATCATTAAAAAATATAATTTAAGGATAAAGTGTTTATATTTTAATTCAATTATTATATTGATGCCTTTAAAGTCAAGATATGTGAATAGTCATAAAAATTACTTTAAATTATATCTAATGTTTAATTTTTTTTAAATAATTAGAAAATAATAAAAATAAATTAATAATTAAATTGGATGAAATTTTTTTGATTATATCATTAATGTTTCATTTATGTTCCACTTTTCATTTTTAAATTTTCTTTCACGACCCTTAGAGATTAAAAATTTTGTTACCACGGTTAAGATAAAAAGAGTCAATGAGGAGGTTAAACTAGAATATAAAATTAAAAATACTAAATAAACATACCTAAATTTTATTTTTTGAATATATTGAAACCTTATACTCCTTATAATTAAATAAATTTCACTTTTTATTCATTTTACATGAGTTAGAAACATATTATATATGAATATTTCATGTATTTATAAGATTTCCACCCACCTTACTTATAAAAGGGAACCAGATATCCTATATTAATCACACATATTAATCCATTTAGTTAGAAAATATCTACCAAAATCTATTAAAAACCTCAACACACATTTTCTAGAGGTTCCTGTCTCACCAAAACACCAACCTTGAAGGCTTAAAGTGTAAACCAAATTAGGTTTTCCAAAGATGAGGTAGAACTCTTAATTGAGTGTTTTTATGTTTATTTATTTATCCAAATCATTATAAAATTCTATAACCATGTCGATATAATAAAATAAGTATATTAAATATACTAAAATGTTATCTTTTTTATGGTACAACCCATTTTTCATCTTCTTTTCTATCCCATGGAAATGAAAACATCTCTTGTGCGTGCATGTAGACAGCCACATCGACGAAGAGATGCATTTAATTTTTCATAACCATCTCATATAGATGGTTATTATGATAAATATATATGATATTTATGACATAATTATGATTATTTAAAGATAATATATCACTTACCTTCTTACCTATCCATCCTTTGGAAAATGAAAACATCATTCATGCATACGTATGGAATAACACTTCCATGAAGCAATGCAGTCCAATTTTCATGTTCACATTTCAAGGATGATTATAAAATTGTATTTACTATATAAAAATGATAAAAATTTATTGATTTATTTCATATATATTATTTTACAATGGTCCCTTTGACCATGATAAACCTAGCAAAGTTTTTTTGGGATTATGAACTGAATGTCCTCAAAAGGCATGACATAAACTTAACTGATCTAGTAATTAAATAAGTCATGGTAATAAATGAAATAATAGGAATAAATTTAATGTAAATAACATGAATAATGTTCTTAATAAATTATAAAACTAAAATAATTTTATTATTTAATAGTTAAAGAACATATGAAATGGTTCAAGACTTAAAGTAAAAGATTTTTCATCTCAATTTTATTTTATTGAGACTCAATCCATGTTCACCACATATTATATTTTGTGTGGTGAATGTACTTACATATGGATATCTTTTATCACTATTTTTCTAAAATTCAAGTGGTTTAAAAATCCTTTTCAATTTCTCACCATCAATGATATTTTGATTCCAAAGTTACCAAAGTGGAAACAGATTTTTCTTCAATACATTGTTTTAAATATTTTAAACTCTTTTCCCTCCAAGTCCACAATATTTTAAATGTTTAAATAAAGTTATTATTTATTATTAAAAGATTATTTAAAGTCATTTTAAACTATATTTTACTTTCTTTATAATGTTTTAAAAGAAATATTCTTTTTTGTTTTCCAAATGTGGCACTTTTTTATTTTTTTACCAAAAGTGTGAAAGGAATCATTGTTTTAAAATTTAATAAATGATTTTTTTAAAAAAATCATAATTATTATTTAATTTTATGATTACTTTAAAATTTTCCATGATTATTCACAAATAAATGAATTTTATCAATATTTTGGAATTTTTTATTTAAAATTTTATAAAAAGAAACAATTTTTTTTTCTCTTATTTCCAAAGAAAAGTTCAAATGTTATTTTAAATATATTTTAATTTAAATTAATATCATTTGATGATTATTATGATTTACTAGGTATATAATCTAATTATACTATACAACTCATTTATCTAGATGAATTATGATCATGTTGTTTTATTTATTAACTTGGGAAAATATTTACATTTTGTAGGATAGTTTTTCAATATGAATGTTTATGTTGATTATGTAATGTGATGTTATTCATTTATTTAATTTTATTAATGAATTGGAATTATTAATTGATGGTTAGGGATCATTATATCCCCTCAATACATCATTTGGTCTCATGAGATAAACTATCATGGGTATTTGGCATGCGCCTTACCCATTTTTTATGATGTATTGGCATGAGGCTTTGAACGTAAGATTATGATGTCTGATATTATGAATTCCATCATTATGAAATCAATTATTTTTATCCATGTGACTATTTAGATTTTCCATGGGTATACTTCAAGTTTATATTATTGATGGGTTTTTTTAAATCTTTTTATTTCATAAGGTAAGAAAATGAGATTATGATTTAAAGGAAAATTTATGATCTCCTATTGGTGAAAAGTTTGATTTCAAGGAAATGTTTTCATTTTTTTAACTAGAATATCAAATTTACTTTACTTTTATATCCCTGATTAAGCATTTTTTTCTCATCCCATTTTTAAAATGTTGTTCATAGGGTATAAGGATGATTAGGAGCTATGGTAAAGATGATCTTTCCATTAAGGGAATTTATCTTAAAAGAAGAGAACATTTTTTGAATAAAACATGAGTTCAAATTTAAGAATCCTACTTTTGTGGATAAAATGGATATTGAGTGGAAGTTTCCACTTTTTAATATAAGGGTTTGATATTTAAAATATTTTATTAATTCTCTAAAACTCTAAACCAAAAATATCCATGAAATATAAGAAAATTAAACCCTTGTTATAAATCATATAATCATATTCCATTTAAGTTATTAGGAATTATAATGTATTTTCTTCTCAAGTAGGAGAAAATAGGGGTCCAGAGAGGTAAGTTAATTCTATTGAAAATAATTATAAAAATAAACCTGTTATCTCTAATAGTGTAGGTTCTAAATCCAACCCTAAACTAGTTTGGAACAAGACAATACTTGTGTAAAACCATCTTATTCATCAAAATAAGAGAGAAATACTTCAATAATATCATTTACCTCATAGTAAAGACATCCATATTATATGGTAGGACAATAATTTAAATCCTCAGGAAACAACTATTATAAGTAAGGAAGATCAAGGTTCAACGGATACTACTATTAATGTGGAGTGTTTATCCACAAATACTATTCATGATGGTATAATATGTCACTACTAGAAAAGAGGCATGAACCAAGGGGGATCCATTATGAGAAGATTAGAATGGGTTTTCAAATAAAGTAAGTTATGTCTAGGAATTCATATAATATTATAACACAAAATAAGTAGGGATACTTAGAAGAAATCCATGTTAGATGTGATCAGTAGGGTCACAATACTGAGGTATGCATTACTAGATTTTATATACATATTTCTTATGGTATGAAATGGAAGATAATTAATAATGTAAAATAAGAGAATTCATGTTTTGATAAATATATCAAGAAACCATGTGAAACCCCTAAGAAATATAAGCATGGTAAAAAGTATTGCTTAATTTTTTCCCACCCTAATCATAAATTACTAAAAAAATGGAGAATGCACAATAAAATTTTAGTTCTAAAGAGAAAAGTCATTTCACATGAATAGAATGAATTTTGTAAGATCTTTTCTAAAAATGATGACCCAAATTTTCAAGAGAATTTGTGTAGAAGTTTTAATGAAATAGGACATGATACGAAAGACAATATGGATATCTTAATCAGTCAAGAAGAATTGATTAAAAAGATGATGAAAGAACCTAAAAATTCATTTGGAATGATATATGATGTGAAGAAGACAACTTCACATAAAGAAAAAATTAAAATGAATGAAAGACCTTATCTGAGATACAACTATGAACCTTACTATTTCAACTAATTAACTAATAGCTTCCTCCTAATTCCCTTGTTTTTTATTTATGCTATAATATAATAAATTTAAAGAGATGAGTTAAAGTGGGAGGTTGACGCGTGTTGTAGTAATTGTATAGAATGAAGAGGATACCATCAAGGAATTCTATAACTACTATGATGAATAATTAAGTATATCCATTTATGGGGATCTTATATCTCTAAGAATCTACAAAATAAAATTTCTTTTATATTAATAAAAAAATTATACAAAATCTAAAAAAAGTTGGAAGATGAGGTATACTAATTATAATTTTCTACTTTTTCTATGATCACGATAAAGATGTTGATAAATGGGGATTAGTAGTTGATGAAAAAGAAATTACAAAGTGGGAGTTTTATATCTTTTACTTAAATGTTAATGTGTTTGGTGAATATGAGTGTTGGTTTTATTTTTCTTGATGAATCTATGTGTATAGCTCCTAAAATGAGAAAGTTAAAGTGGTATCACATTTTGAAAAAATTAATAGACAAAATTTATGTCTAGATTAATACACTCTTGTTTTCTACACGGGGTTATAACATATAGACTTAGATTTGAATGACTAATGGATCATTTCTAAGACACATGTGATGTCATCCTTATCTAAAATTATTGCATTGGGGTGTATTTATGAACAAATAAGGGAGAATAAGTTTCATTAAAAATATTCAAATATGATTTAATATGAGAACAAATTCCTTTATATTTCCTTTACATTTATTCTAAATAAATTGGATAAGAAAAAGGAACACATATTGAAATGAATATCTAGTGGTATTGATGATAAAAATAAATTAATATTTTAGATAGGTCAAGTTTTTATTTTATTTTTTTCAATAAGTAACACTGCAATTTTGAAAAAGCTATGAATATGTGACTAGAAGAATGAGAAAAGGAGTAAAGTAATGTGAATATGGAGTTACTTATCATTAAAGGGTGATTAAAGAATGTATTTAAATGGATAATATTAGTAAAGATTAAATAAGTTGATGATTTAATTGATCTTTATAATATCAAATATAACAAAATTCATTGTGATTCAAGTTTCACTATGATAAGAACAAATTTAGATGATTATAGAATCGGGTTTAATGTCTTAGACATGTGTTAATGTAGTATATGAAAAGCACATTGTTCAAAACCTTAAAAATATCACTTGGATAAATTTATAATATATTGAGGATAAGTATAAAAGTTTTGATAAGACCTTGGTAATATTTTAATACTATGGTTGAAATTATTTTACTAATTGTTATAAAAAATGATTCATCTTTAGACCAAATCAACCATACAATTAGCCTAGACACCATAATGGAAGTTAACCATGCTTAAACGCGGGATCCAGATAGAGTGGTATAAAGAGTGTATAACCTATACAGATCAATGACCAAACAGATGGGTGAATGGTTCTTCGCGTCCACTATACAGGTGGACATAGGAGACTATTGGAGAGAATTAGCTCTAACAAGATTTGTCGAGTGGATTTTAAATTGTTACCACTTATAAAATAGTTCACATTTGAATAAAATTTTGATGTGGATGAGTTTTTAAAAGTGTTTACTATTTATCTTCTTTAAATTATGGACTATCAGCACATTTGACTAAATGATGCCACATTGATTCATTATCTACCTTAGGCTAGTAAGGTTTTTTTCATGTGGTATTGTCATGTCATGCCTTATATGATTAATACGAGCCCTCAATAATGTTCTGAATCACCATGAGGGATCATGATATGCTCAAGAAGGCTGGTCCTAGATCTTGAATGTGTTCTTATTTGAAATAAGTGCTTCACATTGGAGTTTTAATGGATATATTCTAGCCTTATGTGATGTAACAAAAGAAAGTGACTGCACATGTACAATACATGCATGTAGTTTCACTTGAATGCATGATTGTTTCTTTTTAGATAGAAATTTTTTGGAGGATACTATATTCATTTTCAATTGAATAATTCCATTATTATTAATACCATAAATTTTATTTGTTTTCAAAGACTTGACACCATTGTAATGACCTAGTTACTAAGAAAATTTTCCGTTGAGTTTCCATAGGTTTGTGGGTTCTAAAGGGATGTTTTAGAGGTTGGTGGTAGTAGCTGGAAGTATCAGATGGTGGTAGAATCTAGTGATAACAAACTTAGTATAGCGGTAACTTCTAGTGGTAGCTTATGATGGCAGCAGCTAGTAGTATCATCTAGTGGTAGTATACTTAGTCTAGATATATCTTCTAGTGGTAGCTTATTGGGGTAGAAGACTTAGTTTGGCGGTAGATTCTAGTGGTAGCTTCTAACAGTAGTAGCTGGTGATAACAACTTGCGGTAGTGGACTTAGTATGATGTTAGATATGGGAGGTAGCTTTTGGTAGTAGCTTTTGACGATAGCATCTGACGGTATCTACTGTCGATAATAGATAGTCTGGCTGTGTTTGTGATGGTAGATCCTAATGGTAGATCCCAATGGTAGTTCATGATGGTATATCCTGGCAGTATCAAGTTCCATATTTTGCAAAATTTTCAATTTTTCCCTTTTAACATTTTTTTTGATGAAAAATTGTTTCAAAGCATTAATTAAGGGAATTAAGATCCTTTTAATAAAATAATATTTTTATCCTCCATTTATTAAAATTCCAGAGCTTTTAAATGGCTCTTCCATGAGAATTTAATGAGACCTGTATCAATAGTAAATTAAAATATTACCAGTGATCTAAAATACCGATGATTTGGTATCTAATGATTCTAAAAAAAAGATATTTCCTTTATTATTTCTATCTCTCTTTCTCTCAAGATAAGAGGTTCTGAAGCCTTTCCATTAGAGTCTTGTAACCCTATTATCATTGTTGTTTTAATTTATTCAAGTAAGTGGTTCTATCATGTTCATAGAACCCCTGTTTTTGGTGCAACGAATCATGGGAAGATTATTTCTTCTAGGAAGGGTATCCCTTCACTTCTCATTAGTTTTATCATGTGAGAGGGGTTTATGATTTTTTTATCTTTTTAGAAGATAATATACACCGTATTAACAAGGATAAATTAATAATTTAAATTTAAATTTAAGGGGGATTGAATGATTTTCATGTTTTTATAGCTTTATGATATTGTGATAATGATATTTTTCCCATGATTCTTACACCATTGAAAATAATGGATATTGATATCCTTTTTTTAATTATTATATTTGATTTAAAGCCTCGATGTGTGATTGTTGTGAAAACAACTTGAAAAAATGAATAACCACTTATACTTGGTTAAAAAAATGATTTCCCCTAAAAAATTATGTTTGTGTGAGAATACACTTAAAAGTAAATTGGAACATGATGGAATTCCCTTGAATGAATTTGAAATTAGATATGTGGATGTGGTATGTAAGTGTTGTGATATTTTTTGGTGAGGTTGTGTTGTGGGGAAGTGATGTACGGTTGTGCTATGGGGGAGAATGTGATAATATGTGTGATTGTGCTATAGGGTGCTTGTGATTGGAATGTGGTGGCTATGTGGGATTTTTGGCATGAATATGATGGGATGTCTATTGTTGTGATGTGTTGTGTTATTTTAGTTTCCCGATTAGTAACATAATTAAATAAATGATAATGTTGAAATTAAAATGGTATGGGTTGGTGTAAAATATGGTTTGAAATGAATAATAAAAATTTTAATTGAAGTGGGATGTAGTTTAAATAGTTAATGTTTATATATGAATTAATGGTTGGAAAATGTAAAATAAATTGGTAGTCAAAGTGGAATTGGTTAGTAAAAGGGAAATATTGGAAATGGATCATTTAAAAATGAAATATGGAATATGGATCATGGAACATTTTGTGTTGTTGTGCTTTTAGATATGGAAGCGAAAGTGACAAAAGCTATGAGGCCTTGGGGTTGATTTTTTGAGTTGGGATAGATCATGCATGGTGTACCCACATGTTGGGATTGTGTGTTATGATACTATATATACATTATATTTCCTTGTGATTTTCTATAAATTCCATGCCCATGTCAAACACCTAGTTCCGACAATCAATAGTTTTGGGGGATTTTTTCCCAACATCATGATGGTGAGTATGGATGGATGGCCACCCACTCTTACCCACCACCTCTTCTAGGAAATGATGGAACACATAGGATATGATGGAAAAAATTCAAAATTGAAATTTTGAGATGTGATGTAATGGCCCAAGTTTCATTGAGTTAGGTTTGATGTGCTGACCCATGTGTTTTTAGGTGAGATGATGAGATGGATTATGGTGGGGGTCACACATGGTAAGAGGAGGGTATGAGGATGATTTCCTTCATGTTCATGATACCCTATTATTATAGTTATGGTTGTGATGTGATGTCCTAGGTGTCTATGGGTAGTATGTGATGTGATGTGATTTTATACGGAATATGTGGGAGTTCCAGAATGCATGTTATTGGAGTTTGAGAGCGGCTAATCAGCGGGAAAGTGGTGTAGGGGACCCTTATCGATATGATTATTATTATTCTATTATAATTGGATGCACTATTTGGTGAACATGCCATGGTGAGGATGGTGATTGGTTAGCTGACCTATTTAGGTGCCGTTTAATTATGTTATTTTCTAACTAGTGAAATAGTATGATTCTTTCACATGTACACAAGTGACTTTGGTTACCCTACTAGGTATACTTATATGTTAACTCTATGTATATAAACTGATTTTCAGGTTTCTAGGAGAATTATAAAGACCTTGTTATATACTACTAGCTCAAACCTTTGGATAGTTTCCATATTGTTTCCTTATCTTTTATTTTGGGTATTTACTTTAGAGACATTTATCTGTATCTGATTATTTTATACATGTATTATGGGATGGTTTGAATTTCCTTTTTATATTATGTCATGGAGTTTCTTATGTTTGATTATTCCTATCTCTATATCCTATTTTATTATAGAGGTTAATTCCTCCCATTTATGAGATTTTTATACCCTTAATGCTAAACGCTAACCCATGGCTTACTAGAGGCAGGACTCATGTGTAATATCTCTCTACTTTCATTATATTATCTTTGGAGGGAGGGGGTCCTGAAAAAGTTGTACCAGAGGTAATGGTTGAGGGATAGTATGAATTTTGGAGTTACGTATAGTGAATTTTGCATGGTTTATTAGGGAAACTATGTCGGTTTATCTTAGTGCATGATAGAGACTAGGGAGGAACAACTAGGAAATAGGATTTTAGCCCCCCCATGATCTGATGTAAGGAATCTAAGCCTACCAAACAACCAAGTGAGGTGATTCCACTTACAGGGTAGATATCTAGGATAGGTATATGCATCACGATGACTTGTGTTCATATTTTAATTTGGGTGGTTTTGGGGAAGTTAAAATGAATTAGATAAATCTTAATAAAATTTTATAATATCGAGATTTTGAAATAATTTTCCCCTTTTAGTAAAGGATCCTGGTTGTCGTCCACATGTGTCTCAGGTAGTAGAGGTTCAATAGGCTAATCCAGTTAATCGCTGAAGGGTTGATCCAGTTGAGGATGAGGATTAGTGGTAGAAGATGTTATTCACTTTTTAGTGTAAGGATTTAGGTAAGTATGAGGGAAGTGTTTCCACTCTAGAGATATAAGGACGATTGGAGGAGCTTCAGATTACATTTAATCTTATCCAGGACTCAGTGGAGTATTGGGTTCTATTGTTAGTTAGTAAAATATGAGGATTTGGATGTCAGTGGTGGATTCTGTATCTTGGTGAGTGGAATGAGGAATATTTTTGGGGGTCAAGTTTCAGAAATAGTTTTGGGAAGAGTTCCTTTTATCTACCATAATGATAATAAATAGACATGAGCTTCTCTTTCTTCAGAAGGGGAGCATGTCAGCATGGGATATCAGGATCAGGATCAAGGACCTCTTTCATTTTTTTTCAGATCATTTTCTTGATGAGAAGTCCTGAGTGAGGTGTATTGAGGAGGTAATCTATCCTTTTATCCATTATATAGTTACTCCCTTTATGTTTCTGATGTATATGTAGGTTTAGAAGAAGGTATAGGTGATTGAGTTCATGCACTCATAAGGAGGCTTACCATGATAGGGGAACTATAAGGGTTATTTGAGGACCAGAGTTGTTAGTCGTAGGTTTTAATCACTAAGGCCTTTGAGGTTTTGACCAATAGGGAGTCAACCTCAGTAGATTCCATTCCAGTCTTATGAGTATAGTGGTTTTTGTTCTCTTCCTAGGGGATTTGGGCCTATGTTTTTTTATGTGGGGTTCATTTCCATCATCATAATCAGTTCCCCATGGTTATTCAAGCTCAGTTTGGTGGATACAGTCAGGTTTTTCATCCACCTCAACATCAGTTTCTGGAATGGCTATTTCAACAGTAGGGTAGCTGGTTTATGCTCTACCGAGGGGAGAAAGAGTTGGAATATGACCTCCAGATATTTATTGTATTTAGGGACATTGACCCAAGTGTTTCTATATAGGTGGCCATCAAAAGAGGGGCATGGGAGATGGGAGTGGTTAGTTACATGCAGTGGTGGTGGTAGTACTAGAGGGGCCATAGTTCATTTGAGGTACGCTAAACTTTTCATATACTCTTGTTTGTACATTATTTGATTTGGGATCTTCACACTCATTTTTTACACCCAATATAGTCCATTCTTCAGGATTGTATATATATATTCTTCCCATGATTATAGTGTTGAATGGACCAATTAGAGGCCAGACCCGCTTGTTTGATGTGTACTAGGGGTGTAGACCGATGATGCACCACATCCATCCCATAATGACATTTTCTTACTTCAAATTCAGCCATATGATGTAATACTTAACATAAACTAGTTTTATTCTATGCATACTATTATCAAATACTTTTAGATGAGAGTTGTGTTATCAAAAGTGGATGGACAAAATGCAGTTTTCATTGGTGAGTGGAGTTTCTAGGTGGAGAAAAAATATGTAGAGACCCTTATTTATTTTATGATTATTTTATCTATATAGTCAGTAGACACTTGGATGGTGGAGGTTCCCAGTTCCATTGAGGAGTTTCTGAATATTTTTATAGAGGAGGTTATGACACTACCCCCATCAATGTGATATAGATTTTGGGATAGACTTACAGACTGATGCTGCTCAGATTTTGATGGATCCTAATCATATGGAACCCTATGAGTTTCAGGAGTTAAGGATTCAAATATATGATCTGATGTAAAAAGGTTTCATCTAGCCTAGTGTGTTATAGTGGGGTGCTCTAGTGTTATTCACCAAGATGGTAGATGGTAGTATGAGGTTGTACATTGACTAAAAAAGGTTGAAACATGTGATAATCAGGAATAACTATCCTCTTAAAAGGATTGATGATATTTTTGATAATTTTAGGGGATCTAGTTGGTTCCCCAAGATCGATATATAGTTTGTATATCACCAGTTGAGGATGAAGGAGGATGATTTCCTTAAACTACCTTCAAATGTAAGTATGGGAACTTTGAGTTTATGGTCCTATCATTCTATGTCACGAATACACCAGCTATGTTCATGGGACTCATGAACTCCATTTTTCATAAATCCTTGGACTAGTTTTTAGTTGTGTTCATCGATGACATATTGATATACTCAAATTCACAGGAGTAGATTAACAATCATCACATATTTTTCTTACAGGCTCTTCAAATCCACTAGCTCTATGGAAAGTTTTCAAAGTGTATGTTTTATACATGAGGGCATTTGTTTTTTTAATAGGGATTAGATATGGATTCATGAAGGTTGATAAAGTTATTTCCATGGCATCCCCCAAGAGTGTGGAAGAGGTATGTAGATTCCTAGGCCTTATAGGATATTATTGGAGGTTCAGGCTCAATTTATCATGTATTATGGACCTGTTAACAATTTTGAATAGGAAGGATTATACTTTTATCTAGACTGATCAGTTTCAAATAGTGTTTGACTACAGGGAGGGTAAGTTGGTTAGTTCTCTAGTGCTTTAGTTACCACCGAAAGAGGTGATTCTTGAGGTGTTTTGTGACACATACCATCTAGTATTGAGATGAATCTTGATGAAACAGAAGGTAGTGATCTATTATGGTTCTAAGTAGTTATTCCCCCACAAGCGTAACTATGCCACCCATGATTTGGATTTAGCAGTGGTTGTGTTTTTAATAAAGTTGTGGTGTCATTACCTAATTGGGGATCACTTTGTGGTCTTCATAGATCACAATATTTTGAGGAATATTTTTTAGCTTTATCTTAATATGTGGTAATGAAGGTGGATGAAGTTTTTTTAGGATTATGATTTTGAGATCTCCTATATCTTGGGAAATGGGAATGTTATGGCTGACACTTTGAATAGGAATTCATAGAAGGATATAGTTTAGGAGTCTGAAGATGCTTGGAAAGTGATGGAGGAGTTGGTAGCCTTAAACTTGGATGTGAGGCTGGTTTATGGTTGAGGTTTCTCGTTTCAGATGATGGTGTAGTCTTCTTTGATGCAACAAGTGGAGGAGTCTCATTGGTGAGACTCCGAGGTAGAGGTAATACATGATCATTTTGTCCATGGAGATTCCATAGAGGGATGGTTAGAGGATGTTAGGAAATAGATGTTCTTTTAGGGAAGAATGTTTCTTTTGGTAACAATACATGAATTAGTCCTTCAATAGTTTCAAAACTCACCATGGGTGTTATACTTGGGAGTTTCCAAGATGCACCATGGTGTGAGGTCTCAGTTTTGGAGGGTCAATATGAAATGGGTGGTGGCAGAACTTATTGGTTAGTTTTTGATTTGTGAGCAGGTAAAGGCTGGGCACTGGGTTAATGGTGGTTTGCTATAGCCTTTGGGTGTTCCTGAGTGGAAATTGGATTAAATCTCAATGGATTTAATCACAGTTTTATCCCAAGATTTGGGAGGTTGTGGTTCTTTTTTTGGTAATCGTGGACCGGTTGAAAAAATTGGCTCACTTCCTAGAAATCAATGAGTTGGATGTCATGGATGTTTTGGTGAGGAGGTATATGGATAAGGTGATACGGATGCACGAAGTCCTAATATCCATCATCTCATATTGGGATGCTCATTCTACATCATGATTCTAGTGGTGATTACAATATGCGTTTGTCACTCAGTTACACCACAACACTACTTTACACCCCCACAAGGACATATAGATAGAGTAGAATATCTAGACACTATAGGATATGTTGCGAGAATGCATCTTGAACTTTAGTATATTAGGGGTTTAACACTTGCCATTGGTTGAGTTTTCCCATAACAATAACTATTACTCATCCATTAGCATGTCCCCATTTGAGGCTTTGTATGGGAATCCATGTTTTTCTCCATTGAGTTGGTCCAAGGTTGGGGAGTCAGTAGTTCTTGGACCTGATGTAGTGTAGAGAACAAAAAAGATGGTTTAGGTTGTTCATGAGAGGATGAAAGAATCATTGGGATGAAAAAAGTATTATACTAATTGTAGGAGGATGCACTTAGAGTATGAGGTTGGAGACTGTGTTCTTGAAGGTTTCCCCTCGATATGGGTAGTGGAGGTTTGGTAAGGGGAGTAAGATCTCACCCTAGTTTTTTTGGCACTTTGAGGTGTTGGGTCTCATTGGAAAGGTATCTTATCAGTTGGAACTTTTGCCACATTTGGACAAAATTTATGACATCTTCCGCATATCTCAGCTCCATCGACATCTTTTTGATGAATCCCATGCCCTTGATTTGGGATAGTTGGATATTGGGGATGACGTGACATTCATAGAATGATCAGTGGAGATCCTAGATTGTGGAGAGAAGGTGCTGTGAGGATGAACAATTCCTTTGGTTCATGTGTTGTGGAGGCATGTTTTCTTGGAGGAGAGTACTTGGGAACGTGATATGTATATGTATGCCTAATACCCTAAGTTTTTTTGAGCTTTTCTTGTTTTTCCTTATTTTGTTTGATGTTGTGATGCTTGGAACTTATTATTGCAGTGACCTTGTTTTTTCCTTGTAAGACTTTGGAATATATTAAGGAATTTTTTTAAATCTAATCACTGAGATGGAGTGAGATTTTGAGGCCTAATGATCTCGAAATTGATATTATAAAAATATTAAATATATTATATCACACGTATGCATCATTTTGTTTTTTTCCTATTGTTCAGGACCATGGAAGGGAAATATGAGACCACATTTAAATCTAAAATATGAGGTTTACCCTATGTGCGACCTAAAGTCAGTTGGATCTTGAAATTTTTAGGAGGCAACCATTGGCGGGTACGTTAAGTGGATTAATTAATTAATTAATTTATTATCCAAAAACCTAATTTACTCTTTAAATATCATATTATAGAAATTATATAGGGTTAGACACATAACCCTGGGATATTGGAGAGGATCCTTTAATGTTCTTCATTATAGGATCAACATCGGACTACGAATGATGATTGGATTGAGGTGGATTGAGCGGTAGCGAATAGGGTGGATCATCCTCATCATTGGAGAATGCATTCTTCACCAATGATCTATCCATAATCAAGGTAGGGATCGTAAATTGTGGTTTTCACCCATTTGATTAAATTATTGAGAATGGATAATTAATTTTATTTTGATCTATGATTTATTTTCCCTTCTCATGACCCCAATTATGATAAATTAAATTATTGATTTAGTTTTATATAATATGTTATGTTTCTTCCCTAGATATCCCATTGTATAATTGTTGGATGAGAACACTTTTACAATGGTGGATTTTACTTAGTTCATGTGAATTTCACCTCATCATTATTCTTATTCTTTTTCATTTGTACAAATGTTCATGGTTCAGCATTGTTGGGGTGGGTTCAGTGTGATCAAACCCCCAAATTCATTATGGGTTGGAGAAATATGACTAGAATGATGATTTTTGGATGAATTGGTATTTTTTGTCTGATAAAAATGATACCTTCAGAGATTTAACATTTGAAGTGGCCAAGACCATGACACATAGTGGTGGGAAAGGATATGTAGGGTTCGGGTGGCCAGAATTCAGCCATCGATGATGGATCAATCACAAACGACCTTTGATCCGAGATCCTCAACAATATTCACAGTGGAGGCAATGGTGAAATGGGTGTGATGATTATACATGATGGAACTTGGGTTTATGAAGAAAACCCAACCACACTATGCATAGTTTAAGAACACATGTTGTGTAGCCACCCTAGTTGTGATGATAAGGTTTCGAGGAAGATAAGGATCACGCGTCGTGTGATTGGTTCCACATGCTATGTGATCCTCCTCAAGTGTCTAAGCTGTATGCTAGCAACAAATGACCAAGACCCCATAAGGGAGGACATTTCATGTACCCTAGGAGTACATGGGCATGCCTAGAGATACACAGGCACAACCCAGTACCCAGGAATAGCTAGGTACATGGAAAAGTTTACAGGCCTGGCATGGAGCACACAGGTAGGCTCAAAGTGGCCGAGACATACTCTATAGTAGGCTTATATTCCATGAAATTCTATATATCCAGCCAATACATGTTCTAGAAAAGACATTTACAGGAGGCCATGTGAGGTCACACACCATGTGACCCTTGGTGCACACAATATACTTTTCTCATGGACTTCTATATTGCATATTTCCTTTATTTGGACATAAATTTTAGCTAGTAAGTAGTCAAATAGAGTGGTTTTACATATAGAATGCTATGGTAGCCTTTGTAGTGGATTTAAAGATACGATATGTAATGTTCTGAGCATGAAACTTTTTTAGGTGATGCATGATGATGGTAGTGATTAAGAAATATCATCATAGAGAGAGAGAGAGAGATTTAGGGTTTGGCAACCCCCCTGTCGCACCAAGGTGCTGGTTCCCCATACTCTTTACATTGGTTGAGTGGCACCCCCTATGGTATTAGGGCGTGGGTCCACTACTCAACGAGTGGTGCCCCATATTGTACTATAGCGTGGGTACTACATATATAGATTAACATCCCCTTATAGTATTAGGGCATGGGTCCTCTGTTTATATCCATCTACTGAGTGGAATCCCCCTATTATACATATGTGCAGGTCCTCCATGCATTAAGTGGACCCCCTTGACACACTAGGGAGTGGGTACTCTATCCATATACTAAGTGGAATACCCCTATCGTATTAGGACATGATACCTCTATTTTATATTATTCCCCCCCATGCCATTGGGTAGTGGCGAGGTACGAGTCATCCATATGGCTTTCTTATACAGACACACGAGATACTGGGCATTGATGATGGACCTTTAGACCTATAGGAAGACTCATCGTCCCAAGCTTAGATATGAGATGGAGATACCCTTTCCCTCTCATTTATGTTTCTTAATGAGTATATATATATATTATTGGGTTTCGTTCCCCTCTTGATTTGGTCTGATATGACTACTTATATCTTATTTCTCTATTACAACCTTTGTGGTGTTTAGGGAGTCTTATTAGGTATGTATAAAATCACCCCTACATGGTATTTTCTCACATGTTTCATGTATTATACAGATGAAAAATAGTTTAGTGGTGACATTGGTGGAGTGTAGTGATGCTCAGGTTCATAGGACATGTACAGTGGTTGGGCTTGGAGGTCAAGAGTTGGGATCTCTTAGCTATTTTCTATTCCAATTGTTATCAGGTTGGAGCTTCATTTTTTGGTTGGTTTTTTATTTTTACCCTTTACACTTTGGTTGTATCCTCTCTCACTTTGATATATTCCTTAGAGGTAATGCATGTATAGTTTACTCTAGATGTTACTAACTTTTATTATTATACCTCTATACTATTGAGATAGTTGGGTGCATGCATACCAGTACACTGGGAAAATTCATCCAACTTACATTATGCCTTCTCAGCACTTGTCACTAACCCCTAGATTATTAGAGGCAGGCTTGGGGTTGTGACTGATCGACCTACTTTCTAGTAGGTGGGCCTTAGTGGGTCAGGTCGTTATAGAGTTGTATCATAATAGTTTATTCCTTAGAACAATGTTTGAATTTTTTCCATTATTATAAATTATTTGGGACTTAGGGAAACAATGTTAGAGTGTCTTGAGTGTGTATTTCAGGCCAGGGAACCCAGTGCTGGTGTGGCAGCTGATGTATCCATTCACCAAGATTTTGACTACCTACTTTTCAACTTATCATATTGAGGAATTGGTTACAGGGAACAATAGTACATTCATCATATAGGATTGAGTCCTTCGACTATATTTCTTAATTCATCTCCCCATATATATATATACACATACTAATCTAATATTGGTATGTATTGAAGACTTTATGATGCCTCTACAAAGGAAGACAACGAAGTTACCATTCCAAGACTGTGTTAACGATCCTATGAGTGATGAGTCCTTAGTTCAGGGGCCATATTACAAGGAGCTTCCACCAAGAGGGTAGATAGAATCACCCCTTCCCATTGAGCAACATTTAATACTAATAGGAAAGGCATCAGATACACACATACGTAGCACTCTATGTGAGTTCCAGCACCAGATTCTGTTGAGGTTCTACAATGATTTAGATCCCCAGGCAGTGGAGGATTGTCTTGAGTCAGTGATATATTTCTTTAGGATTTTGTGAACCCTGAATGATCAGATGTTTGTACAAGTAGCCAATATTTTCCATGGAGTAGTTGGGAACTAGTGGAGACTAGTCATGAAGAATCATGACGAGACAACACTCTCTCATTCCGACTTCCAGTAGCTATTTCATGGTGAGTATTACTATTTTTTCTTATTCTCAGTTTGGATCCAATATATTATTGATCTAAAATAGGTTATTATGATGGTTTCTAAGAATTTTGTAAGATTCACCAACCTTACATGGTACTCCCTCAATATAGAGCAGGACAAATACTTCCAAGAATAGAAGTTTGAGTAGGGTATCCACAGATACATCCATACAAGTGTGGTTTCCCTATGCATTCCCACCTATGTTAGAGGTGATTAAGAGATTCCTTTTAGAGTGACTCCAGGTAGCAGTATATAGTAGTGGGTTTCATGGGGACGAGTTGTATAAAATATCTAGTAGGTTCCTATCCTTAGGATCTCGACGTAGGATACCTCCTTAGGGATGGTCTCAGTCACATGGACATGTGGCACACAGATCATGTAGATGTTTTGGTGAGACCAGAGAGGGGTGGTTATATGAATGTTTTAGGAGAGGTCACATGGAATGTGATTTTCCAACCTAACGTGTTGAGGAGGGTATACAGGTAATGGATATATTGTCACAACATAGGTAGCACCATGATCAGGGTTCCCCCAGGTGTGGCTAGGGTAGACCCCAGGGAGGTAGTGTTGGCAGAGGAGTATGTGGGGCTCCAGGAGGAGCTGTTGGTGGAGGGTGGCACTATGACCTACTTCTACCACCACCACTAGGTGTCCCACACCAGGTTTAGGGAGCTAGTAGTTAAGTCTGTAGGAAGCCGTAGACTATGGAGGCTTATGAACCAGTATCCCACAGAATGATACGAGGTATGATCTATGTATTTTCTACACTAATATAGTACCTGTAGATATAGGTTTGATCTACTCATTCATTTTCATATCCCTTGTGAGAGAGCTAGAGATCCCTATTGAGACCTTAACCCAATACATTTTTTAGAGGTTCTGACTGGGTGCGATTCTTCAATATCGATTATCTTCCAACAGTACGAGCTGAAACTTGATGGATATAGTTTCACATGGGACCTTTTTATCATCAAAATGAAACCTTATGAAATCATCTTAGGTATGTGATGGTTTTCCACAATTTGGGCTCAGATTGACTATCATCATAGATGGGTTAGATTCCTGTAGATGGATGGGATGAGATTCTTCTTTATAGGTGAGAGTGATCTTTTGGATAAGTGAGTGGGCCTTTCATGTAGGTGGCTATATCCCATCACCCATAACATAGAATGTTTAGACCTTGTCCCAACAAGTTATTCAGGAATCTGGATTCCTTTTGTAGGGGAGGAATTTATGTACATCTTTCTTGAGGACATTCTAGGACTACCTCTAAGATTGGATATGGACTTCTGCATTGACTTGAACCCTAGGACCGCACTAATATCTTCTGTGGCATATCAGATGACCCCTACCAAACTCTAGGAGTTAAGGGTGTAGTTGGAGGACATTCAAGTGAAGGGTTTCATCAGACCCAATGTGTCCCCTTGGGCAACTCTAGTTTTTTTCATGAAAAGGTTGGATGATAGATTGTATATTTTTATTGATTATCATCACCTAAACTAGGTAATGATAAAGAAAAAGTCCCCATTATCAAGGATTGAGGACCTCTTTGACCAATTGTAAGGTGTGAGTTTATTCTCAAAGATTGATTTTAGGTCTGGATACCTCCAATTGAGGGTTTATGAGGATTATATTTTGAGGACAACATTCCAATTTCACTATAAACACTATGAGTTCTTTGTGATGCCTTTCAATGTGAAGAATTCCACCATTGTTTTTTTATATTTGATGAACCATATCTTCCTATCATACTTGGACTAATTTTTGGTTGTCTTCATTGATGACATACTCATTTATTCTACATCATAGGAGGAGAATGAAAATAATATAAGAATTGTCCTAGAATTACTTTAGTAGCACTAGCTTTGTGTTATGATCTCTAAGTTCTAGTTTTTGATCCATGAGGTTAAATTTCTAAGGAATTTCATATTTGAGCACAAATTAGTTATGGACCCAATGATTATTGATGAAATGTTTTCTTTGGAGCCACCCAAGAGTGTGTTGGAGGTATAAAGTTTTCTTGGTTTGGTAGTTCACTATAGGAGGTTCATGTTTTAATTTTCTATACTAGTATCCCCTTGGACCACCCTAACATAGAAATCGTATTTTTTATCTAGACCGAGCATTGTCATGAAGTCTTCAAGAAGTTGAGGCTAAGGTTGACCAATGATCCTGTGATGAGACTGCATAAGGAGGGAATAGAGTATGCAGTGTTTTGTGATTCTTCAGAAGCTGGGATCAAATGCGTGTTGATGTAGAGGTTGGTAGTGATCACATATGGGCCGAGATGGTTTAGAACCCATGAGCATAACTACATGACTCATGACCTAGATTTGGTAGTGGTAGTCTTTTCTATGAATATGTAGGGGCACTATCTTCTATGAGAGAACTTTTTTGTTTACTCAGACCATTAGAGTCTAAGGTATATCTTCACATAAAGAGATCTGAACCCAAGATAGATATACTGGTTGGAGTTCTTATAGGACTATTATTTTGAGATATTCTATACTCCTAGGAAGGGAAACATGGTGTTAAATTCCCTTAGTAGTAAGTCCTATTATTTATTGGTGGAGGATACATTTGAGCAGTTGGATTATTTATAGCTGACCATGGTGGAGGAGAGGGGTGCAACTTTTCTTCATTCAATGGAGGTGACTACTCCACTTATTTAGCATGTGAGAGAGGCGTAGTTGGGAGATAAAAACTATGAGATTATTCATGAGAAAATATCCTCAAATGATTAATGAGATGTATTTTATAAAGGAGGTGAGCACATAATTATTTTCCATGGATGGATGGTGGTTCCATTCATGATGTGAGAAGAGGTGATGAGGTAATTTCACACTTCTCATTTATCTTTTCATCTTAGTGTAAATATTATGCACAAGGACCTTGAATAGTAGTTTTGGCGGTCTAACATGAGGCAAATCATAACCGAGTTTGTCTCTTTGTGTCTCACATGTTAGTAGGTAAAGTCTAAGCAATATGTTATGGTAGGTTTGCCACAAACTATTGAGATCCTAGGGTGGAAATGGGATGGCATATTCATGGAATTTGTGATGGGGATTTCATGGATAGTGAGACGCCACGATTCCATATGAGTGATTGTGGGATGAATCATGAAGTTGACACACTTATTTTCCATCTAGGAGTAGATATTGGTGCAGAGTTTGAGATTTTTGTTTGTGCAGAAGATCATATGACATCATGGGGTACCCTCAATGACTGTCTCTGACCATGATTCTTAGTTCATGTCACGGTTGTAAAGAGGACTTCAGGATGAATTTGGGACCCATTTGTGGATGAGTATAGAGTTACACCCCTATAAATATGGGTATACCAAGTGAAATATCCATGCACTGTAGGATATACTAAGGGCTTGTGGTATGAACTTCATCCAGAATTGGGAGGATCACTTTCCCTTGGTAGAGTTTTATTATATTAACAACTACCACTCTACTATCGGAATGGCACCATTCGATGCCCTGTATGGGAGACCCTATAAGTCACCCTTGAATTAGACTGAGATTGGTGAGGCATCACTTGTTAGGCCAGAGATGGTGCATGTGATGATGTAGAAGTTCTAGGTGACCCACAAGCATATGAGGATAGTCTATAAACAATAAAAATATTATGAAGATAAATATGTTAATCCCTTGGAGTTTGACCATGGAGACCCTAGTTTTCCTAAGAGTCTCCTCATGATGAGGATTATAGATGTTTGGCTGAGGAGGTAAGATATCCCTAAGGATTATTGGGCCATTGAAGATCTTATAGAGTGTTGGAGAGGTTTTTTACCACATATCCTTACCCCCATAACTAGATTGGATGCATGATGTATTCCATGTGTTGTAGTTGAGGAGATATGTGCATGATCCCATACTTTTTATTGACTAGGATGAGCTGGACATCAAGGATGAATCCACCTTTGTAGATTACTTAGCGGCGATCAATGATTGATAGGAGAGGGTCCTGTGTGGATAATCATTCCCTTGGTTTGTGTGTTATGGTAGCACATGAGCTTGTAGGAGAGCCCATGGGAGAAAGAGATCCAGAAGCAAGCTCAGTATCCCGACCTTTTTATTTATATTATTCTTTTTGGGGAGAAAATACTTAAAGGAGTGGAGAATTTAGTGACCCTATTTATTCCTTGTAAGAATTTGGAATATATTAAGGAATGTTTTTGAAGACAAGTTCTGAGACAAAGCAAGATTCTGAGGCTTGGTGAGCCCATAATCGACATTATAAACATATTAAATATATTATTCACATGTGTGCATCATTTTTTTTCCAATTGTTCAGGACCTCATACGTAAAATAGGATTCCACAATTGAACCCATAATGTGAGTTTTACCCTAGGTGCGACCTAAAGTTCATTGACCTATGAAATTTTCATGAGGAAACTATTGGTAGGTACATTAAGTGGATTAATTAATTAATTAATTTAATTAATTCATTTAATATCCCAAAACCTAAATTCCTCTTCAAATATCCTATTATAGAAATTATATATGGTTATTTTCATAACCCTAGGAGATTGGAGAGGAGTCTCTAATGTTCTTTGTTGGCAGATCTACATCATATGACGAACAATGATTATATTGAGGTGAATTGAGATGGTGATAATGCAACAAATCAACCTCATCACTGGTGAACACATTCTTCACCAATTTTTGATCCATAATCAAGGTTGGGATTATCAATTGTTGTTTCCTCCCATTTTATTAAAATATTGAGCATGGATAACTAATTTTATTTTGATTTGCGATTTATCTACCCTTCACTTGATCCCAATTCCAATAAATTAAATTGGTGATTTAATTTTATCTGTTATAACATGTTTCACCCAAGGATATCCCATTGTATAATTTTTGTCTAAGAACAGTTGTATAATGGTGTGTTTTAATTTATTCTTGTGCTTTTATCCACACCATTATTCTCATTCTTATCTATTTTCCCAAGGGGTTGTGGGTCGACATTTTAGGGTTGGGTTCAAGTGCGATTGAACCCTCAGATTAATGTTGGATTGGAAAATGATGACTGAGATAATGATTTATGGATGGATTAGGATGTTTTATAGGATGTGGGTGATACCTCTACGGATTTTACATCTGAAGTGACAACAAATATGATGCAGAGTGATTGGAAAGGTTGTACGGGGTTCGGGTGGCCGGAATCTGACCACCTGTGATGGATCGAGTGCAGAAGGACCTAGATCTGTGCCCCCAACATGATTGATGAAGGAAATTATGGATAAGTTTGCATAAATATGATGTATTATGAAAGTCGTGTTTCTATAGAAAACCCAAATACACGATGTTTAGTCTAAGAAAACACTATGTATATCCCCCTAGCCATGATTCTTGGGTTTCGTGGAAGATAAGGATTACACACCATGTTTCTAGGTCCACACACTATGTGACCCTCACCGGGTGGATAAGCCATGTTTCATCTAAACACGGTTAGGACCCCATGCGAGAGGATACACCATGTACCCTAGGAATACATGGGAATGCCTAGAGGTACATAGGAATATCCCAGTAATTGAGAACATCAAGGTACACGAATAGGTAAATAGGAATATCTTGGAGCACACATGCAAGACCTGGGTGGATGAGACATGTTGTGTAGTAGGATAACATTATGTGTACTACTACATGGACATCCAAGCCATGTGATAGAAAGGAAATGACTAGGAGGCCATGTGAGGTTATACACTATTTGAACCCTAGTGCATGCTATGTACTTTCCTTATGGACTTCCACCTTGAATATATACTTTAGTTGGAATCAGATTTTAGACCAAGAGTATCCTATCCTGATAAATTTTCCATTTTGAATGTGATGGAATTCATTGTAGTGGATTTTGATATATGACATGGAATGTTTTGAGTGTGATGCTTCTTTAGGCAATGCTTTATGATGACAACAATTGGGTAGGATCATCAGAGAGAGAGGTCGGTATTGGAAACCCCCCTATTGCACTAGGGTGTAGGTCCCCCATACTCCTTACACCAGTTGAGTGGAACCCCCTATGGTATTAGGGCGTTGGTCCTCTACCCACAGAGTGGTACCCCCTATAATACTAGGTTGTGGGTCCTCCATGTATTGAGTGGAATCCCCATATCATAATAAGGCATAAGTCCTTTATTTATATCCATATATTGAGTGGTATATCCCTATCATACTAGGGATAAGGTCCTCCATACTTTGTGTGAAACCCCCATAACTCACTAAAGAGTGGGTCCTCTATCCATCTATTGAGTGAAATCCCCCTATAGTATTAGGGTGTAGGTTATTTATTAGAGATTTTACCCCTTCGGGTAGTAGAATAAAGATGAGGTGTGGGTCCTCTAAATGGATTTCTCAGATAGACATGTGAGATGCTAAGCATTGATGATTGACCTTTAGAGCTACATGCACACTCATCATCCTAGGAGTTGTGATATAGAGATCCTATTTTTTTCTGTCATCTGGGTTTCCTAATGAGTGTATATATATATATATATATATAATATTGGGTTTCATTTCTCTCTTGCTCTGGGTTGTGCCGACTACTTATATTATCCTTCTCTATTTATCCCTTTGTGGTTTTTAGGGAATCCTAATGGGTATGCATATACTCACCCCTTCATTGGATTTCCCCGCACATGTCATGTCTTATGTAGACAAAGTTTTTTGGTGGGGACATTGGTAGAGCATTGTGACACTCGAGTGCATAGGTTGTGTACAGTGGTCGGGCTTGGAGATTAGGAGTCTGCCACTCTCAGTTATTTTTTATTCCATTTATTGTTAGGTTGGAACTTCATTTATGTATGGGCATGTATTTTTACCCTTTACACTTTGGATATATTCTATCATACTCTGATTTATTCCCTAGAGGTATTACATGCATGGTTTACTTTAGATGTTACTATCTTTTATTATTATACCTATTCATTGTTGAGATGGTTGGGTGCATTCCTGCATGTACAATATGAAAATAACTCCCATTTATATTATACCTTCTCAATGCTTATCTCCAAGCCCGAGCATATTGGAGGTGGGCTTGGGGTTGTGATGCCTCAACCTTCCTCCGAACAAGTGAGCCCTAGTGGGTCTGGTCATTACAACTATTTTATATGAGATGTGATTCTTCCTTATTGATATTATGTGTGATTAAAGCTTCAAGGCACATGAAGAGGATAAAACATTATTACTAATCAATATAAGTTATAACTTAATGTGATTGAAACCATGGTGGTGAGTCAGTGCTTCCCAAAGTGGATAATATCTTAATATGAGAGATAGAATTCCCTTATTTGTGTACTTGGGGCTCTACTATAAGTTGGTTGTTGATGTTTTTTTGGCTTGGGGATATATGGGGGTTAAAAGGGTTGTGAATGTGGTTATATTTAATAAAGGAGGTTTTTGGTTAGATTGTTTTGTTAGTGGTAGTGTTTTAATTGTAATAATATTTTTGAGATATATCTCATAGGGTGGTTGTTTGGAAAACCCCCTTTCCCCTTCCATTATCTCTAAGTTTGGTTGAATTATTAAGGACAAGAATTATTTAATAGGTATAAAATGTAATTCACTGGTTCCTAATAATATTTTAACTTGATTTTACCTAGGTTTATGGTAGCCAAAGGGGTGTCTTAGAGTTTGACGGTAGTAGCTAGTGGTAGAAGATGGTGGTAGAAGTTAGTAGTACCAGACTTAGTCTAGTGGTGGCTTTTGGAAGCAGCTTCTGGAGGTAGATTCTGATGGTAGTAGATGGAGATAGCATCCGATGGTAGCTTCTAGTGGAAACCTATAATGTTAGTTTATGATGATAGAATATGAAAATAGAAATTGACGGTAGTAGACTTAGTCTGAAGGTAGATTCTGGTAGTAACTTTTTATGGTAGCTTCTGATGGTAGCATCTAGTAGTATATTCTGGTGGTAGAAGACCTAGTTTGGTGATAAATCCTAATGATAAAGATCCTGAAAATAGATCTCAAAAATAGTTCTTGATGGTTGATCCTAATATTAGAACATTATAGATTTTCCAGAATCTATAGTTTTTCTCCTTTTACACTATTTTGAAATTTTTTTAAAGCCTTAATTGGGGGAATTAAGATCCATTTCAAAAAGGATAATTAATATTTTTCTTAAAAATTTAGAGATTTTAAATGTTTATTTTGTATGGATTTAATGATACCTACATTAATAGTAAATTAAAATCATATATGTGATCTAAAATACTGATGGATTTGTATATATTGATTCTAAAATGAAGATCTTTACTTTGTTCCTTTCAAATTTTTTCTCTTGAGATAGGTGGTTTTGAATCCTTTCCCTTGGAGTTATGGAACCTTGTTGCAAATTTTGGTTCAAGTTCTTCCTATAAATGGTTTTATCTTGTGCACAAACCCCTATTTTTGTTGTATTTAATTGTATATATATTCTTTCTTCAAGTTAGGGGGATCCCTAATTTATCATCAGTTGTATCATGTGGGAGGGGTCTACATTTTTTTTATCTTTTTGGAAGATGGTATACACCGAATCAACAAAGATAAATTAATTGGTTTGATTTAAATTGAAGTGGGAGGGGTTGTTTCACATGTTTTTATGGCTTTATGATATTATTATAAATATATTTTTCCCATGCTTGTTACAAGACTAAAAATCATGACTATTGGTATCCTTTTTTTATTCTATTTTGACATGTGTTGTGAAGAGTTGATGTGTGATTTTTGTAAAACCACATTGAATAAATGGTTAACCACTTATACCAAGTTAAACAAATTATTTCCCCTATAAAAACCTACCTGTGTGAGAGTACCCTTAAAATTAAATTGGAATGGGATGAAATCCCTTTTAATGAATTTGAAATTACATATGTAGATGTGATATGAAAGTGTTATGATGTGTTATGGTGAGTTTGTGCTATTGGTTGATGATGTGTGGTTGTGCTATGGGGGAGAGTGTGATGAGATGTGTGTCCATGATATGGGGAAGTTGTGATTTTAATGTGGTGGATGTGTGGAACTACTAACATAAGGGTGATGGGTTTTATGTTGTTGTGATGTGCTGTGTTATGCTAGTTTCTAGAGTAATAAAAAAATTAAATAAATGATAACATTGAAATCAAAATAGCATGGGTTGGATTGAAATATGGGATGAAATGAATAATGAAAACTTTAATTGTAGTGGGATTTTAGTTTAAATTTTTAATGTTTATATAAGAATTAATGGGATAGAAAATATGAAATAACCGGGTTGTTTAAATGGAATTGGTTAGTAAATGGGAAATCTGGGAAATGGATTGTTTAAAAATTAAAATTTGAATATGGATTATGGTTTATTATGTGGAGTTGTGACTTTAGTGATGGTCATGAAAGTGAATAAGGCTATGAGACCTTGGGGGTGATATTGTGAGTGAGGATGGATCTTGCATAGTGTACCCATAGGTTAGGCTTTTGTGTTGTGGTATTTTATACATTTAATTTTTTTTATTTCGTATACATGTCCCACCCATGTAAAGAACCTAGTGTTGACAACCAATAGTTTTGGGGGGGGGGGGGTTTCAAACATCTTTGTGGTGAGGATGGATGGGTGGCCACCCACTCTTCCCCACTCCCTCTTCCAGGTGATGATAACATGCACGAGCAGTGATGTCTAGAAGTCAAAAGTGAATTGTTGAGATGTGATGTGATGGGCTAGGTGTCTTTGGGTGATGTGCGATGTTGTGACCCATGTGTTTTTGGGGGAAATGATGAGATGGCTTATGGTGGGGGTTGTTAATGGTAGGAGGATGGAATGTGGTTGATGTTATTCATGTTCATGATACCATACTATTCTAGTTATGGTTTCAATGTGATGGACTATGTGCCTATGGGAATGATGTGATGTGATGTGATTTGATACGGAAGTGGTAGAAGTTCTAAGATGTATGTTTTTGGGACATGAGAGTGGCTAACCAGTTTAAAATTAATGTTGGGCACCCTTATCGATATGCTGTTATTATTCCATTATACTTGGATGGATTATTTTTTGATCAATCTAGGGTGAGGATGAGGATTGGTTAGTTGACCTATTTAGGTGCTGTTTGATTCTTTTGTTCGATCACCAGTGCATTAATATAGCTCTTTTACATGTACATGAGTGAATTTGGTTACCCTAATGAGTATACTTGTATGATCAACCTAGGTATATAAACTTATTTTCAAGTTTATAGGAGGATTACAAAAACTGCGATGGACATCAATAGCTCAAACCTTTGGATAATGGTTGTGTTACTGCCTTAGCTTTTCTTTTCGATAGTTTCTTTAAATACTTTTATCTATATCTGATTATTTTATAAATTCACTATGGGATGGTTTTGATTTACTTTTTATATTATGTCATCGAGTTTCTTGTGGTTGATTATTATTATCTCCCGATCCTATTTTATTATAGAGGGCAATTTCTCCCATTTATGAGCTTTTTAAACCCTCTATGTTAGTTTCCAAACTGAGGCCTATTAGAGGAGGGAATCAGAGGGTCATTATCTCTCTCCTTTCATTGTGGTATATTTGGAGGGAGGGTGTCATGACTACCATGACTCCCAACATCACATAAGAATGAGTGGATCACTATGGTTTTTAGATGAGTTGAAGCGGTGAAATTACCTAAAAATACGAAGTCCAAGACATGAAAAAATAGAGAGTGGAAGAGATTGATACCAAGTAGTATTTTAAGTTGAGAATAATTACTAAAAAAATAGGTTTATCTAGAACTAGGGTTTTAATATCATACACTAAAATCATTATTAGAACCCCCTTTCTAAGTATTAGAAAAAGCATTGTTAAATGGGGTCTTTAACAGTACTTTTTTTAGCGCTGTTAAAGGGGGTAGTTAACAACACTAAAAAATGCATAGTTAAAGGGGTAAATTTATCAGTGATTGTAAAAAAGCACTAATAAATGCCCCTCCTTTATCAGTGTTAATAAAAAAGTGCTGATAAAACAAGAAATTTATCAGTGCTTCTAAAAAAAGCACTGATGGGGGGGGGGGGGGTCTTTATCAGCACTTCTAAAAAAGTACTGATAAAAGGGTGGTATTTATAAGTACTTTTTTAGAATAAATAATAAATAAACCTTTTATTAGTTCTTTTTTACTAGTGATGATAAAGGTTATATTTAAAAAACAAATTATATTTCATTAACGGACACCCATAGCATAATTTATGGTCGTTTGGCGGCCTTCTGGGCCTTTTTTGCTACAATAAAGGTGATCAAGGGTTCCTGTGGGTCATTTAGGTGTAGACAACATTAGAAGATTCAGTTTTATATATGGTAGAGGAAAAAAAGACACCCAGTTTAGAAGTTATGGTCATTTGAAAGGCCGTCGAATTTGAAAAACACTTAAAACCCCTAAAAAACCATAAAAACCATAAACACCCTGAAAGAATCATACCTTTTGATTCGAGAGTCTGTTTCAACTCTAAAACCAGTAAAATATAATCTTATGAAATTATATAAAACCACATGAGATTTAAAATTTTTTATAATCAAAGGAATAAAATATATTATAGTTTAAAAAAGTCATAAACCGAACTCGAACTTCAAACGACAATAACTTTTGATTCGGGTGTACTTTTGGGCTCTACCACATATCAAATCAAATCCGACGATGAGATATATTCCATATAGGGTATAATATTGGGGTCTACAAGATATGTAATATTTTTTAACCCCCCAAAAGGCCCAGAAGGCCTCCAAAACTGAGTTTTTAGTCACCAAACCCAATTTCTTAAAATTTAAATGTCTATAACTTCTGATACAGGTGTTCGTTCGACCTGTACTACATATAATATCAAATATAGTTTCATGAGCATTGATTTTACCGATTTTGGAGCTAAAACGGACTCATGGATTAGAATTTATGTTTAGTTTATGGTTTTAGAGGTTTTAGGGGTTTTAGAGTTTCTTATTGTTTTTATGTGTTTTAAGGGTTTTTAGAGTTAATATCCATTTTAAAAAATACATATAAATAAATATGTATTTAAAATATATATATATATATATATATATAAATAAACACATATATATATAAATAAATATAAACAAATATATAGATATATAGATAAAAAATATAATGAAATACATATATATACATAGATATATCATAAAATGTAAAACAAAATAGTATAGAAGAGTGGAAAAGTAGATAGTGAATAAGTTGGAGATCCCAGGTTAGAAACTTGCTGGAGGTAGGGGCGTGTGCTAAAGCGCTGATAAAGGGGTGGGGGAAGAACTGATAAAGTGGGGAGTAGGGATCACTAATAAAGGGGGGGGGGGGTGATGATATAAGGGGGTAGGGTGTGAATTTTTTTTTACACCCTTTATTAGAGGGACCTTTATTGGTTCTTTTTTTTTTATCACTGTTAAAGGGGGCCTTTAACAGTGCTAAAAAATCAATGATAAAGGTGGCCTTTAACAACACTAAAAAGAACTGATAAATACCCCCTTTATCATAACTTTCTATGATCACTATTAAAGCTAACCCGTTAACATTTCTTACATTATCAACAATTCTATAGCTCTAATAAATACCTTTTACTAGCACTGTTAAAGGTCTGATTTATAGTAGTGAAGTAACTATTTTTGACAATAATAAAGAATAATCATCACAATCATAGTTACATGAATAAATATAAGATTTCATAATATTTCCTAGCTCTGTGAAGAAGTAGTAGTTTTCACAAATATAGGGTTTCATGAATTAAACTATGTTTACCTGAAGTATGGGTTTAGAAGTTGAGAATCATTTAAAGAAGTTCCATATACACTTAGTTACATGAAGTAGAATAAAGATTCTATAAACTTATTATTAAGTTAAAAGGTAACTATATATTTTCATGAAGCTAATACTATGATCTTAAGTTTACATGAAGTAGTGGTAAGTTTTATGAACAACAAACAATGTGAATAATCTTGATATTTCATGAAGTAGTTTTTAGAAGGACTTTTAATACACTATACATGCATTAAGCGTTTCAAAAACTGAAGTATTTTTAAGTAGTGTGAATAAGTATTTGATAATGAGAATAATATTTGAACAATCCTCTCAAATTATATTATAGTTTGATTTTTTGAAAATTGATTAAAAAACAAAGAGTATATTTATGAGATTCAAGAAGTATTAAAAAGAAATTTCAAGTATGAAAAAACTAAAATTACTAAGGTCCAAAATATTTCAAAGTAGAAGAAGACTTAAGTGCCTCGGAATTTGATGAGGAGGATCTTATCATTGAATATAAAAATACACTGTGCAATAATGATTTTTATGATCATTATTATCAGATATCAATTCTCTTAAAGGATTGAACATGAGAATGTTGGTTAATCCAGTAATATCATGAAATTAGATCAAAATTAGATGGTGAAAAATCATTCATGAGTGAACAAAGATATTTTTTGTTTTAGATCAAACTCTATGTAGTGGGAAATGGAAATATATATTTTCCAATGAGACTCTAGAGTGAGATCATAGTGGTACTCTATGCTGATAGGGTTGGGAAGTTACTTTGTGTAACCACTTGCATTTATATTGGAGAATCTATGATTGTGGAGTCTCACTCATCACATCAAGGAGTAAGTTCTAACATCGAGGTCGAACCTTATAAAAATTAATGCATCCTATGCTATTTAATTTAATAAATATTTAAGTGAGTATGTAAGACTTATTTTTGTGAGGATTAAGATATTAACTGGTCACTGATGTTGAATTAAAAAAATAATTCATAAAAAGTGATCACTAATTCACCTCACTCTTAGTGATTTAACCATAACTGTGTAATACCCAAGAAACTCTTATAATGAATAAGAATATTTTATTACAATTTAATACATTATAACACAGAATAATAAAATAGAAAACTAGGAAGTTACATCTATAATAACAACTAAACATAGTACTATAAAACAAGTAAGATATGATAAATCACAATAATCATGTACTCTGGAGGATTATACTTGAAAATGAATAACAAGTATATGAGGAAAAATGATATTATGAAGAAAATAATAAACAAAATAATAGAAATGGTATCTCAAGGAAATATATTAATGACCCTAATATATTATAATGAAGTGTATATATAAGGGGTAATATGATTGTTGGAATCTAACCATTGAAATCTTACCATTGGGATATGACCATTGGAAATCTCACTGTTGTAATAATAAATCAATAGTTATTCATGAAAGTGTCAAGTAAAATGAATAAAATCATTTTATAATAATATAATTAACAATTAAATAAATTTATATTAATCAATTAATAGTAATATAATTACACATATATGACTTAGAACAAAAAATAAGATTTATTAGAATTAAGAGTTTCTAATTTTTTAATGCCAAACAAATGATTTTAAAATACAATAAGACTTTTATTTAAAAATTAAAATTATTATATAAATAATATTATTTTCATAAAAAATAAAATAAATTTTAAACCAACACATCCACATTATACAATGGTGATTTTTTTATAATTTTTTGAGATAGTCAAATTTTACACTAAATAGTAAAATATAGTAAGCATTTTTTGTATGTATTATGACATAATTATGGTTTAGTAATGGTATAATAATTAATATAAGTGAAATAATGAAAAAATAACTTATTTTGTTAATAATATCTATTTTAATGAATTACAATTATTTTCTAAACCTATAAATAAATTTCCAAAGTCTAAAATAGAAATTATGGTTTTTAAAAAAATAATTTGTGGAATAATTATATTCTCATGGAAAAAGTAATATAAAATAATGGATTTTAGTTCTCAAATTCAAATATTTCAAAAACCATACATTAAATGTCAAAAACCATGAGGAAAACCATAGGTAAGCCAATTGTTTTTCATTTTCCACAACCCATATTTCTAAGGCCTATATTTAGAAATTAATAAACAATCATACCTCATTTGATATAAATACCCACCCATTATCCCATTAAAATTCACTAAAAACCATTTGACCACGAATCTCATCTCATTTTATCTATCAATAATCCATCCAAGGACTTTCAAAGGTCCCCATGTACTATTATCAAGCTCTAAGAACCTACATTTTAAGGTAAGGGTCCACAACCTCTTCTATTTCTTTAATTTTTTTATTACCTACAATTACTTTTCATTTCAATGTGCAATGTTATTATTAATTATTTATATAAATTATGTATTATATTATCAATGAGTTATCACCATTCCCTCTCAATGCACTACATTTATAATCCATTATAATGCTAAAAAATTCCACAATTGAAAAACTATCCTATATTTTGGTAAAACAAAGAGTGTGTGTGGTTTTCATAGCAATAAAATCCCTACCTGGATAAAAAAATTTCGATGTGTATCTAGATAGATTCACCTAGAGGTAATAAACCTAAAAAATTATTTTTAGGTATTAGGTAAATCTTTAATAAGTGAAAAACCAGTGGACCTTGCTGTACACTTAGTTTGAAACTCTTGGGGGATATATTATAGATGATTCACATGATCTTTACAAACCATAATGAATTATTTTTATTGAGCTGATACAAGATAAATAAATATTTATTTTATATTATTTACACATGTTAAATATTACATATCACAATAATCACACAATCCCAATACCCAAAGGTTTAGTGTATTTTAGGATTAACTACATAATAAACTTATTTTAAAATATATTTGAACATTTTTCCATAATCAAACCATAGTAGGAAACATTATAGAATCCTCATAGGTGATACTCATCTTCATGAATTGGGTAAAAAAAACATAATAAAGGGGTGAGATCAAATACCGAGTAAGGGAAAAATTATTATCATTTCATCAAGGGTTAGATCATGAGCGTATGATAAAACACAAGCATTAAATAATATCTTAATAAAAAGAAAATAGAATAATAATATTTTTCTATAATTCGTGATAATGGTACAAGTAATCTCAAATGAACAAACATGTATAATGAAATAAGAGGGTGATATAATAAACATGATCCATAGAAAATAATCATAGGAATACAACATAGGAATTTGGAAAAATAATAATCATATAAATCATAACATAGTGGAATATAAATCATTTCCTATTCCCATTAGTGGATTTGGTATCAAAATATATTTACCATAGTGGATAGGGTGACACGACAAGTTTACAATAGTGGATCAAGCATTATTACCCATTTCCCATTATTATCTCATGCTATGTAAAACTTTACCCAATGCATTTGAGGGTTATATAGGATACACCCATTATATAATAATAATCCATACATATATGTGCGACATAAAATCAACCATTCATTATTTTATAAATAACCCTTGAAAATAAAATGAGTGTCATAAAATTTACAAATGGTATCACATAGAATGAATTTAAGACATATATTGGTTGATACCAAAAATTAAATTACCCTAAAATTAGTATTTTTTAGAAGAATTTATAAAGAGATTCATAAAACATAACTCCATGGGAGTAAGATATTTTTGAGTTAAAGAGTAAAATTAAATAAAGGCATAAAATAGTTTATTGATAACATTTATTATCATTGACATAAAGAGAAGAATCTTTGAGTAACTTATGAAAGTCTTGTTTGAAAAAGTGAAGTGAATTTTATTGAAAAAAATTAATTTTTAAAATAATCCTCAATAATGTATCCTTTAAAATGATATAAAGGATATTATAATAAAACATGGAGTGAAAGATAAAAATTTTGAATGATAAAGTGAAACCTTTTTAAAAATTTTAAAAATTACATTATTGAAACCTATATGATAAAGTGAGTGTTAAAATATTAATTAGAAAATAGGTGAAAATAAAATTTAATATCATAAAAAATAAAACATATTTTGATTTCAAAATAATAAAGGATAACATTTACAAGAAGAGTTAACATGGATATAAAATAAAAAGATATAATTTGGAGAAAATGGTAATTATTTGTAACATCCTCAATTTTTATGAAGAAATAAATAATTCAATGTAATTACCTAGAAAGGAAGAATTAAAGGCATTATAATATCATCATAGATCATAATAAAACCATCTTGTAAAAACGTAGTCAAATAGGAATAATTGTGACTCATGAAAAGAAGTTGAGTCATGAAAATTCCTTACAAAACCATTATCTCATGAATTGAAAACCCATGAAAGGTAGAACATAGGATGGTTTTTTAATTTCCTTAAATTTCATTAAAGTTATGAAAATATAATCCCTAAGAAAATATGTACACCAAAAAAATAAGTTGTGAATATGGAATATGTCTCAAAGAATAAAAATTAAGATGGGAAATCCCATACAACATTGGTAACAATTAAATCAAAAGGATTTAAAGGAGGTATTCATCAAAAGGCTTTAAAATCCCATGAGAGAAATGTTATTAATAATAATATAATCCAATGGGGTAGTAATTAAACTATATAAAATAAAAATAATTGCATAACATGAAATGAATGGAAATTAAAATGAAAACCATTGTGGAAATTATAATTCATGAAGTTATAAAAAATTTAAAGGGGTTTATGTGATAGAAATGTAAATAAATAGAAAAAATAAATAAAACATAGTTATATATTATTTTATAATTTTTCCATCTTAGAAAAATAAAGTTTAATAAGAAACATTATAACTCAATGAAATGGTATGAAGTTAAGAAACACCCTTACAGATTTTATAACATTTGATCAAAACCTCTTGAGATATATAAGTCGAAATAGAAATTTAAATAAAAAAATTAAAGAGTGAATCCTGATATAATATTTAAAACGGTAATTATACACACCATATAAAAGGAAATAGGTTCATTATACAAAACATGCCTGAAAGAATGAAATTTAAGATGAAACCCTTACAAACATCATATTTTTAAAGTTAGAATCATTTGAAATGGGTTTTATAGAATATAAATTTAGATACATATAATTAAATATGGAATAAATCATAATACCATCATAGGGTATAATTTACCTAGTATATAATAAGAAAGTTTAAGAAGAAGCATTATTACTCCATGAAAGGATACCGAGTTAAGTAGCACCCTTACCTTGTATTATTATTTAGTCGAACACACTCTAACCTCCTATAGAATAAACATAACTATTTTAATCACTCATTTTAGAAACTTATTAGTATATAATAAATTTTATATACTTATTATAAATATATTATTCAATTATAGTTTATTTTTACCATAGGGTGTTAGTAATCTTAATTGTTTCACACACACTTTATATCATCGATGTCGATCTTCATTTCTTTAATACAAGTTAATAATTAATATATTATTAAAGGCATTGAAATATATTTTTTATAATGATTTATAATTATCCAATTTCATTTCAAAAGATTTTATTTTTGGTTTTCGAAAATGGAATTAGTGACAAGCTTATTTTAATATTTTTAACAAATAAAGGGTAATATTAATAGTACATTAAATATTAATATAACTTTTATAGAACCTTAAACCATAAATTATTTTATAATTTATTTATAAAAATACTAGTATTTATGTTTCCATAGTCTTCCATGATAAAAATATATATCATTGTTCATATAGGTGGTTAAACCGATCCAAACCGGAACACATAATAATCGATGGGTGAGTACAGTTTAGAAAGTGATTTTTTTAATATCATTATTTCATAATCATAATGATATTATTTATATTTTTTAATCTATTAATTAATATTTTAATTGAGTTATATAAATAATAAAATACTACAGATATTGAAAATGAAATGCTCAACTTCATGGAGATGGTAGTCTACACGTACACACTATTATTGTTTTCATTTTCCATAGAATATGTGAGAAGTATAGAAAATTGTTTAATTTTATATAATATTAATCATGATATAAATATAATATTTAGACATTAAATAATTTTTTATGACCATCCATGTAAGGTGTTTAAGTGAAAATAAAACACGTTGTTCATGGAGGTGGTAGTTCGCACATATGAAAGACAACGTTTTCATTTTTCTAAGGAAAAATGGTGAAAAGTAGGTATTTTTTATTCCATAAACAAAAAATATAATTATATAAATAATAATTATGTAATAATGTTGTAATGTTTTAGAGAGTTTTGGATTATAATGATAGGTAAGGAAAAATATTAGAGAGTGATTAGTACTTGCGTTGAGAATTTGGATTTTCTACCGAAGTACATCTTGAAAATAGAGGAATTAGGAAAAATTATTGTGAAAAAAGTCTTAGGGATATGGAATAGGATTATAGGTTAATTAAAATTGATATATTTTCAAGTAAAATTCAAATTTTTATTGTGCCTTTGAAGAGGCGGTGGAAGACCCCTTTTATAAGTAGAGGAAATGACATTACAAATATAACTTCTTAATATAAAGGAGACACATGTTTAACATGTAAAGTGACACCAAAAGTTTAAAATAATGAATAGGAGATAAAGTTTCATCAATAATCACCTTAATAATTCATTTTAATACATGTTTTTAACATGTGTTTGGTCTTTAACCTTTATTTTAACTTTTTTATTTTTTTATTTTTACCATGGTAACTCATTCCTAACCCCAGTAACTTATTTTCATGAATAAAATTTAAATGTAACTTATTTCATAATTTTTATATGATTACTCCAAATACGAAAACCATTTTATCAAATAAAATTTCTAAGGGTGATACAAATTAATTTTAATATCAGCACACATTATGCATAAAGACCATTTTTAGAAAAAGTGTATTTTTAAGCATATAATAGTGTTTAAGATAAAATTATCAATGTTATTGATTTACATGACATTAATTGGTTTATTATTATATAAATAAATGTTATTTTGATTTTAAATTAATAAGAAACCCAATTCCACCTTGTGAAAACAAAGTAAAAAAATGATAAAAAACATTTTTTTATTAGAATAAAAGATTACATAAGTTTCAAAAATGTTAACCATGAGTTTTATATATTCAACAGATTATACACATAATTAGTCATGAAAAATGTTTTATGAAAGTTTTAAGTCATTATTATATCATTATAAATTCAAAAACTCTATGGTATTAACAAAAACTATGTTTTCCATTATTCACCTAATAACCAGTCATTCTAGAAAAATCCCAAAAATTTATCCTATGATAATATTATAACCATAGATCCAAAAATGAAGGAAATTTTTTCAAATTAAATTTAAAAATTTTTAAAAATTATCTTTTAATTAAAAAAATAAAAAAATAATAAAAATTGATTTTATAAGAAAATAAATTTTTATAATATTAGCTATTATAATTATTTTTTCCTATCAATTATTAATTAAATCAGTGCTAATATATTATTCACATCAATAATAAATTTTGTCAATGATATATTTATTTTCTTAGAATAAATAACATGAAAATCCAATTTCAGATAAAATACATTTTTAGTATAAAATAATATTACTAGTTATTTAGCTACATAAACTGAGTTTTATCAATTCATTAGTATTAAAAATTAACTTTACTTTTAAAAGTAAAAATGTGAAATCTGTAAAATAAATGTCATAAATATATAATTTATTACATTTATAATTACATTTTTATATCATATTAATTGATAATTACATGAACCCTCAAGATCTTTTTATAATATCTAAGAATATGATATACTTTAGTGGTAGTCATGATTGGTTGTTTAGCTAGCATGTATTTCATAGAAATCTCCACATGATTCAAATTCTCTTGAATACGATTTTTCTTATACCATAATTGTTAGATTTTTTGTTGAGATTAATCTATATTAAACCCTAGTGTTGTTACTTCCTCTCTAAGCTTGAAAAAATGAGCATCAAAAGGAAGAGTCACACTACTTGATGCCAACGCTTCTCCTTATACATAGTTTTTATAATACAATTACTTTTATTTATCCCCAATAATTTAATGGATCTATTATAATGTAAAAATTTAATAATTTTATTTTAAAGTATTAATGTTTCATTTTATTTTGGTTTTATGTGGTTTATAATCTATTCAAAATAGTATTTATTTAAAGGGAAATTAATACTAATTTTGGGGTGTTACATTTTCCCCCTAAAATAAATTACATCTTTATAATTTTTAATTATCACTTACTAATGGAAATATATAAGGGAATATAAAAGATAAAAATTATTAAAGATATAATTCTAAGAGATATATCTACCTTAAAAACCTAGGAAACATACCCTTTTACTTGATATATGATTATCCCTAATATTGGGTTTTTCAAATGATTTGAGCCAAGTGTCTGTTGTTATTTGGTATCAATACCCACATCATATAATTTTCTTATTAATGGTGTTCATAATAATCATTTAATTGATATAATATCATAGTTTTATATGAAATATTATTTCTTTATTCCGACAAATAATTTTCCTCCATGTAGAGAGAACCAATCCATTTCTAAAATCCTATTAAATTTATTTAAAGGATGGATAATATGATTTTCAAAAATCATTTTCCTATATACCTAAAATTTGGATAAAATAATCATACCATTATATGTTTTAGTTAATAATTCAATAACAATTCCTCTAGGTTGGAATTTTATGTTCTCATTAGACATTCTGGGAAAAAGGAGCAGGTTGAACAAGATACAAATACAACACTCGCTGTTCTTGAGTGGATGATCAATATTCCTCACTGTAAATCGTTTTTGAAACCCAATTTTTTAGTAATAGTTGTATAGGATCTATCTTGTTCCCAGGTTATTGGAAAATTTGGATGCCTATAATCCATGTTTTCCCTTAGAATAGGGCATTGAATTGGATAATGCCTAATTTTCTAAAATTTTAGACATTGAATGGTCAGTGGTACCTTGAGATGAACTATATTTCCTTTAATGGTGTAAACTAAAATATATCTATTATTATTAATTTTATTATCTATTCCCTCTTTCCCACATATAAAACATCTTCCAGTTCTTTTGATATATTTTCCTTGGTGCTTCTTATCATATTTTTGGCACATAGGAAATAAAATATTCTTTCCTCTATGGTCATTATCACTTGAACTTTCATGAGACCCCATCATTATATTATTTGGTGTGATTTGATGTTAAATAAAGTTTAATTAATTAATCATAAATCAAAATATCTAGTTATTAATAATCACAATATTTCTAACTCTTTTACTTATACATTTAGTTTGCTCATTGGGATAATATCCGTATTTTCCATGAAACCCATTATTAACTTGGTTCCTTTAGGCCTAAACCATTACTAAAACCAAAAGGGGTTAACATGGGTGATGAAAAATTAGCATCATAAGAGAATTATAATAAATAATCTCATGAAAAAATTAACCTCAAAATGTATTACTCATTAAAACCATCACATTATATTTCAATTCAACATAAATCACTCTCAATTCAATCTAGGTTTCTTTAGGATGGGTTATCCCATAATCCTTAACCTAATTCATTAATATAATAAATAATTTGTAATTATTAGTGAATATAATGTTTTTAACCAAGTAATATCCCTTATGAGTGTCAAACCAGGTGTGTAGGTAGGCTACTTTATCATGCACCAGGTGAAGATCGAGTTAATACTCAACCATAATTTTTAGGGTTATTACCCACAGGTTCATCTTTGATAGAGCCCACACCAAATTTTTTGTATCCATATAGATATTTAATTGATTGGAAACCATAAAATATTTACCTTACTAAAACTTTAATGTATTATCATATACTTATATTTATCCATAGGGTTTTTGTTAAGGTTCTATGATACACCCCAGACTTTCATGCTTACTTTGATTTTTTTCCTTGCGTTCTATTCCATAGTGGAAGATGAAATCAAACAATTATCATAAGGTAAAAATTACATCTAATAATAATAATACAATCCCAAAACCAGGAGGTTTTGTGTCTTTGTGGATCAAATACATAAGAAACTTATTTTACAATAAATGTGAACATTTATTCATAATCAAACCACACTATCCCTTCTAGACTCCTCATAGGTTATACTGATCTTCATGACCTAGGTAATAAAGATATAAAAAATAGGTGAGTAAAAAAAAATCAGTAAAGAAAAAATTATACACATATCATCAAGGGTTAGATCATGAGAATATGATAAAATATAGTTATGGTAGAAATATATGATTAAAAATAATTTTAAACAATAAGAGTTGTTTGAATATCATGATGGTGGGATAAAAAATATAAAATTAACAAACATGTACCATTCCATAAGTGTGTGATATAATAAACATATTACATGTATCATAATCATAGGAATATAACATAGAAATATAGCATAAAATAAGCATTGAAATCATAATATAGTGGGTTATAAATCATTCATTATCTCCCTTAGTGGATAAGTAACTATTTAACATAGTAAATTAGGAAATAAAACATATTTCCCACAATTTATTATACACCATAACCTATTTCCCATAGTAGATTGAGCATCATTACCCATTTCCCATTATTATTGCATTATATTTAAAGATTTACCCAATCATTTAGAGGGTTATATATGACCCACCCATTTCATAATAATCAATTATACATATATGCAACACATAAAATTAATCATTCATAATTTCATTAAGAACCCATGAAAAGAAATTGAGTTTTGTAACATTTAGTATATCCTAAAATGAGTTCAAGAGATAGACCGGTTGTTACAAAAAATTCAATCACCCTAAAAGAAGTATTTCATAAAGGAATTTAGAAAGTGATTTATAAAATATAACTCCATAGGAGTTAAATATTTTGGAGTTAAATAGGAAAATATAAGTGAAACATAAAATATTATTTTGATAACATTTTTTATCATTAACGTATATGGAATTAGTTATAGTAACCTTCAAAAGTACTTTTAAATAAAGTGAAGTGAAATCTTTTGAAAACTTTTAATTTTAAAAAAAATCCTAAATAATTGATCATAGAAAATGATATAATGGTAATCCTAATAAAATGTGGAGTGAAAGATAAAAATTATGAATGTTGAAGTAAACCATTTTTAATATTTTAGAAACAAATTTTTTGAAACCCATATCATAAATTGAGTCATAAATATTTCATTAGAAAATGGTTAAAGATAAATTTTAATATCACCATTAATAAAATATATTTTTATTTTAAAATAATAAATAATAACATTGGTAGGAAGAGTGAACATGGAAATGGAAGTGAAAGAGCTCATTCTGATAGAATGTGAGTTATTCTTAACATCAATAAATTTTATGAAGAAATAAGTCTTTCAATTTAATTTTCCAGACAGGGAGAAAATTAATTATAATATCATCATAGAGAATAATAAAACCTTCTTGTAAATCTATTGTCAAATATGAATAATTATGACTCAATAAAATAAATTGAGTCAACAATATCCCTCACAACATCATTATCTTCGTATTGAAAAAAATAAAATATAAAACATAATATGGAGTTTTAAATCCATTTAATTTCATGACAGTTATGAAAATGAAATATATAGGAAAATATATACACCACACAAAATAAAAAAAAGTAGTAAATATGACATATGTATCAAAGAATAAAAACTGAGACAAGAAATACCTTACAAATTTGTAAATAATTGAATAAAAAGGATTGGAAGGATAAATTCATGAAAAAAAATTAAATCCAATGAAAAAAAACATTAATAATAATAATATAAGCTAATTAGTTATTAATTACATCATATAAAATATTAATAGGTTCATAACATGAAAACATGCCACAATGAATGAAAATTGAGATGGAAACCCTTAAAAACATTATAATTCATGAAGTAAGAAGCATTTGAAAGGGGGTTTATGCGATAGAAATATAAATCCTTAGAAAAATATGAAATAATATATAATTAAATATTAGGGTATAATTTACCCAATTTATAAAAATGAAATTCAAGAAGAAACATTATAACTCAATGAAAGGGTATTGAGTTAGGAAACACCCTTAAAAATTTTATAAAATTTGAATCAAAACCTATTGAGAGAGATTTATTGAAATTAAACTTCAAATAACATTAATTAAAGAGTGAATAATGATATAATATGTCCAATAATAATAATACATATAGTGACCAAATATAAACATACTCATTTATTTCATTATTTTTTATGAATAATCATTCTATTACACAAATAACCACACAAACCAGAGAACTAAAGGTTTAGCTTCTTTGAAAACTATATATATAAATAACCTCATATACAGCACTTGTGAAAATTTTTACATAATTGATCCACAATATACTCTCTTATATAATTCTTAAAAGTTATAATCATCTTTATAATTCAGGGAATGAAAACACAAGGAGTGAGATCAAACACTTTTTAAGGGAAAATTTTAAATATATCATCAAGGGATAGATTATAAGAATGAAAAAAACATGAACATGAGATAAATTTATTATTAAAATAAAATTGGATAATGATATTTTTCCATATTCCATGATATAAGGGCATGTAATCTCAAATAAACAATTACATATCATGTAAAAATCACATAGAATCATGAGACATTAATCACGAGTTAAGGAGAATAATCATAAGCACAAGATTATGACATAAGAGTGTGGAATATGCATAAGCATATAAATAATATTTCAAGGATACCCATAAAGACATTCATCACATAATAGGCTTATGATAATCACCAATATACCTTACTGGTCTTGGGATAATCCTCCTGTGTATCCATGGGGATGGGTTAATCACTCTCATACCTTCTTTAGCTTGGGATAATCCCACCACCTACCCATGGGATTGGGATAAATCCTCTGATTATTCCTTTTTCTTAGGATAAATCACCCTATATACCATTTCTCTTGGAGTAAATTCTCATATTTACCCTTTATCTTGGGATAAATCCTCCTGTGTACCCTTAAGCTTGGGATAAGTCCTCCCGTGTACCCTTTAGCTTGTGAAATATCCTCTCATGTACCCTTTTGAGCTTATAAGATATAAAAATTAACAATTACTTGGAGGCCTGTATATAAACCCACCCAAAATCATCTATACATATGGTTACACTTAAAACAAGTCATTAAACATATCATAAATAACTAATTTAAAGAAAAATGGGTTCCACAACATTCTAGATGTTATCACCAAAATTGACCTCAATAATGTAAGTGGTTGATACCCAAAATTCTATAAGATCAAAATATTATTTTATAATAAAATTTATATGATTATTCAAAAAAAATAATTTACAAATAAATAAATCCTTTAGAGATATAGAGGAAATGGGTGGTGAAATCATAATTTTTTTTGAAAAGAATTTTATCTTTAGCATAAAATAATAAGTTACGTTCACATTGAAAAATTAATTTTTGAAAGGTGAATTGAAAACCTATAAAAAATTATTACTTTTTAAAAATTAACTTCTAATAATGGATTCTTGAAAAATAAAAAAGGGTTTAAAAAATGTGAAGTGATAACACTTTGAAAACTTTTACTTTTAAAAATAATCTTTAATAATAAGCCTTGAAAATGACTTAACAGTTTCAAAAAGGTTAAGTTAAAAAACACTGAAAACTTTTAATTTTAAAAATAATTTCAATAATATATATTTTAAAGGGAATAAAGTTTATAGAGAAGGAATGTGGTGCAGAAGATAAAACATTTGATTTTTAAAGGATGGAAAACCTTTTGAACATTTTCAAATATCTTTATTAAAAAACCATATCTGGAAAGAGTGACCAAAACATCCTTTCTAAAATAGAATAATGGAAATATTAAGGTCACATTATATAACACATAATTGGTTTTCTAAGTATAAAGGATAAAATTGGCATGAAGGAAGCTATAGACATGGTGGGGATACTGTTGTTTAAGAGGATGAGAATTATTCTTAATAAAGATACAATTTTTATGGGGAAGAAATTCATTAAGGAGGAATATTTTAATAAAAAGTGTAATTTCACCAAATATAAATATAGTTATAAATAAAATAAAATATTAATGTGTAAGAAACCATTCTTAGAATAAATAAGTTCAAGAAGATGTATTATAACTCAACGAAGTGAGATGAGTTAACATAAACACTTTCAACTTTGGCATTTTTTGAATCGAAGGCCATTTAAATAAAGAAAAAGATATGAATATTAAAATACCATGAAATAAATTAATAAGTCAAAATATGTTAATTATGTATTAGTCACACCATATCAAAGATTACATGGTTCATAATAAGAAATAATTCTCAAGAAATTAAATTTGAGAGATAAAACCCTTACCTTGAATTATCGCATAATTGATCACAATCTAACATCTTGTATAATAAGCATAAAAATATTACTAAACAATTTTAGAAACTTTTAAATGTATATAAAATTTTATAAACTTCACTTACAATTATTCCCTATATATTCATCATTTATTATCTATTTTCAATATCGGGTGTGAGTAGTCATGATCATTTTGAATGAAATTTATAATAGATGTGTCTTTATTCATTATTATCCAAAATTTAATCACTATAATATCATAAAATGAAATATAATTTATGTTTTATAATTATTTATAATGTTATAATTTCAATCTATGAGAGTTTTGGTTGTAATCATTAAAGATGAATTTGGCTATGATCATGTTTCAATGATTCTTAGTGATTGAAGGGTGTTTTCTTAGCTAATGAGTTAATTTTTTTTATATTAATATTATATAAAAAATAAAAACTCATTATTTACATATTTATATCATATATTATAATAAATTAAATTCTCATACTCATCCATGATATTGATTTATATCATTGTTCAACTAGGTGGTTAAACCAACCCAAATAAGAACATACCATAATTAATGGATGATTATGAAATAATTTAGTTATAAAAAAATTATACCAGAAGATTAATGATAATATTTAGTGTTTAATAGTGTGATATATAATAATTTTAAATAATTATATGAAAAAATAAGCTATAAAAAGTTGTAACATAATATGAAGATATCATTTTTTCTCTTAGAACAGTCTTTGGGATGGTTAAATTTACCATAGTTGTTTATTGTGAATATTGTTAATGGGTTTTCCAATTTGTATTTAAAAAAATGTAATAATTTTATAAAAATAAAGTCTATTAATTAAATCCATTATCATGACCCAACATTTAAGGTGTATATGAAAAAAACATAAATCAATTGTTCCATGGAGGCGGTAGTCCCCACATACACATAGATGATGATTTTGTTTTCCATATAAAGGGTGAAATGAGTATATATGTTAGTAATATGGTGTTATGTTCCAATAAATACAAGAGTGATACAAACTTTTCGAAAATGATATCTCAAAAATTGTTGTTTTATATCAATATGCTTTGTTCTCGAATGTGATATAGAATTATTAGAAAATTTTATCACAATTGTATCATCACAATTTAGAGGTACATGTCTAAATTGATGACCATAATCCAACAATGTTTGTTTCATCCAAAGAATTTGTGCACTATAACAACATGTAACTTTGTACTCAACTTAAATAGTATATAATGAAAAAAAATTATATTTCTTACTACACCATGAAACTAAAGAATTTCCCAAAGCATGGAATATTTCAGAAGTTCTTTTTCTACCTAACTTACAACCACCAAAATCTACATCTAAATAATTCACTAAATAAAATTTATGTACTTCACAATAAAATAATCCTAAGTTGGTTATACTTTTGAGATATTTGAAAATTATTTTCACAAAATGTAAATGTGATTCTTTTGGTTTTTTTTGAAATCAGGAACACATACACAAACTAAAAATAATATAAGACTTACTAGTAGTTATGTTTAGTGAACTTCCAATCATACCTATGTAAATAGTTTGGTCAATTGGTTTCCCAATTTTATCTAGATATAGTTTACAATTTTTACTTATGGTGGTATCACTACATTTAGTACTATTCATACCAAAATTTTTTAGAGATCTTTAGTTTACTTAATTTTATTCAAAATAATTCCTTCCTTATTTTGAAAAATCTAAAATCTAAGAAAGAATTTTAACTCACCCACCAAACTCATTTTGTATCTTTTTTAAAAATTCAGTACAAAAAGAGTTTTTGGATAATCTAAATGTAATATCATCGACATAGATTTTTAATATTAAAAAATATTTTGAAATTATTTTAATACATAAAGTAGGGTCAACTATTACTATAGTAAAACCATTGAAATTTAAAAATGATATGAACCTATCATACCAAGCTCTAAGAGATTGTTTTTAACCATATAAATATTTTGTAAATTTAGAAACATGATTTGGAAAGTGCGGGTTTTTAAATAAAGGGGGTTGTTCCTAAAAAACATCCTCAATTATATTAACATATAAGAATACACTCTTAAATTATATTTTATATAATTTTAAATCAAAATGTGTTGCATAGGCAAAAAACATTTTAATGTATTTAAGTCTAGATATTGGTCAAAAGGTTTCCTCATAGTCAATACCTTCCTCTTGACTATACCCTTGTGAAAAAAATATTTATTTATTTCTAATTATAGTGCCTGACTCATCTATCTTATTCCTAAAAATCCATTTATTTCCAATGGTTAGGTGGTCCTTAGGTCTTCAAACTATTTCCCAAAATCAATTTCTTTCAAACTGATTTATCTCTTCTAACATTACCATTACCCAGAATTCATCATTAATTACTTCTATGATGTTCTTAAGTTCAATCTATGACAAAAAATATTGATTTTCGACTTGGTTTCTTGGAGAAGCTCAAGTTTGTGTTCCTTTATCCATATCTTCTATAACTACATCTAAGGGATTGTCTCTATGAGTGTCAATAGCTCTAAGAATAAAAGTATTTGATACTTTATTGTCATCTATAGGTTTAGGTTGAAACTTTTCATCATAACTGGGAGATGTTTCTACAGGATTCATGAAATTATTACTAGTATTGACATTGGTATCTAAATTTGAAAGGTCGTCCTCAAGATTATCTAAAGGGGTCTTAGGTTCCTATGGATCCTCCTCATCGAATTTGACATGTACAAATTCTTCCATGATCTTGATCCTTTTTTAAAATACCATGTATAACTTACTAGATGTAGGATATCAGAGGAATATTCCATCATCACTTTTGGATTTCAATTTGTCTAAATTTTATTCTATATTGATTATAAAGACTTTATAACCAAAAACTCTAAAGTAATTAACTTTTGGTTTTCTACCATTATATAACTCATATGGGGTTTTCTTTAAAATCGTTCTTACTAAAACTCAATTAATAATATAGAAATATTTATTCACATACTCCACCCAAGAATAGGTAGGTAAATAATACTCAGTGTGCATGGTTTAATAAATTTATTAAAGGGTTTTATTTTTTACTTTCTACTACACTATTATATCATGGGGTCCTAGGAGTAGAAAATTTATAATTATATCCATGTTGTGAGCATAATGATTCAAACTCTTGATTTTCAAAATGACGACCATGATCACTTATTAAGGTATTAATTCTAAGTTCACAAATATTTTCTATAGATTTATCATATATGAAAAAATAATAACAAGATTCACTTTTGTGAGATAGAAAGAATAACCAGGTGTATCTAAAAAAGCCATCTACTAGAATATTTTCATAGTGCTTCCAATTTAAGATAGAAACTCTAGAGGGTTAAAAAAAGTCCATGTGAACAAACTCTAGGGGTTGAGAAGTTGATAATTTTTTCTTTGGTTTGAAATATATATTTTTTTCTATTTCCATTTTTGATAAAGGTTACATACTTTTTATGTTGGGAATTCTAGTTTTGGAAAATCCTTCACTAACCCTTTCCTAGTTAGCTTACTAAGTGAGTGTAGGTTTCAATGGCCTAGTATCCTATTCCAAATCCAAGAATATCTATAAAAGGAACTTAAATAAGAAATATTTTGAGGAAATAATGAATTTAAATATATAATATAAATAATGAAATTTCAAAAATAATTAAAGACTAAAACATGAATAGAATTATAAATTTTACTAGCATTATTTTCAAACTTAACTTGATAACCATCATCACATAACTATGATACTGTCACAAACCAACCCGGGTTGACACTAAACCAGTCACCCAATCTGGTCCACGACAAGTCCCGAATGGCGTTCCCAATCCCCACAGGCTGGCAACCAGTGCTGGGCATCAAAACATACACCTCAAAAAGATTTAAGCCCAAAACAAATAAACAACCAGGACCAGATAAGTAAAAGAAATAAACTAAGGATGCAACAACATGGGCAAGTGAAAATAAATAAAATAAACTAATCCAAACACAAGGTGCAACTCAAGACACAGAAAACTAAAATACAAAACTGAAAACCCAAAACGAACAAATCAAACCGCCACAACCCGATGTCCATGTGACCTCTTGGTCACCAAAAACCATAAGACCAACTATGATCTAACATCAAGCACCTGCTAGGGAAACCTGAACAAGACTGAACCTGCAAAATAGCTCGGGTCTACTGACACCGAGTGGTATAGGTAGGGTGTAAGATAAACGCTCAGTAGGCAAGCACCACAGATTCCATGTCATTTCTTCCACAAGGAATTCCATTAATACTAGTTTGAACTACATTATAAAATTTGGTTTTCATACACAAATTGATTAAAAAAAACAAACAAACATGATCCACTACCCTTAATGTTTAAAACCAAATGCAAGGGGAAAGAAAGGGGAGTTGTGCTCTCTATTTCAAAACATCTAATTGAAATCCTTTTTGATGTAATCACAATTTCACAGTTTTCTAAATAAATACCAAAACCATGTGAAAAGAAAAAGTGTCCACAGAAAGAGGGAAATGGATCTAATAGTACTCATAATGGGGAAACACGATAAATCCTAGGAATGTAGAGGAAGACCAGAACATACTATACATGTGACTCATCCTGAAGGCATGCCCTAACTCAATGACGTCATAATGCCCTAACGCTCAGTATAGCCCTACATGGCCTAACCGAGGGGACCAATCCCCATAGCAGCAATAACTCAGTATTCCCCTACTATGGGGCCACTAGCCAGTGCGTAGTCTAAACTAGTGCAACAATCGTTCTCAGTAAACCTCTTTTCTATGCTAGGTTCCCATGTAAAGTTCTCAAGGGGGTGTGCCATATCATTCAAACAACAAGTCGCATACATATAATCAAACACACTACACAAACTGGAACCACCCCGACCACCTCAAGGGTAGTCCCTTGCCTTAATTAATAATTACCCAAAAGAGGTCCCATACCGAGGACCCTCCCATCTCATGATCAATCCACAAGGCAAGAGGCCTAACCCAAGAGGGGTTTTCCAAACAACCCTTTCGAAGATGCCAACCAGGCATTTAACTTTACAACATTCAAGCATTTACCAATAACACTTTGAAAACCATTTCCAAAACAACAAATACCATTAATTTCATAAAATACCACACACCAACCACTTTTGTAACCAACTAAACCCTTAGAAACTCATTTCAACAATCCAACCCACCATTTCAAAACAATACACATTTTCAAGGGCCAAAGGGGCATATACCATTAAGCAATTAATTTGAAAAACCAATTTAAAGAAATAGGTCACCAATTTAAACATCACCAAAACATTTATAAAAAAAAATCATGTCTTTAAAACCTTTAATCCCTTAAAAGTGTCAACCGGTCAATTTGACTAAAACTTAGTATAAAAAACCTAACAAAATGCACCACACATTAAAATCCACTCTTAAAGTCATGCGCACCTTAAAACATTTCCCAAAACCAATTTCACACTTCTTCCATAATTTAATAAACCATTGAAACACATTATAAAACAATTTTAAATAACTCTCCAAGGATTTTATATCAAGAACACACCCAAAACATTTAACAAAAATCATTTCGAAAACACTACCGCTTATCCACATTCAATTGCAAAGGCAAAAACACATGCATGAATTGAAGAACATGTCAAAACCTATTCTCAACAAGTTAGACTAATAATAAATCATTACCATAAGGTAACTACAACTGTAATAAAGTGAAAATCATGGTTTAACAATTAAATACTAAAACACAAGAATCACATGGAACGAAATTGGAATAAATGGCATGGAAGCACCTACCTCAATTAATTGGCCGAGCCAATGCTTTTGAAATCACACCTCCATCTAATCACGTACACACACTCCCACAAAAGCACACACACTAGAAAAATTATCGCCACACCTTAACAACACAGTCTACACCCAAAGTCAGTGCGACGCGAACCAATGCACAAACAAATAAATACCACAGACTCAAAAACAACATAAGACACTAAATCAAGCAGTGAAAAACCAATCAACTGGTATGAGATCTTACCCGAAACAACAGTGGCATAGCGAAACCAGTTCATCGCCTCGCCCTTGGAGGCGGATGCCAGAACCTAGACCAACGGGTCCCAAAACATCAATTTCCCACTCTAAACACCGCACAAACAGCGTGAATCACAAACCGAGACATCAAAGTTGGTTAAATTGAAGAAAAAACCAAAATTGAAATAGAAAAATACTGGATGAGAGGAGCGTGTATGCCATATTGGAATCAGAGGCGCTACGAAGAGGGTCGGGTCACACCAGAACAAGGCGGAGGTGATGCGCAGGGGTTTGGGTCACGCCGGAACAAGGCGGAGGCGCTGCGAAGGGGTTCGAGTCGCGCTGGAACAAGGCGGAGGCGCTGCTGGCTAGAAATCGGGCCACCATTGCTGGCCGGAGCGGGAGAGGAGGAGGCTGCCGCGCGGGGGTGTAGTCGGAGGGTACTGGCAGAAGGGGGTGCAGGATTCGCCACTGGGAGGGTACGGCTGCGCGGAGGAGGCGGAGCTAGGGGCTGTGACCGGAGGGACGCCGACGGAGGCGAGCAGCAGAGGGGCGCCGGGGCGCGGCCAGCCGGACGGCGAGTGGGCAGCGTAGGGAGGCGGCGGTGAGGCCGCAATGGGAAGAGGGGGGGGGGGGGACGAGGGGGGGGGGGTGCGGCCCGTGTCCAGCAAAGTGGAAAGGGTGGGGGGGGGAATGCGCCGGGTAGATTTAGGGTTTCTTATTATTATTTTCATTTCTTATAATAATAAAAATAATAATAATAATACTAAATTGATAATAATAATAATTATAATAATAATATAACATACTTAATAATAATAATACAACCATAATCATAAAATTTGTAATAACAGTAATTCAATAATAATTATACTAGCATTTGTAAACATTATAATTATAATAACAATAACAATAACAATAATAATAATAATATTAAAAATCATATTATTATTATTATTATTATTTCTAACCATTTTGTAAAATTCATTTCATCCAAATTATCTTGCTTTATTTATTTATTTATTTATTTATTTATTTTCATTCACCAACCAAATTAATTAATTTATTTAATTCGAACAGACTAACCACGCGATTTGCCTACAGAAGATGTGCGGTTGACCAAACTGCACCCAAACCGTGCCACCCGGTACTGCCTGGTTATAGGGTTAAGCTGCATGCTTGTCGCATGGCTTTATAAACCACATGCAGGTCGCGTTCCATAACTCCGACCCATTCGGGTAACCGCACGGGCAACGTGCAGTTACTTCTAGTAGTGCGAACTGACCTTGCAACAAAGAAAGCCATCCAAAAACTCAAAATAATAATTAAAACAATTACAAAAAATAATAATAAATAAATCAGGTCGGGGTGTGACAATTCTCCCCACCATAAAAATTTCTGCCCCCAGAAATTCACCAAACCGACAGTTGACACAACTCGAGTCCATGCCCAGACAAAACTGAGGAAAAACCGTGAATCCCGGGATGACCTTACTCTCAACAGGTCACTCCCGACCAACTCAAGAGAAAACTGAAGCCCGAGGTTGAGGGGGGAACACGAGAGGGTTCTCCCCACCACAAGAATTTACTAATATGGAATCTTTGAAACCCGATCAAACCACCCCTGAGGGGGGCCAACACGGGAACTCCCAAACCGAACCCAATTAATTTTTACAAACAGACCGAACAACACTCAGAGACTTAAGCAGAAAGCTTGCTATGAAATGACCCAACAACCTGAGGATAAGGAATTAACTCAACCCCTCACACACCGACAGAATAAAATTCTCACTGCAATCAGAGACTAGGTAAATCCCTAGCCTGAACTCAGAAAGGACCCCAAAACATCGCCCATTAATTTCACGAAACCAAACATCCCCCTAACGAACACAATTGGGACCCAACTCAAAATTAGAATGACCCATTTATTCATAGGCCCAACACTCTTCAAGGAAATCTGAACGATTTGAATACACACTAAGAGAAGATAAGGGGTAGAACAAGTTCATCACATCCCCACAACTATGATGAGATTACAATGGTGATAAGAACAAAACAAGGGAACTTTGGATATTTCCCTCCCAAAGCCGAAAACATTACTCGGACCGAGGTTCCACACACCCTTGAAAACTCCTGACTATGCGCGAGCTTCACCCTGAGACCTGTGGTTGGGGACCTGATGGCTAAAGCATCTCCTGCCTCATAGTTAGGCATTTTCATCTTATGGTCTCTAACTCCTTTCGTTCAATGATTTAAACAATCACGATGGTCATACATTTACAAAGGAATGTAACATGACAATTTAGAATGTCCGGACAGGTCATACTGGTGGCGCACAAGAGAGTGGTCCGACGAACTAGGAGCCGGTACCAATGAGGATGGTTTCTTGGAAGCAGGTTCCACTGGCCCGCACCGCTTTCCAGGTGGGGAACCTTCGCGGAAATCGACCATCGTTAATCACACCCAAAACTCCAATGACGATGAGACATCTCATCTTTAATAGTCCAAAACTAAACCCTCAAATAACTCTAGGCGGTACGAAACTTAACTATCCTAGGAGTTCCCAACAACCCAAAGACACACACTATCTCCATGGACTATACAACTACCTCTAACAGACTTCGACTACCTCGATAAGCAGGCAACACACAAAAATAACTGGGAGCTGGGCATAACTCATTGGAAACTTTTGGAGGCTTTCTGGACGATATACTCAGAACAACACAAAAACACAACTGAAATTGGCATCTAGCCAAAAATCAATCAAAGAAACAGTTGGATCTAAGGGCAACAAACTCATAAGCTAAACATATACAAACATAAGTAAAAATTTATTTTCCGAAAACTGTCATTTCTTTTAAATTTTAAAACTCACCTATGGCCCCTTATGGACTATCACATGTGCGTTCACCCAATCTCGCCCACATCACCTGCGAACAAATGCCCCCGCACACTCTCCGTACATACCCACACACGTGTGACCCTCCATAAGGGGTTCCAAGGTTCAAACACTTATTTTTCCTTATTAAATCCAAACCCATACCAATTTTTTTTCCAAACCGATACACTTTCTCTTTAAAAACACACTTTAATAATTTTAAAAACAATTTGGAAGAAACACTTTTTCCATTTAAAAACCAATTTCACTTTTAACACACACTCAAATCACCTGAGACTGAAACAGAACACAAGCAGTAATAACCCACTAGAATGAGGAACTAGTACATATGTCTGACCCAGTGACATGGTGGCGAGCCATGCCCCAAGTAAAGAATATTACAAACAGGACCTGAAACTAGACACTTGGATGCCACATGGGTCACCACCCCATGTGAGGCCGCAAAGTGAGCCGATTTGCCTCCATCGTCATCCCTCAATCCGAAATAACCAAGGACTAGTGACTCAAATCCCAGACTGACCCTGGTAACTCGGGTCTCATTACGGGCGGTGGTGACCAGGCACCGACCCATAACCTACCTCCTGAGCCCCGACAGTCCTAATCTCCTTCTACCAGACACCCCAAATAATAGGAACCATCTTCTGATACCATTTTGTCACGAACCAACCCGGGTAGACCCTGAACCGGTCACCCGAGCCGGTCTGCAGAAAGTCCCGAAGGGCGTTCCTGATCCCCACGGGTTGGAAACCAGTGCCAAGCATCAAAACATACACCTGGGAATGATTTAATCCCAAAAAAAAATAAACAACTACAACCGAATAAGTAAAATAAATAAAATAAGGACACAACAGCAGGGGAAAGTGAAAATAAATAAAATAAACTAATCCAGATACAAGGTGCAACTCAACAGACAGAAAACTAAAATACAAAACTAAAAAACCCAAACGAACAAACCAAACCACCACAACCCGATCTCCATGTAACCTCTTGGTCACCACCAAACATAAGACCAGCTATACTTCAACATCAAGCACCTGCTAGGGAAACTTGAATGAAGACTGAACCTGCAAAATAGCTCAGGTCTACCGACACTGAGTGGTATAGGTAGGGTGTGAGATAATTGCTTAGTAGGCAAGCACCACAGATTCCACGTCATTTCTTGCACAAGATATTCCATTAATACAAGTTTGAACTACATTATAAAATTAGGTTTTTATACACACATTGATTTTAAAAAAAACAAATAAACATGATCCACTACCCTTCAAGTTTAAAACCAAATGCATGGGGAAAGAAAGGGGAGTTGTTCTCTCTATTTCAAAACATCTAATTAAAATTCTTTTTGATGTAATCACAATTTCACAGTTTTCTAAATAAATACCAAAACTATGTGCAAAGAAAAAGTGTCCACACAAAGAGGGAAATGGCTCTAATAGTACTCGTAACGGGGAAACACGGGAAATCCTAGGAACATAGAGGAATACCAGAACATACTATACATGTGACTCATCCTGAAGGCATGCCCTAACTCGATGACGTCATAATGCCCTAACGCCCGGTAGAGCCCTACATGGCCTAACCGAGGGGCCCAATCCCCATAGTAGCAATAACTCAGTATTCCCCTGCTATGGGGCCACTAAACAATGCGTAGTCTAAACTAGTGGAGCAATCATTCTCAGTAAACCTCTTTGCTATGCTAGGTTCCCATGTAAAGTTCTCAAGGGGGTGTGCCATATCATTCAAACAACAAGTCACATACATATAATCAAACACACTACACAAACTGGCACCGCCCCGACCACCTCAAGTGTAGTCCATTGACTTAATTAATAATTACCCAAAAGAGGTCCCATACCGAGGACCCTCCCATATCATGATCAATCCACGAGGCAAGAGGCCTAACCCAAGAGGGGTTTTCCAAACAACCCTTTCAAAGATGCCAACCGAGCATTTAACATTAAAACATTCAAGCATTTACCAATAACACTTTGAAAACCATTTCCAAAATAACAAATACCATTCATTTCATAAAATAACATACACCAACCACTTTTTTAACCAACTAAACCCTTAGAAACTCATTTCAAAAATCCAACCCACCATTTCAAAACAACACACATTTTCAAGGGCCAAAGGGGCATATACCATTAATCATGTAATTTGAAATACCAATTTAAAGACATAGGTCACCAATTTAAACATCATCAATACATTTATAAAAAAAAATCATGTCTTTAAAACCATTAATCCCTTAAAAGTGTCAACCGGTCAATTTGACTAAAAATTAGTATGCACAACCTAACAAAATGCATCACACATTAAAATCCACTCTTAAAGTCATGAGTACCTTAAAACATTTCCCAAAACCAATTTTTCACTTCTTCCATAATTTAATAAACCATTGAAACACCTTATAAAACAATTTTAAATAACTCTCCAAGGCTTTTATATCAAGAACACACCCAAAACATTTAACAAAAATCATTTCCAAAACACTACCGCTTATCCACATTCAATTGAAAAGGCAAAAACACATGCATGAATAGAAGAACATGTCAAAACCTATTCTTAGCAAGTTATACTAATAATAAATCATTACCATAAGGTAACTACAACTATAATAAAGTGAAAATCAAGGTTTAACAATTAAATACTAAAACACAAGCATCACATGGAATGAAATTAGAATAAATGGCATGGAAGCACCTACCTCAATTAATTGGCCGAGCCAATGCTTTTGAAATCACACCACCACCTACTCACGTACACGCACTCCCACAAAAGCTCACACACTAGAAAAAATTATCTTCACACCTTAACAACATAGTCGACACCCAAATTCAGTGCGGCGCGGAACAATGCACAACCAAATAACTACCAGGGACTCAAAAACAACATAAGACACTAAATCAAGCAGTGAAAAAACAATCAACTGGTATAAAATCTTACCCAAAACAACAGCGGCATAGTGAAACGAGTTCATCACCTTGCCCTTGGTGGCAGATTCCAGTACCTAGACCAACGGGTCCTAAAACATCAATTGCCCACTCTAAACACCGCACAAACAACGTGAATCACAAACCGAGAAATTAAAGTTGGTTAAATTGAAGAAAACACCAAAATTGAAATAGAAAAATACTATAGGAGAGGAGCGTGCATGCCAGATAGGAAGTGGAGGTGCTGTGAAGAGGGTCGGGTCATGCCAGAACAAGGCGGAGGAGCTGCGCAGGGGTTCGGGTCACGCCGGAACAAGGCGGAGGCACTGCACAGGGGTTCAGGTCACGCCAGAACAAGGAGGAGGCACTGCTCAGGGGTTCGGGTCGTGCCAGAACAAGGAGGAGGCACTGTTGGCCGGAGCTCGGGCAACCGCTGCTGGCCGGAGTGGGAGAGGAGGAGGCCGTCGCGTGGGGGTGCAGTCAGAGGGTGCTGGCGGAAGGGGGTGCGGGATTCGCCACTGAGAGGGTGCGGCTACGCGGAGGAAGCGGAGCTGGGGGCTGCGGCCGGAGGGATGCCGACGGAGGGGAGCGGCGGAGGGGGGTCGGGGCGCGACCATCCGGACGGCGGGCGGGCAGCGTAGTGAGGTGGCGGCGACGCCGCAACGGGACAAGGGGGGGGGGGAATAGGGGGAGGGGTGCAGCCCGCGACCAGAAAAGGGGAAATGGGGGGGGGGGGATGTGCCGGGTAGATTTAGGGTTCCTTATTATTATTTTTTCATTTCTTATCTTAATAATAATAATAATAATAATAATAATAATACTAAATTGATAATAATAATAATTATAATAATAATATAAAAAACTTAATAATAATAATACAACCATAATTATAAAATTTGTAATAACAATAATTCAATAATAATTATTCTAACATTCATAAACATTATAATTATAATAACAATCACAATAATAATAATAATAATATTAAAAATCATATTATTATTATTATTATTTCTAACCATTTTCAAAAATTCATTTCATCCAAATTATCTTGGTTTATTTATTTATTTATTAATTTTCATTCGCCAGCTAAATTAATTAATTTATTTAATTTGAATAGACTAACCACGGGATTCGCCTGTAGAAGACGCGCAGTTGAGAAAACTGCGCCCAAACCATGCCACCCAGTACCACCTAGTTACAGGGTTAAGCTGCACGCTTTTCGCGCAGCTTTATAAACCGCGTGCAGGTCGCGCGCCATAACTCCGACCCATTCGGGTAACCGCGCGGGCAACGCGCAGTTACTTCTAGCAGTGCAGACTGACCGCGCAACAGAGAAAGTCATCCAAAAACTCAAAATAATAATTAAAACAATTACAAAAATAATAATAATAAATAAACCAGGTTGGGGTGCGACAATTATACCCACCAAAAAACTTTCTGCCCCCAGAAAGTCACCAAACCGACAGTTGACACAACTCGAGTCCATGCCCAGACAAAACCGAGGAAAAACTGTAAATCCCGGGATGACCTTACTCTCAACAGGTCACACCCACCAATTCAAGAGAAAACTGAAGCCCGAGGTTGAGGGGGGAACACGGGAGGGTTCTCTGCACCACAAGAATTTAGTAATATGGAAACCTTGAAACCCGATCATACCACCCCTGAGGGGGGCCAATGCGGGAACTCCCAAACTGAACCCAATTAATTTTTCCATAGAGACCGAACAACACTCAGAGACTTAACCAGAAATCTTACTACGAAACTACCCAACAACACGAGGATAAGGAATTAACTCAACCCCTCACACACCGACCGAATAAAATTCTCATTGCAATCAGAGACTAGGAAAATACCTAGCCTGAAATCATAAAGGACCCCAAAACGTCACCCGTTAATTTCACAAAACCAAACATCCCCCCAACGAACACAATTGAGACCCAACTAAAAATTAGAAAGACCCGTTTATTCGTGGGCCCAACACCCTTCAAAAAAATCCGAACAATTTGAATACACACTAAGAACAGATAAGGGGTAGACCAAGTTCATCACATCACCACAAATATGATGAGCTTACACTGGTGATAAGAAAAAAAAGGGAACTTTGGATATTTCCCTCCCAAAGCCAAAAACATTACTCAGACCGAGGTTCCACACACCCTCGGCAACTCCTAACTCTGCGCGAGCTTCACCCCAAGACCTGTGGTTGGGGCCCTGATGGAAGAAGCATCTCCTGCCTCACAGTTACGCATTTCCATCTTCTGGTCTCTAACTCCTTTCTTTCAATGATTCAAACAATAACGATGGTCACACATTTCCAAAGGAATGCAACATGACGATTTAGAATGTCCGGACAGGCCATACTGGTGGCGCACAAGAGAGCGGTCTGACGAACTAGGATCCGGTACCGACGAGAATGGTTTCTTGGAAGCAGGTTCCACTAGCTCGCACCCCTTGCGAGGTGGGAAACCTTTGCGGAAATCAACCATTGTTAATCACACCCAAAACTCCAATGACGATGAGACATCCTATCTTTACTAGTCCAAAACAAAACCCTCAAATAACTCTAGGCGGTACGAACCTTAACTATCCTGGGAGTTCCCAACAACATGAAGACACACACTATCTCCATGGACCATACAAATGCCCCTAACGGACTTCGACTACCCCGATAAGTAGGCAACACACAAAAAGAACTGGGAGCTGGGCATAACTCATTGACAACTTTTGGAGGCTTTCTGGGCGGCATACTCAGAACAACACAAAAACACAACTGAAATTGGCATCTAGACAAAACTAAATCAATGCAACAACCCAATCCAAGGGCAAAAAACTCATAAGCTAAACATATACAAACATAAGTACAAATTTCTTTTCCAAAAACCGTCATTTATTTTAAATTTTAAAACTCGCCGATGGACCCTTATGGACTATCACATGTGCGTTCACCCAATCTCGCCCACATCACCTGCGAAAAAATGCCCCCGCGCACTCTACGTACATACCCACACACGCGTGACCCTCCATAAGGGGTGCCAAGGTTCAAACACTTCTTTTTTCTTATCAAATCCAAACCCATACAATTTTTTTTTCCAAATTGATACACTTTCTCTTTAAAAACCCACTTTACTAATTTCAAAAAACAATTCAGATGAAACACGTTTTCCATTTAAAAACCAATTTCACTTTTAACGCACACTCAAATCAACTGAGACTGAAACAAAACACTAGAAGTAATAACCCACTAGAATGAGGAACTAGTACATATGTCTGACCCAACGACATGGTGGTGAGTCATGCCCCAAGTAAAGCATAACACTAATAGGACCTAAAACCAGAAACTTGGACTCCACATGGGTCACCACCCCATGTGAGGCTGCAGAGTGAACCGATTCACCTCCATCATCATCCCTCAATTTGAAATGACCAAGGACAAGTGACTCAAATCCCAGACTAACCCTGGTAACTCGGGTCTCATCACAAGCGGTGGTGATCAGGAACAGACCTGTAACCTACCTCCTGAGCCCCGACAGTCCTAATCTCCTTATACCAGACACCCCAAATAACAAATACCTCCCTCTGATACCATTTTTTCACAAACCAACCCAGGTCGACCCTGAACTGGTCACCTGAGCTGGTCCATGACAAGTCCCTAAGGGCGTTCCTGATCCCCATGGGCTAGAAACCAGTGCCAGTCATCAAAACATACACCTGGGAACGATTTAAGCTCAAAACAAATAAACAACCAGGAACAGATAAGTAAAAAAAATAAACTAAGGATGCAACAGCATGCGCTAGTGAAAATAAATAAAATAAACTAATCCAGACAGAAGGTGTAACTCAACAGACATAAAAATAAAATACAAAACTGAAAACCCCAAAAGAAAAAACCAAACCGCCAAACCTGATCTCCATGTGACCTCTTGGTCACCACCAACCATAAGACCAACTATGCTCCAACATCAAGCACCTGCTAGGGAAACCTGAAAAACGACTAAACTTGCAAAATAGCTCTGGTCTACCGACACTTCTTGGTATAGGTAGGGTGTGAGCTAATTGCTCAGTAGGCAAGCACCACAGATTCCATGTCATTTCTTTCACAAGACATTCCATTAATACTAGTTTTAACTACATTATAAAATTAGGTTTTCATACACACATTGCTTTAAAAAAAACAAACAAACATGATTCACTACCCTTCAAGTTTAAAAACAAATGCAAGGGGAAAGAAAGGGGATTTGTGCTCTCTATTTCTAAACATCTAATTAAAATCCTTTTTGATGTCATCACAATTTCACAGTTTTCTAAATAAATACCAAAACCATGTGCAAAGAAAAATTTTCCACACAAAGAGGGCAATGGCTCTAATAGTACTCGTAACGGGGAAACACATGAAATCCTAGGAACGTAGAGGAAGACCAGAATATACTATACATGTGACTCATCCTGAAGGCATGCCCTAACTCGATGACATCATAACACCCTAATGCTCAACATAGCCCTACATGGCCTAACTGAGGGGCCCAATCCCCATAGAAGCAATAACTCAGTATTCCCCTACTATGGGTCCACCATCCGGTGTGTAGTCTAAAATAGTGCAACAATCGTTCTCAGTAAACCTATTTGCTATGCTAGGTTCCCATGTAAAGTTCTCAAGGGGGTGTGGCATATCATTCAAACAACAAGTCACATACATATAATCAAACACATTACATAAACTGGCACCGCCTTGGCCACCTCAAGGGTAGTCCCTTGCCTTAATTAATAATTACCCAAAAGGGGTCCCATACTGAGGACCCTCCCATCTCATGATCAATCCATGAGGCAAGAGGCCTAACCCAAGAGGGGTTTTTCAAACAACCCTTTCGAAGATGCCAACTAGGCCTTTAACTTTACAAAATTCAAGTATTTACCAATAACACTTTGAAAACCATTTCCAAAACAACAAATACCATTCATTTCATAAAATACCATACACCAACCACTTTTGTAACCAACTAAACCCTTAGAAACTCATTTCAACAATCCAACCCACCATTTCAAAACAACACACATTTTCAAGGGCCAAAGGGGCATATACCATTAAGCAAGTAATTTGAAAAACCAATTTAAAGACATAGGTAGCCAATTTAAACATCACCAATACATTTATAAAAAAAATCATGTCTTTAAAACCTTTAATCCCTTAAAAGTGTCAACTAGTCAATTTGACTAAAACTTAGTATGCACAACCTAAAAAAATGCACTACACATTAAAATCCACTCTTAAAGTCATGTGCACCTTAAAACATTTCCCAAAACCAATTTCACACTTCTTCCATAATTTAATAAACCATTGAAACGCCTTATAAAAAAATTTTAAATAACTCTTCAAGGATTTTATATCAAGAACACACCCAAAACATTTAACAAAAATCATTTCCAAAACACTACCGCTTATCCACATTCAATTGCAAAGGCAAAAACACGTGCATGAATAGAAGAACATGTCAAAACCTATTCTTAGCAAGTTAGACTAATAATAAATCATTACCATAAGGTAACTACAACTATAATTAAGTGAAAATCAAGGTTTAACAATTAAATACTAAAACACAAGCATCAAATGGAACGAAATTGGAATAAATGGCATGAAAGCACCTACCTCAATTAATTGACCGACCCAATGCTTTCGAAATCACACCGCCACCTACTCACATAAATGCACTCCCAAAAAAGCGAATGCACTAGAAAAAATTATCGCCACACCTTAACAACATAGTCGACACCCAAAGTCAGTGCGGCGCGGACCAACACACAACCAAATGAATACTAGGGACTCAAAAACAACATAAGACACTAAATCAAGCAGTGAAAAACCAATCAACTGGTATAAACTATTACCCAAAACAATATTGGCATAGCGAAACGAGTTCATCGCCTCGCCCTTGTTGGCGGATGCCAGAACCTAGACCAACGGGTCCCAAAACATCAATAGCCCACTCAAAACACTGCACAAAAAATGTGGATCACAAACCAAGACATCAAAGTTGGTTAAATTGAAGAAAAAACAAAAATTGAAATAGAAAAATACTGGAGGAGATGAGCGTGCATGCCAGATAGGAAGCGGAGGCGCTGCAAAGAGGGTAGGGTCACGCCGGAACAAGGAAAAGGCACTGCGTAAGGGTTCGGGTCGTGCCAGAACAAGGCGGAGGCACTGCGCAGGGGTTCGGGTTGCGCCAGAAGAAGGTGGAGGTGCTGCGTAGGGGTTCAGGTCACGCTGGAACAAGGAGGAGGTGCTGCTGGCCGGAGCTCGGGCCACCGCTACTGGACGGAGCGGGAGAGGAGGAGGCCGCCGCGTGGGGGTGCAGTCGGAGGGTGCCGATGGAAGGGGGTGCGGGATTCGCCACCGGGAGGGCGAGGATGCACGGAGGTGGCAGAGCTGGGGGATGCGGCCGGAGGGACGCCGACGGAGGGGAGCGGCGGAGGGGTGCCGAGGTGCGTCCAGTCGGACGGTGAGCGGGCAGCACTGGGAGGCGGCAGTGACGCTGCAATGGGAAGTGGGGGGGGACATGGGGAGGTGTGCGGCCTGCAGCCAGCAAAGGGGAAAGGGGGGGGGGACTGCGCCAGGTAGATTTAGGGTTACTTATTATTATTATTTTCATTTCTTATCTTAATAATAATAATAATAATAACACTAAATTGATAATAATAATTATTATAATAATAATATAACAAACTTGATAATAATAATACAACCATAATCATAAATTTTTTAATAAAAATAATTCAATAATAATTATACTAACATTCGTAAACATTATAATTATAATAAAAATCACAATAATAATTATAATATTAAAAATAATAATAATATTATTATTCTTATTTCTAACCATTTTCAAAAATTCATTTCATCCAAATTATCTTTATTTATTTATTTATTTTCATTCGCCAGCCAAATTAATTAATTTATTTAATTCGAATAGACTAATCGTGCGATTCGCCTGCAGAAGACGCGCGGTTGAGCAAACTGCGCCCGAACCATGACACCCGGTACCGCCTAGTTATAGGGTTAAGCAGCGCACTTCTCACGCGGCTTTATAAACCGCGTATAGTTCGCGCTCCATAACTCCGACCCATTTGGGTAACTGTGCGGGCAATGCGTAGTTACTTCTAGCAGGGCGGACTGACCACACAACAGAGAAAGTCATCCAAAAACTAAAAATAATAATTAAAACAATTACAAAAAAGAAATAATAAATAAATCAGGTTGGGGTGTTGTAGAGACACTATGCAGATTATATTTTAATCCATCTATAAATAAAATTTTATAAATTAAAATAGTATTTGGGTTACCGATTTGATTGAGTCCAATTATTTTTCCTTTTACATTGTCACTAAAAGTGAAATGACCACCATCAACTTTGATAATGTTCTTGAAGATCAAGTATCCCCAATTCAGGTGTCTAGAAAAACCATTTTCTATATATAATAGTTATATACTAATACTATTTATGAAAGTTTAATACATCAACATTTAGACAAGAAATGATTTTGGTATCCTTATTTTCTCAGATGTGTTTTTCAAGAAGCACATGTTAAATCTATAATTTTTGTCCTCTCTACTTGAATTTCAATCACTTGAGTTATCCTTTGAGGAACTCTTGGTATATTCCATAGTATTTTTATATATTTTAGTTTTTTACTCATACTTTTCCTATATTTCTGTTTGGGATAGTCTGCATTAATGTTTCTGTAAAGACCCGAAATTTCCATGTATTTTTTTAAATAAATGGTAATTTTACGAGTCTGTGAAAATTGACGAAACGTGATTCTGAGGCCCAGAGTGCCCGAAATGAATTTATGAACTTTTTTTCGGGTACGTTCAGTAAACGTGCGAGTGAGTTTTTCTAACTTTTAAACTGGTGCTCAGAATTGAAATCCAAGGGAACCGTTGAACTCGTAGTGCCGATATTCGCTAAGGAGACTTTCACCTCGATAATAGTTGGTTGATGGTGAAAGATAATTTTTTGGTTTTTCATGGAAATAATAAAATAAAATAAAGCACACTTTTTATTTTATTTGTTGTAACCACTCCTTGTGGAAGTTGGTAGTGGGTACCACCAAACCTTAACCTCCCATGAGAGGTTATGGTGGTGGGGACCACCTGAGCCTAACCTTCCCTGAGAGGTTATGCTGGTGGGGACCACCTGAGGCCTAAACCTCTTGAACACCCCTCTTAATGAGGGAACAACTTCTAAACTCTCTCATTAATGTGGAGGAGCCTCTTGAGCTTCCTCTACATTAAATTATGCCAACACACCACATTAATTGTGCCAACCCTCCTTAATTTATTATTCAAATCCTCCCCCACTTAATTATGCTAAGTAATTAATTAACTCAATTTGGATTTTATGCCAACAAACATAATAGATCTCATAATCTATTATTTGGGGGGCTATCATTTTATTTGGGTGGAATTGGGGAGAGGAGGAGCTCTGGGAGAAAGAACACCAATGAAGAACTTCACCTCCCAATGAAGAACGCTCCACTGATGAAGAACGCCGACCTCGACTTCAACCTTCATCCTTGGGACTTCTTCCGACGCGAGACATCTTAATCTACAATGAATCGATGTCTGTTCTTCCCTCACGACCTCTGTCAATGAACAATCCAAGGTAGGGGTGTGTTTAAAAATTTATCAATGCCAATTTCCTCTCGCATTGAATCATTTTATGTTGAGCCCTTTTCTACCACCCTAACGTGGAGGGTATGAACCAAACAAGCATGGCCCGACCCCTCCGAAAATCTTGTGATGATTTGTGGTGTTGAACGTGATGAAGGCAACGACGCAACGAAACTTCCCTACGGCCACTGGCGCCTCGCGACCTCTGCGCCCAGCGGCTCCGCCCTTATGGTAACCCTCTGCCGAGTTGCCAACACCATCCACCGGGCTCCTGCCGCCATTCGCTGAGCCACCGCCGCCGTCCGCCAAGCCGCCGCCGCCGGACCGCCATCCCTCGGACGGACCACCGCCCCACGGCCGGTCCACCGACCTGTAACCGGAACGCCACCCGCGGCCGGTCCGCCAACCTGTGGTCGGACCACCGACTCGCGGCCATTTTGCCACCCTCATGGCTGGTCCGTGCCCTCGTAGACGGTTCGCACCCTCACGGCCAGTCCGCGCCCTTACGGCCGGTCCTCGCCCTCATGGCCAGTCTGCACCCTCATGGCCGGTCTGGGCCCTAGCGGTCGGTCCGCACCCTCACGGCCAGTCTGCGCCCTCGTGGCCAGTCCTCACCCTCATGACCGGTCCGTGCCCTCACGGCCGGTCCGCGCCCTCGTGGCCGGTCCGCGCCCTCGCTGCCGATCCCTGCCCTCGCGGCCGGTCCGTGCCCTCGAAGTACTCGCGGCTAGTACGCGCCCTCACGGTGCCCCTCAGCTAAGCTGCCCTTGAGGCACCCTCACAACCCTCACAGGTCGGGTCGGGTCGGTCCGACCAGGTCAGACGTGACCTAGGCCCATTATGACCCAATTACATTCTTTTGGCCATAACTTTGGCACTAGACATCCGTTTGACGAACTGCCAGCAATGCTGAAAATCTTGGAGCGATATGGTCACTTTGAGTGATACCCCACTGAGTTTTGGTTTCAGATGGGGAATGGTCAGGTTGGATCGAGTACGAATCCAACCGGGACCCCAGACTAAAAGGCTAATAACTCACAGATCGGGAATCTTCTTGACACGACGTCTATTACGCTGAGACCCCTATGACATGGATGTCCTTTGAGACACTTCTTAATGGGACTTCAGGGCAGTTGTAGTTTTGAACTGTGGCTTGGGAAGTTGTTTCCCCAAGTGCGATACGTACGAAACCCTGTGACTGTATGAGACTTGATGAATGCTGATTGTTTTGACTCAGAGTTATGCAAATGGACTAGTGGGGAGAACCTTGGTGACGCGGTAGACCCATGGTGGGGAGCACCTTGGTAACGTAGCAGACCCACAATACTTGACAGGAGGAGTGCCTCGGTAGGCTACGAGGGGGAGAACCTCTGTGTGACGCGACATACCCACGGTGCGGAGTGCCTCTGTGTGATGTGGAAAACCCACGGTACTCGACAGGAGGAGTAACTCAACAGTCCAAGGTTAGTGGGAAGCACCTATGTGTGACACGGCAGGCCCACTGTACTCGATAGAGGAGGAACACTCCAGCAACCGAGGTGTTCGACGATGTGAGTGGGGATGTTACTTGTTACTACCCCTAGAATAAATCCTCATGTGAGATGAGTCCGAACCTCTCTGTTTTCCTCATGATTGAGATGGATTACTTGATAACTTAGGTATATGTATGGTCATATACCTAAGTAATGTTATCTATTGATTTCATACTTTGTGTTTTATCATTGTTGGATTTTGTGAGACCTAGAGGGTCTCAGGGTCCCTACTGAGTATCGTTATACTCACCCCTGTATAGGCTATGCCCGCACCTTGTTGTGTTGGATGCAGATGAAGAACAACGCTGACTGATGCTAAGAGTACCGGGACAGGATGGTACCTAGAGGTGGACCTTACGATGAGTCGGTACACGGAGGAGACAGACGAACAAAGAGTACTAAGGAGGCGATCTGTACCCACCCTTCAGGTAGGAACCTCGGAGGATGACCTAGTTGCTGTTTTACTTTTTCTTTAGTTGTACTTGTACTTTTAGTTTCTTGTACTTTACTATTAGGCTTGTATTCCGGCCCCTTTTACTTTCATCACTCTTTTGTTATACAGTTTTACTTGGTGTTTCATATCCAGCTGTGTGCTTGATTATTTGTGTGTTTATAGGTTATAAGGGAAATGCCTTCCCAGTTTTAGGGAATTATGCCTTTGGTGCTAGTCGCCGACCCCTAGCCTATGGAAGGTGGGCTTGGGGTAGTCACAACACCGGCCCCGGGGGATGGGTCTTGAGAAGTTGGTATAAGAGGAGTCGGTTCTACCACAAAAATATGACTTTGATCTTTTATGTGAAGAAATAATGTTAAGGGCAATGAGTGAGGTTTTTAGTTTAGGGAGTCTAATATTGGTGCGGTGGCCGACATATCCATGCACCAGGACCCTGACATCTGATTTCCAACTCAGTGCACAGAAACACTAATTGCGTGTATGTTTTCAAAAGTTTTCTTCGTGATCTTTTGAGTCAGCTCACTAGGTATAACTTTCAGCTCACCAGGAAACTTTTTAACCATGGTGCGCCTATTTCTTTTAAGGATTCCTCTACGCAGATAGCTGGCTAGGGTTCTGAGAGTTATACGCCCTAATAGCCCACCAAGCGATGATGCCTCGATGTAGTTCCCTTTTCCAGTAGAGGCACCAGCAGTACCACCCCCCGTTGGGCCACCGATGCCACCAGTCCTAGCAACAGATGGTGCACTCTACTTGAGCGCGTTACACGAGTTCCAGTGCCAGAGGACACCTAGGTTTAGGGCAGAGATGTACCCACAGGCAGCTGAGGATTGGATGGAGGCTGTAGTGAGAGTTTTCCGACTGGTAGGGACACCAGCCGATCTTATGGTAATCCTTGCCGCTAGCCTTCTACAGGAATCAACTGGCAGATGGTGGAGCTTGATTCTCCAGGTTTACGATGAGGTGACTCTTCTCTGGGTAGAATTCGAGAGCCTGTTTTGGGAAGAGTTTGTTCCAGTGACTCTTCACGTAGTGCACATACAGGAGCTTCTTCATCTGCAGCAGGACAACATGATTGTAGCTCAGTACTCAGTGAGGTTCATTGACCTCTCATGTTGCTACACAGATAGGGTGTGAGACCCTTTTTTCAGGGGTCGAACTTTCGAGCAGGGGCTCAGGTGAAATATTAGGGCTTCAATGATCCCACTCAGCATCCCAACATAGGAGAGGGTGTTAGAGAGAGTCCTCTTGGTGGAGAGTTTCCTTGCTGAGCAGTCACTAGCTACGAGACCCACTACTAGTCGACATGTAGCGGAGTCTTCTGCAGCTGGCAGTAGTCAGATATCACAGAGGTCCAAGAGGACCAGACCTACAGGTGGAGAACCACATGACTTAGGGTCGGTTGTGCGAGGCACCTAAGATAGAGCCACTCATGCTAGGATCATGTAGTTTTACTCGTGTGGCGGGCAGGGTCACATGGTTCGTGACTATATGACCCACCATACGGATGATCAACAGACGGTTGAAGGACCACCCAGGCAGAGACAAAGGTTCAACTGAGGAGGTTTGCAGGGAGCAGGCAGACATGGAAGAGGAGCTGGCCATGCAGTTGGTGGTGGATGACGATTTGAGATATTACCACGACCACCACCAGGATGTCCACCCCGATTGTAGGGAGCAGGTGGACAAGGGAGAGCTCAGATCTAGGCAGCTGAGGCTTACAATCATGGCACTCCGGAGATGATACAAGGTACGTTTTGTGTCTACTCCACCATAGCTGCAGTACTTATAGACATAAGTTCCAGTCATTATTTCATTGCCACTTCCCTCGTTCGGAGCTCGGAGATTCCAACGGAGCCGTTGGATCAATCCTTATGGCTAGAGACTCCTACAAAAGCGGATTAGATGATTACGTACTGGTGCTGGCAGTGTGAGATTACTCTAGGATGCGAGAGCTTCGCTTGGGATCTTCTATTAGTGGCTTTGTGGCCTTATGACTTCATCTTGGGTATGGACTAGTTATCTACAGTCCATGCTTAGATTGAATGTATTAGGCACAAAGTGCGATGTGTATGCACGGATGGGACCATGTTTACCTTCAACAGTGAGAAGGGAGCCTTTGCAGTACAGGATGGACTTACTCAGAGGAGAGTGCAACCAATCACTCATCAGTTGGCTTGCCTTACCCTCAGATCTGTTGATGTGGAGAGTTCGAGCTATCCTATAGTGGTAGACCAGTACGTGGATGTTTTCCCTGATGATGTTCTGGGTCTACCTGCTCGCAGAGAGGTGGACTTTTACCTTGACTTTTACCCCAGGATGACACCGATATCTACACCAGCATATCATATGGCTCCCACGGAGCTTCATAACCTGCGGGTACAGTTAGAGTACTTATAGGGGAAGGGATTCATCTATCCCAGTGTTTCTCCATGGGCAGCCCCGATTCTATTTGGCAAGAAGGCGGATGGGAGCCTGAGGATTTGTGTTGACTATCGGTGCCTAAACTAGGTGACCGTGAAGAACAAGTGTCCACTTCTTAGGATTGACGACCTCTTTGATCAGTTGAAGGGAGCATAGTGGTTCTCGAAGATAGACCTCAGATCAAGCTATCACCAGCTCAGAGTATATGACAAGGATGTGTAGAAGACGACCTTCAGGTGTCGGTGCGACCCTTAATAGTTCTTGGTAATGACAATTGGCATGAACAATGCCCCAAAAGTGTTCACGGGACTCATGAACAAGATCTTTCAGCCATACCTTTATCACTTTGTAGTAGTCTTCATCGATGACATTCTGATCTACTCGACTACTAAGGAGGAGAATACCTACCATTTGTAGGTAGTACTGAACACACTCCAAGAGCACCGGCTTTATGGTATGCTCTCAAAGTGCTAATTTTGGATCTTAGAGGTTCACATTCTGGGGAATGTCATATCGAAGGCTAGATTTGCAGTGGATCCAACTAAGATTGAGGCAGTACTTGCTTGGGAGCCACCCAGGAGTGTGACAGAGGTACATAGCTTCCTGGGTTTGGATGGATATTACTGGAGGTTTGTGCCATATTTCTCTAGAGTTGCAGTACCACTATCAGCCTTGAAGATGAAGGGGCAACCCTTCATTTGGTCAGAGAGATGCCAACAGAGTTTTCAGAAGTTCAGGTAGAGGCTGACTAGTGCCCCTATCTTGAGGCTTCCAGAGGAGGGCATAGGGTACTTAGTCTACTGCAACACATCAGGGACAGAACTCGGATGTTTTCTAATACAGGAGAAAGCAGTGATCAAATATGGTTCTTGACAACTAAGACAACATGATAAGAACTATGTTACCCATGACCTGGAGTTAGCAGTAGTGGTCTTTTCCTTGAAGATGAGGTGACACTATCTGATGGGTGAAAATTTTATAGTGTATTATGATCACAAGAGTCTCAGGTATATATTCTCTCATAAGGACCTGAACCCAAGACATCGACGTTGGCTTGAGTTACTCCAGGACTACGACTTCAAGATAGTCTATACTCTTGGGAAGGGGAACATTGTTGCAGATGCACTCAGTAGGAGATCTGGTATAAAACTTCTAGGCGAGGCAATAGAGCAGCTGGACACTTTGATGATATCCTTTGTGGATAGAGATGGGGAAGATTTTCTTCAGTCTCTTACAGTCACTCCCCCACTTCTTCAGTGAGTCAGGGAGGCACAATATGGGGATACTGACTTTGAGGCTCAATGTGCTTAGATATCCATAGGACATGAACCTGATGGATTTTCTGAAGGTAGGGAGCACGTCACCCTCTTCAGAGGACGTACCATGATACCAGTGTCACATCAGGAGGAAGTGTTGAGGGAGATCCACACATCCCCTCTAGCGGTACATCCAGGAGTGGAAAAGATGTACCAGGATCTTCGACGACATCACTGGTGGCCGGGAATGAAGAAAGTAGTAGTAGAGTTTTTCTCTTGGTGCCTCACATGTTAGCAAGTGAAGGCAGAGCATCAGGTACCAGCAGGCTTGGTTCAGCCTTTAGTGGTCCCAGAGTGGAAGTGGGATGAGATATCCGTAGACTTCGTGATAGGAATTCCACATACATCTAGAGGAAATGACTATATCTGGGTGATCATCGATCGACTCCCTAAGTCATCCCACTTACTACCGATCAGAGAGCAGGGTTTAGTAGAGAGCTTGGGATGCCTCTATGTGTAGGAGATTGTGCGGATACATGGAGTACCCTTAATAATTGTCTCTAATCGAGATGCACAATTTAATTCCCTGCTATGGAATGGGTTATAGGAGGCTTTCAGGATGCAACTTCATTTGATCACTGCCTTCCATCCTCAGAAGGATGGCCAGACTGAGCAGACCATTCAGACCCTCTAGGACATGCTGCGTGCTTGTGTCCTCGACTTTGGTTGAAACTAGGAGGATCACTTACCTTTGGTGGAGTTTTCAAACAAAAATAGCTATCACTCCACCATAGGGATGAAACCTTTTGAGGAGTTGTACGGGCGACCTTACAGATCACCCTTGTGCTGGATTGACCTAGGGGAGTCATCACTTATGGGACCAAAGAAGGTTCGGGCTACTGCAGAGAAAGTGCAGATCATCCAGGAGCAGATGAAGACTGAACAGAGTAGGAAGAAGTCTTATGCCGACCGGAGATGGAGGCCTCTGGATTTTGAGGATGGTGATCACATCTTTCTATGGGTCTCACCCCGATGAGTTCTATGGAGATTTGTCCGAGGAGGCAAGTTATCTCCTAGATTCATCAAACCTTTTCAGGTCCTCAATAGAGTTGGAAAGGTGGCATACCACTTAGCTCTTCCACATCAGTTGCACTGGGTGCATGACGTCTTCTACATGTCCCAATTGAGGGGATACGTGAACGACCCTTCTCACACCATCGACCATGGCGAGATGGACATGGATGATGGGGTGAATTTTACAAAGGTTTTAGTAAAGATTGAGGATCGATAGGAGCAGGTCCTTTGTAGACAGTCGATACCTTTAGTGTGCGTTCACTGGTAGCACGAGAACCTCTAAGAGAGAACATGGGAGCAGGAGGCTCAGATGCATGCTCAGTACCCCCACTTGTTTACCTAGTTTGAGTTATGGCTTACAGGGATGTAGATCCCTGAGGTGGGGAGAATGTAAATACCCAAAATTTCCATGTATTTTTTTAAATAAATGGGAATTTTATGAGTCCACAAAAATTAATGTTGCGTGATTCCAAAGCTCGGAGTGCCCGAAATGAATTTCTGAACTTTTTTTAGGTACGTTCAGTAAACGTGCGAGTAGGTTTTTCTAACTTTTGAACCAGTGCTCAGAATTGAAATCCGAGGGCACCATTGAACAAGAACTGCCAATATTCGCTTAAGGAGACTTTCACCTCGACGATAGTTGGTCGAGGGTGAAATATATTTTTTGGATTTTTTGTGGAAATAATAAAATAAAATAAAGCACAATTTTTATTTTTGTTTTTGTAACTACTCTATGTGGAAGTTGGTAGTGGGGACCACCAAACCTTAACCTTCCATGAGAGGTTATGGTGGTGGGGATCACCCGAGCCTAACCTCCCATGAGAGGTTATGGTGGAGGGGACCACCCGAGGCTTAAACCTCTTGAACACCCCTATTAATGAGGGAGAAACTTCTCAACTCCCTCATTAATGTGGAGGAGCCTCTTGAGCTTCCTCCACATTAAATTATGCCAACGAACCACATTAATAGTGCCAAATCTTCTTAATTTTTTATGCCAACCCTCCCCCACTTAATTATGCTAAGTAATTAATTAACCCAATTTGAATTTTATGCCAACAAACATAATAGATCTCATAATATATTATTTTGGGGGATATACTTTCATTTGGGTGGAATTGGGGAGAGGAGGAGCTCATGGAGAAAGAATGCCAACGAAGAACTTCACCGCCCAACAAAGTACGCTCCACCGACGAAGAACGCCGACCTCGACTTCGACCTTCATCCTCAAGACTTCTTCTGATGTGGGACAACTTCATCTAGGACTAATCGACATCCGTTATACCCTCACGACCTCCATCAACAAAAAATCCATGGTAGGGATGTTTTTAAAAATTGATCAATGTCAATTTCCTCTCACATTGAATCATTTCATGTTGAGCCGTTTTCTACCACCCTAACGTGGAGGATACGAACCAAACAAACATGGACCGACCCCTCTAAAAATATTATGATGATTTGTGGTGTTGAACACGATGGAGGTGACGACGCAACGACATCGCCCCGCAGCCACCGTTGCCTCGTGACCTGCGCGCCCCACGGATTTTCCCTCGCGGTACCCCTCCACCGAGCCGATGCTGCCGTCCGCCATCATGGCCGGTGCACGCACTCTCTGCCGGTGTGAGCCCTCATGGCCAATGCGCACCCTCGTGGCCGATGCACGCCCTCGTGGTATCCCTCATCCGAGCTGCCCTCGCAGCACCCTCGTGGTTCGGGTCAGATTGGACCCAGGCCCACTATGACCCAATTACTTTCTTTTGGCCATAACGTTGGCACCAGACATCCATTTGATGAACTGTCAGTGATGCTGGAAATCTTGGAGAGAGATGATCACTTTGAGTGATACCCCACTGAGTTTTGGTTTGAGATGGGGAACGGTCAGGTTGGATCGAGTACGATTCTAACTAGGCCCCTAGGACTAAAAGGCTAATAACTCACAGATCGGGCGTCCGCTTGACGCGCAATCTATTACGTTGAGACCCCTATGACATGACAGACCTTTGAGACACTTCTTTGTGGGACTTCGTGGTAGTTGGAGTTTTGACCTGTGGCTTGGGAAGAGGTTTCCCCAAGCGTGATACGTACTGAACCCTGCGACTGGCTAAGACTTGACGACTGCTGGCAGTTTTGACACGGAGTGACTCGACTGTCCTAGTGGGGAGCGCCTTGGTGACATGGAAGTCCCATGGTGGGGAGCGACTTGGTGACACGGCAGACCCATGGTACTCGATAGGAGGAGTACCTCAGTAGGCTACGAGGGGGAGCACCTCAGTGTGACGTGGCATACCCATGGTGGGGAGTGCCTTTGTGTGACGCGGTGGACCCACGATACTCGATAGGAGGAGTACCTCAACAGTCCAAGGTTAGTGGGAAGCGCCTCTATGTGACGCGGAAGGACCACTGTACTCGATAGAGGAGGAGGTCTCTCACAGCCGAGGTGTTCAATGATGTCACTGGGGATGTTACTTGTTACTACCCCTAGAATAAATCATGGTGTGAGCTGAGTTAGAACCTCTGTGTTTTTCTCATGATTGAGATATATTACTTGATAACTTAGGTATATGTATGATAATATACCTAAGTAATGTTATCTCTTGATTTCATACATTGTGTTTTATCCTTGTTGGATTTCTTGAGACCTAGAGGGTCTCGGGGTCCCTATTGAGTATCATTATACTCACCCCTACATGGGCCATACCCGCACCTTGTTGTGTTGGATGTAGACAACAGACAACACTGACTAAGGCTGAGAGTACCAGGAGTGGATGGTACCTGGAGGTGGACCTTTCTACGAGTCGGTACATGGAGGAGAGAGACAGACGAGGAGTGCTAAGGAGGCGATCTGTACTTACCCTTCAGGTAGGAACCTTAGAGGACGACCAAGTTTCCGTTTTCCTTTTTCTTCAGTTGTACTTGTACTTTCAGTTTCTTGTACTTTATTGTTGGGATTTTATTCCGGACCCTTTTACTTTCAACAATATTTTGTTATACAGTTTTACTTGGTGTTTCGTATCCAGCTGTGTGCTTGCTTGTGTGTGTTTTTATAGGTTATAAAGGCAATGCCTTTCCAATTTTAGGGAATTATGCCTTTGGTGCTATTCACCGGCCCCTAGCCTATGGAAGGTGGGATTGGGGTAGTCATGACATGGGCCTCGGGGGACAGGTTGTGACATTTTCTTTTTATTTTACACTCATAACAGGTCACTTGCCTACCAGAATCATCATTTCCCACCATTTTCTCTAATTTAATTTATTTTCACACTTACCTCAATAATTTTATTTCTTGAAGAAATTATTCTTCCTATGTAACTTTTTGAATCACCTAGATAAGTGATCTATTTCCTCATCACTATTAATAGGTGATTCATCATCACTTTAACTGTCATATTTGATATTTTATTTTAACTTTGAGTTAGATGTCTTGAAGGATACTGACTTCCTCTTGGGTTTCTGTTCTTCTTCTTTATTTACTTTAGGTTCCTCTTTATAAATAAAAAGTTTTCCAATACGTTATTTCACTAGTTATGCATATATATAACAATATTATATAATTGATACTAATTTTTCTCTCTATCTATCTAGTAATCATTTTAGAAGTCTCATGAATTGATATTTATCAACAATTTTCTTTCCCAATGTATTAATTGTGTTCAAAATCTCATTAAACCAGAGATATATATTAGAAATGGATTAATCAGTGATATAGATAATATTTACATTATTTTTCATGTGTGTTTTATTTATTTAATCCTTTTAAATTTAACAATTTAAGATGAATTGCATCATTTTTGGATTTTTGGTAAATTTTGGGCTAAAATGTGAAAAATGATTAATTCTATAATTTTAATAGTTTTATATAATTTATGTATTTTGAACATAAATTATTCAATATTGATCCAAATAGAGTGATTCATTTTTTAGTATTTCTTTATTCATGGGATTAAAATTCTACTTCTAGACCTTGAGATCATTCTAATCTCAACAAACACAAAAAAATAAATCAAATTGAAAAATATTTATGGATGATAGATTGGACCCTATATCATTAAATGAGTAATATCTCAAGATAATAAAATTTAAATGAGGTAATTCAATCTTTAAATAAAATATGACTCAACAACTGAAGTGCACATTAAATTCCATGGAGAAATTTGCTCATTAAGTCAGCCATTGTATGTGTCAAAGTAGAGGAAGATGAAGAGTATCTTCAGTTTGAAAAAGTTTCCTTCATTAATTAAGTCATAAATTATTTTACATGTTTCCAAAGACTTTCAAAATTTTAGGATAAATATAAATATCAATTATGAACAACTTTTAATAAGGAAAAATTGATATTTTCAACTGGATGGTGGGCATAACAGGAGTAAGGTTCAGGCATAAAAATTCCGGAGAAGAAATTTTATGTTCTTATTTTTCTCTCTTTTATTCTTCTTAGTTTTGTAATTACTTATTATTCCCCCTTATTCTCAGTTACCAATCAAATAAAGGGGTAAACTTTTTAGTGATTAGAAAAGGGGAGATTTTACCTTTTGTAATGCTTGAGTTCTTACAGTTTATTTAATAAAATCTTTTCTCTCTTCTAAAAAGTTGATTTAAATTTATAATAGTGGTTTCTATTATCAGGTGTGATCATATTTGGTTTTAGATTATATTATTGATATTTCTTTGGACAATGATCATTTTCTCCCTCCTCTAGGTTATGGTTTATTTATGATAAAATAGACTAGGGATTTTTAGTGAAGTACTTGGAGATCATCAATATGTGTGGGAGGGGTATTGGATATTCTTTATTGTTTGGGATAAGCAAGTCCCAACTGGGTATTAACTTAGTTAATTGAGGGTATTCAATGCACTATCTTGTATATATAAATGAGAGTAGATCAATATGTTATCTTGAAAAGTTTTACTCTCACCATCGCTATTTGACCAAGGGAGTGGGAGGAAATGATCATGGAATCTCACTTTAATCGGCTTAGTAGAAGAGGATTCGATAAATTAGAACTGTGATAACATTTCAATTAAAAAATGAACCTGACCTGACCACCCTTATTATATTATTGTTTTTAAACACTTGATTTTCTAATTTATTTTCAATATTTTTCTTGATTTCTTTTTTGTTTTGATTTATTACTTTAGTTTTTTTTTCAAAATAAAAAATTTTCAAAAACAACCCCTTTTTCCTCTAATTAAAAATGAAAAACATGATTGTTGCACGCTCCTCCCTAGAGACAACCTAGGTTGACCAATTTACTTCATTTTAACTTAGGAAATATTTTTTCCACACCCATGATAGGAATGTGTCAAAACTTGGTACCATTTTCGCAGAGTAATTTCCAATAATCAAATTATAAATATTTTAATGTTTTCAATATTTTTTAAAAAAAATTAAAAAAAATTTAACTAACCTTTGTCTGTGGAGGATAGTGTTTCTTTCATTGATAAGAATATCTAGGGAGCTAGAATCCAAATCATCAAGGTATAGGAATTCGAGGATCTAATTTTAGACCTTCAATATTCCCTTGAATACCCAGTTTTAGAGGGATTTATAGAGAATTAATTAAACACTAGAAGTAATTCCTAGAATATTATCAAGAAGTTATCATGGTACAAAAATATTCTCCCTTATTTCCCACCAATATTTATAAAGAAATTACACAGGTGAAACATCAAGTAAAATTGGAATAATACAATATAAAATATAATTTTTAATGGATTGAAGAGAAGTTATAGGAGATGAATAACCAAATGTTACAAATAAAGCATGAGTACCAAGAGTAACCTGAACTTGATCCTGTGGTGGAAGAGGTTCACTCACTCATATTTGATGCCGAAGAACCTAGGGATACCTTGGTGAAATTTAAATAAGATCAATTTGGACCTAGGCAACAATTTATAGAGGAGATTGATGAAGAATATTTTTCTTATGAATATGTAAAAGATATCAACAAGATTTGGATAAATTCTGGAATGAATATGAGGTGCAATATGATATTCCCATTCATGAAAAAGTAGAAGATCCAACACTATTGCATCTCTCCCTCGATTTGGAGAAAGATAAAACCACCAAAGTGGTGAAATTTGAAAAGACAATAAAGGAGACTTCTTAAATACCTCTATATAGTGAAATTCAACTCCAAAAGGCACTTTCTGTTGAAGAAGAAATTGAAGATGAACAAACTCTGGGAGATGATATTTTTTTTAAACTCATTATCTTCTAATTTTATTAAAATTTAATTGAGTATCACCTATACTTGTTTTAAGTTCTCATATTTGGAAAACAATTGTATTTCCTTGGTGGATGAGGAAGAAAATTAAAATACATCTATTCAAGAACAAATAGAGCTCCGCAAACATATTAAACACTTATTAAAGGGAGTGAATGAGGAGATAAAAGTGGATTTTTATTGGAAAACCATGACACAATATTCCCAAATTTAAAGTAAATAATTTGATATTTATTATTCATATTTTAATTTTCTTAAAATATAATTACACTATGTCATTCCCTTTTATTTTTCTATTGATGCTATATACCTTGAGAAAGTACTGGAGAATGAAGAGTATGTTATGTATGTGGAAACCAAGAAAGAGGAGGAATCAATATTTATCCTAAACCCCAAAAATGTAAGATATATATCATTACAATGGGGTTGGATTTATTATACTATATAAATGGAGTCCTAAACAAAAATAACAAATTGCAATATAGAAATAATAAGTTCTAGTTATTCATCTCAAAGAAACTCTACCCACCAACAGAATGGGGATAACCAACTAGAACTGTCCATATAGAGGTAGTCAAAACCTAGGGCCCACTTGGGGGATTAAACTGAGATCTATCCTTATTTTCTCATTATATTTTTATTCTCTTTTATTTTAATAAATTTATTATGTTATCTTCTATAATTTTGAATGTAGTTTTTTAGGGAGAAACACTTAGGATATTAACTCAATGTTAAACTACCAATAAGTTAGGTTGTACCTATTCTTATCACTTGTTTAATGTGATTCAATTAAAAATATACTAACATATTAAAATACACTTGAATTTATTGGGGAAACTGAATCATTTAAGTGTAGGGGAGGGAACCTTTGTAGTTTAGTGTTTTTAATTTTTAATTTTTAATTTATTTTTAAAAAATATATTTTTTTTCAAACTTGTGTGGGTTTATTTTTAAATTTTTGTGTGTTTTTGAAACTTGTGAACTAAAATGATTATATTTTCCATTTTTTAAACCCATGTAAATGAGTGAAACAATTTATTGCATGAAACTGAGCTTAAATGAATGATAAAAATGACTTTGTTTCAAGTTCAAATATGTTGTTATTTTATAAAAATAATCGGATTTTTGAATCCCATGCCACATCTCAATGTATTTATATTTGAAATAACTTCCCCATGAGGATTATAAAACCTTTATGTAATATTATTTACATTCACCTATCCTTTTGAGATAACTAAAACATGCTTGTTTTAATCAAAATTTGATTTGTTCTTGTCAAAACTTGAGGGTTTGAGGTACTTATGTTTTAAATGATTGATGCATTAATTTGGTTTTAAAACCCCCTTTTCAATAGAATCTTATTTATTATACCCTTCCTTATACATTTAATCCCTATATCCCTTAGAATCTATGAACATCCTATTAGGTTATCCACACTACAAGCTGATTTTCCCTATCTAACCAGCTCTTGAAGTGTAATTACATGATCTAGTTGAAATTAAGTGTGGGGGGATGATATATTGTGTTGCACTACCTCATTTAGTGATACTTTGGGTAGAAAATAAAATGATGGAAAGATTTTTTTTCTACTAAAAATTTAATTCTTCTGAAATTTTTTCTTTTATTGAGCTTTCATAATAAAATAGGCTATGCCTTTCTGGAGCTTCTGAAGGAGAAAAAAAGTTGTGCCTAACAAGAGATTTAAAGAAAAAAAATATAAGGGAAATGTAATTTTTTTATATTTAAATTTTTATGGTGTGGTATGTCAATGAGAATTTAAAATATGATTATATTTGATTTTATACTAAGGGGATTTAGGAGGAGACCATACTTGAGTGAAAATTAGAATCATGTAATTTTTTTTCAAAAAGATCAAAACCGTCCTTATTCAGCCTCAAAATTTTTTATATATAAATCCTACCTACCAAAATCCAAAAACAATCCTTATGATAAAAATATTCCCTTGAATCACATCTATTGGAGAAGTAGGAATTTATCAAGCCTATGGTGACTCTTTCATGGGTTTGGATGAGAAAATCCTGGTTAAAAACTAACACTTGTGATATGTGAGAAAATTCATGTCAGGTAAGTGTATTGTGTGCATGGGAGGAGAAATGAAGTGTAAATATATTGAATTATTTTAATGAAGAAATTTAAATAATGGTTTTTTATGAGGAATTATATATTTTATTTATTATTTTCAAATTATTGTGTCTTATGGGTAAGTGTTTTGAATTTTCTTTGTTTTGATTTTGATGCCTACTTGTCCAAGAGTCCAAGTGATAAGTATATAGAAATTTATAGAGATAATATTTAAATTATTTTTCATGGGTGTTTAAATGATTTAATCAATTCCAATTTAACTATTTGAGATTAATTGCATCATTTTTGGATTTTTGGTGAATTTTGGAAAAAAATATGAAAATTACTTAATTATTGAATTTTAACAATTTTATATCACTTATTTATTTTGAGCATAAATTCATTAACATTGATCCAATTGGGGTAAATATTTTTTAGGCTTCCTTACCTTTTGGGATTAAAATTATTCTTCTAAACTCAAAGCTAATTTGAATCTAAACAGGCCCAAAAAAATCAATCAAGTTGAAAAATATTTTTGGCCGATAGAATAAACCCCAACTCATTAAGTGAGGAATATATTAGGATAAAAACCTTAAAATGAGGTTATTCTAGTTGGAAATAGAAGAATAATTTAAAAATAATTCCTAAATTAAATTCCATGGAGAAATGCACTCATTAAGTATCCCATTTTACATATAAAATTAAAGGAAAATGAAGAGTATCTTTTCTCAAAAAAAGTGTGATTCATTAATTAGGTCATAAAAAATTTTAGACATGTCCAAATACATTTAAATTTTGAGGGTATACAAAAATATCAATTAATAGAAACTCTTAAGAATGATCCTTGGTGATTATTATCCAGCTTTTGGGAAAAAATGGAGAAAACTTCTAACAGATAGATTTTGGAGGAGAAATTTTATGTTATTATTTTTATCTCTTTTCTTCAATATAGCTTTGTAATTACTTCTTCTTCCCCATCATTCTCAGTTACCCTTCACATTAAGGGGTAAAATCTTGAGTGACTAGAGAAGGGGTGGTTTCCCATTTTGTAATGCTTTAGTTTTTGTGCTTAATTGAATAATTTTTTTCTACCTTATATGAAGTTGATTTCACATTTTAATAGAAACTTTTATTATCAAGTATGACCATAATTGGTTTTAGATTATGTTATTGATATTTATTTGGTCAATGATCATTTTATATCTCTTCTAGGTTCTGGTTTATATATGATGGAATAGAATAGGGCTTAGTGGTGAAGTACTCAGTGATCATCAGTATGTATGGGAGGGGTAGTGGATATTCTTGATTTTTGGGGATAAACAGGACCCAATTGGGAATTACCTGATTCAATTGAGGTTATTCACTGCAACTCTATTGCTTATAAGAAGGATAGTAGATCAAAATAATATCTTGGGATTTTTTACTCTCACCATCACTATTTGAACAAGGGATTTAAAGGAAGTGATTGTGGAATCTCACTTTAATCGGATTAATAGAAGATGATTAGATAAATTGGAACTAGGATAACATTGGAATTGGAAAAATAAACCCAAATTTATCACCCATTTCATACCACTATTTTCAATCACTTTATATTTCAATTTACTTTCAATATTTTTCTTAATTTTTTTTATTTTTTTCATTTATTTATCTTATTTTCAAAATCAAACAATTTAACAAACAACCACTTTTTCCACTAATTAAAAGTGAGAAACATGATTTTTTCGTGATCCTCCTTAAATAAAACATAGTTTTACCACTTTACTTCATTTTAAATTAGGAAATAATTATTTTTTCAACAACCCATGATAGGCATGTGTCAATCAAGATTCATCTTTAGTGTATCTTGTTTGATAGTATAATAATTTAAATGCAATTATTTGACATTTGAGGGTCCCACATGAGATATAACAAGAGTATCTCAAATCTAAAAATTAGTTGAACATGAATATATACTATTAAATAAATATTTACATAAAGCAAAATATAAATCATTCCTTTATTTATAATTTCCATCATAAGCACGATTAGTGGCAGCGCTCCAACCATCTCTATAAACTTTGGGTTTTTCATTTTAATATTAAATAATAATCCAAATATCAAAGCCTATGATTTCTAAGTGAATTTTCATCTCAATATTCCATTGAGAATAATTTGTTCCATTAAAATAAGGAGGCTGATTTGTGTAAATTCCATCTTGTCTATTATTATCGATAAAGGATAAAATTTAGAAATAATAGAAATTTAAGATCTTTAAATACAAATAAATCACAGTAAAAGTATTTTAAAGTTCCTATAATACCTAATATTTGTTGTTGTGGAACACTGAAGAGGGGGGGGGGTAATTGAGTTTCCAAATATTTTTTTGTTAAAAAGGCTTAAAAAATTAAATACCCCAATTTATAAAAACAACCAGTTAACTAAAACTTAGAATTATCTAAAATTTTATTTCAAAACTTTTCTTTGAACATTGATTAGAACTCAGTTAAAAAAGTTTAACAATTATTATAACTTTTGAAACTATGTTACTGGAAAGAAAAAAATTATATAAAATAAAAGATAAATCCAACTATCAAAGTAATTTTTTTATTAAATTTAAAATAGATACTGGTATTGTATTTAAAATAAAGTATAAAAAATATATACAATAAACGCAATGAAAATAAACTAGGGTTTTATACTTGAGCTCAGACCTAATATCCTCTACTTTTAAATCACTCTATCCCAATTAGTTTATTATACAATAAACTGATCCAAAACCTATATCGGGTTTTACAATAACACAGAAGTCTATTCTGGATTCATAGCACCTCTTCCATAATTTTTCATAGGAGAAATAATATAAGACAACTGTAGATAGGCTGTCGAGGCTAAAAAACCTCTTCCAATGTTCTACGTTTTAATATAGATAAGGAAATATGATAGATTGTCTTTCACTCTCTTGTTTATCATAGGAGATTATATTTACAAATTAATAGGGAAAAGAAAAAAACATCTTGAATGAAAATAAATAGAGTAGGAGAAAGAACTTTTTGGTGTAATAGTGTATGTTGTTGTGTTATTCCACATAAGATTCTTCTCCAATCATTGTCATGTTTTTATTTGGATTAGATGCGCGAAGATGTTCAAATATTCTCAGATGTGATTTCAAGTTTCATATGAGATTTTTTTTCATATATGTTCAAAATAGATTAGATATTCTATTTAGGAAAAGTTCTGACGTATCTTTGTTCATGTGATTATGTTCATAACCATCTCTATCTCTCTCTATATATCTATTTTTAACTATGCATCTTCCATATTTTAAGGCAATTTTTTCAAAAAACTATCTGTTGAGAAATTATCATGAAGAACCTCATATTTTGGTAGAAAAATATGGCTTATTTAATGATTATAATTATATTAAATTCATTATAGAAAATTAGTTGTATTAATAATATTAAATATATAATAATATAATAATTACCTTTTAGAGTTGTTCGATTAAGTTTTTCCATGTCAGATCCATGATGGAAATTTCTCTAAGATGTGTCATGTCAACATCCATGTCAGTATAGATGGTTTCATCCATGCTTGGATATTCTAATATTTTTTACGATTGATCATGCATTCTTATTTTCAATCAATTAATCTTATGATCAATCATTTTATACTTTTAGTTGATTACATTATACGCATAGTCAATCCAATAATTTTTAATATTCAGACTGCTTTGACACAGTCGCTTTATTTGGTCATACAACCACTATTTTATTTTTAAATATCTTTTATAGTCACATGATCACTTTGAATTTATGATAGATAGATTTATTACATGGTAAAACCAATTATCTTCGTGGTACCTCTATCAGGTGTGCGATTGATCCATAACTTTGTAACTAACCATGATGGTTTCTGAACAACATGAAATCGTTTATTTATTACAGTCACTTGGTTCCTTTATCAAATTATTCATGGTTTATTGTGCAGTCAATTCAAGACTTTGATAAATATTCATAATTTTCCTGAAAATTAATGTACTTCTATAAAACATAAAATAGATTATAAATAATATAAATATGATTTGTGAATATTAAAATAAGAAATTATTGGACTAAATTAACACTTATGATTGATATAAAGACATGAAATCTCAAATAAAGAAACATATACCATGGGAAAAAAATTGGAATCATGAGACATTAAACATGAGTCAAGGAGAATAATCATAGGCATAAGATTATGATATAAGAATATGAAATAAACATAAGAATAGAAATCATATGTCAAAGATACCCATCAAGACATTAATCACATAGTGGGATTGAGATAATAATCTTTGTACCTTATTGTGATTGGGATAAACCTCCTATGTACCCATGGTATTGGTATAAATCCTCTTGTATACCCTTTGTCTTGGGATAAATCCTCTCATGTACCCTTTTTCTTGAAAAAAAAAATCCTCCCTCGTACCCTTTTTCTGGGGATAAATCCTCCCATGTACCATTTCACGTGGGATAAATCCTCCCATGAAACCTTTAGTTCTCATGAGATAAAAACATTACCAATTAATTAAAGGGATATAAATGTCCCTACTCATCAATCATCCATACACGTGGAAAAGAATGGTGAAATCATAAAATATTTTTTAGAAAATACTTTTATCTTTGGCGTTAAAGAAAAAGTTACAATCACTTTGAAAATAGATTTCATTGAAATTTGCAGTGATTTTTTTTAAAAATATTTACCTTTTTAAAAGTAACTTCTAATGGTTTATCCTTTAAAAATACATAATGGTTTAAAAAAAGTGAAGTGAAATCACTTTGAAAAATTTTACTTTTAAAAAAAATATTCAACAACAAAGCCTTGAAAATAACACAATGGTTTAAAAAAGGTGAAATTAAAACACTTTTAAATCCTTTAAATTTGAAAATAATCTTCAATAATAGATATTTTAAAATACATAAAGGTAATAAAAAAGGAATGTAGAGTGGAAGTTAAAACATTTTATTTAGAAACGATGGAAATTTTTTAAGAATTTTAAAATACCTTTATTGAAAACTAATATCATAAGAGTAACCAAAACATCCTTTAAAAAAGGATAATGGATATATTAAGGTCACAATAATTGGGTCTCTAATTATAAAGGATAACATTGGTAGGAAAGGAATAAATGGACAAGAAGGGGAAACTTTTGTTAAAGAGGATGAAAATCTTATAAAATATGGTATACTTTTTATGGGGAAGAAATTAATCAAGGGGGAATATTTCAATCAAAATTTTCATTTCCATAGAGATAAATATAATGTAATATGAAATAAAATCTTAAGACATAAGAAACCAATCTTGAAATAAATAATTTCAAGAATACATATTGTAACTTAATGAAAGTTGTTGAATTAACAAAAGCCCTTACAAATTTGGTTTCTTTTGAATAAAAGTAAATTTTATGAAATAACATGATATAGATATTAATACCCCATTAATTATATGAAAATTATAAAATACATTCATTAGGTATTAATCACACCATATTAAATATGCCATGGGGCAACATAAGAATATGTATCAAGAAATATAATTGGTGACATAAAACCATTATCTTAAATTCTCCCTTAGTTGATCATACTATAACCTCATATATAACAAACATAACCATCTTAATAACCTATTTAATAACTTCATTCATTTATATAACCTTTTATAAACATTATTTATAATTATTACCTTCATTTATATTAGTTAGTTGATATTTATTTTCAATATCGGGTACGAGTAATCTTGATCATTTTGAAATAGTTTCATGAAAGAAATATTTTTATTCCTTATCCTTTAAAATATCATCATTACAAGATAATGTAAATTACTAAAATTTATGTTTTATTATTATTTATAATGTTATAATTTCATTCTATGAGAGTTTTAGTTAGGATACTTAAAGATGAATTTGGAAATGAGCATGTCTTGATGATTCTTAGCGATTGAAGGATGTTTTCTTAAATAATGAGTTAAATTTTTATATTAATATTCCAGAAAAAACTAATAATTTAATTATTTATATAATATATTACTATAAATTAGGATATCATAGTCATCCATGATATAAATTTATAATGTCGTTCAAGTAGGTGGTTAAACCAACCCAAACAAGAACATTCCATAATTAATGGATGATTATGGTGTAATTTATTTGTAATTTCATTATACCAAAAGAATAATGATATTATTTAGTGTTTATTAGTGTGATATATTATATTTTCAATGAATTATAAGAAGAATATAACCTATAAAAAGTTATTACAAAATATAAAGAAAATATTTTTTCTAATAGAACACTCTTTTGGATGGTTGAATTTACCATGTTTGTTTATTTCTCATATTGTTAATTTTTTATCCAATTTTTATTTATATATCCTTAATAATTTCATTAATTTCAAATTTATTCATTAAAATCATTCTAATGACTATCCATATAAGTTGGTGATGAAAATAAAAATGGGAATCGATCGTTCCATGGAGGTGGTAGTCCACACATATGAGAACACGGAAAATAAGTAACATGGTTTATCATTTATGAATATAAAATATTCTATAAATTTTACAGATAAAAATTAAATTCACTATTAGGAACATCCTTGTAAGGTGGTGAAGGAAAACAAAACACATTGCACTATGGAGGTGGTAGTCTTCCTAACACACGAATGACAGTTTCGTTTTTCTTACTAGAAAAGGGAATGGTGATTAATGCTTGTACCATAATTGTAATAATATACCAGTATAATAATTAAAATGATTTTATAATTTTAAGACAATGTAATGATATTTAATGAGGAATAAATTCTCATAAAAAAATATAAAAGAGAAAGGAATAGATAGAAATATATACCCCACTACTTGGATTATCTCCTCTATGAAGGGGTTAAACCATTGAGGGATGGTCTTTTGATAATACCATAACTTCTTTAAGGTGCATGGGAGTATTAAAGAGAGACATGGGTAGAGTTTTTGGTGAACATAGGGGCTTGTGGTGTGAGGGTAATTGAGTAGAGGAGAGACCCTTTTATATGTGAAAAGGGATGCTATTTTTTGTAAATACCCAAAAAAATTTAACAATGGGAAGTCATTGTAACAACTCTTATTTTCCATGTATTATTTTAGAATATTATATAAACTATTTTCAAAGCTAGTAATTGATATGGTGTGACATTCTGAGGCTCATTGATCCCGTAATAAATGCTTAAAATATATTAAATATTTTAATATCATACACACATTTTTTACTGAAAAAGTGGAATAAACCCCAAAGAGTTCTCTGGATTAGAAATATGAGGGCACCATTGAGTTCAGAACATGGGTTTTACCCTAGGCATGACATAAATTTTTTTGGTGTGATATAGGTTTGGAAAAGTTATCACGGGCACAAATTAATAAAATAAATAAATAGATAAATAATTTTTTTTGATACGATGACTGAGCTATTCTATAAATAAATGGTTATAAAGATATATCATGGTTGTCTAATAAAACCTAGAGACCTATAGAGACCATTGAAGAGCGTTCTTAGAAGATTATGTCAGATCAGATCAGGATCAAGGGCCGATGTGCCAATGGAAAGTGTGGATCTTACCAACGTTAGCAACACATGATAGTTATTCATCAGTGATAAATCCAAACTCCTGGAAGGATGTATTTTTTTGAAATTTCATCCCATTCTCTTATCCTAGTCAAACATGGTTCAATTCCAGAATTAATAATTGATTCACACATCGATGTTAGATTAAATTGATTGATTTATTCTTATTCGTTGATTTTATCGCTCTTTGTTTGTCTATTTATACGAGAGCGGATCAAGGCCAAATGAAAAAAGGTAGAGGTTTATTCCTCACATTTTATAGCTTATCAATTTCTCCCCCCATTCTTCACATGTTCATTATGGAATATTTCTTTAGGCTATGGTTCGATGAATACTTGGTATTCAATCATTGCTTGACTATTCTTCTGTGTAAAAGATCATTATTGCAGGTGTTGTTCGTAATCGAGGGTACGATCAAGGTGTGATGATGATGGAGGATGATCAGAGGTGGTTCAAAATGTATTTTTGATACCCATTCCTCCCATTTTTGATTATGTGGATATGAATGGCATGATTGGGCTTTTCCCAAGTGGATTTAAAGCTCGAATATTTGATATCTAGTGATTAGAGTCTTGTATGAACCTGAATCTATAGATCCAGACAAGAATAGAGGCTCTAATAATGCATAGGATATCATGGAGGAGAACCTATGGGATCTATAAAATCCCAGGTTATAGGGTGTGTAATATGTCATTACACACCATGTGGGACCCCCCTGTGTGGCACTAGGGTTTCCCCGTAGAGTTAAATATCACAAGCCATGTGACCCTATCACATGCCATATGACACATGTTGTAGGAGTAGTGTTTATCTTGGGGCTTAAATGGACACATGAATGCTAAGTATAGGGGAATGACTAGGTGTACATGGTTTGGTACACGAGCATGGCCAGTGGTACACATGCACATGTAGACAACACCAATAAGGTTTCAGGTGATCTCTACATGTTGTGTAATATTCATACATGCCTTTTATGTAGATATTTACATGTCACGTGAGGAAGAACCAAACAAGTAGGACAAGGATTGGATGTACACACAATATACCCTCAGTACACAATGTGTACCCCACTTGAGGGTGTTTGTAGACCTTTTTTTTCTGTAGTATGGAAAAATCTTGGTTGAGTGTGTTCCCTTATTCCATTCCCTTGAGAGTATAGTGTAGTATTATTTCAACATTTTTGGATTTTAATCCCCTATAGGGGATGAGTCTCAAATAGAGTTCATGGTGTCCCTCAGTGAGACTATAGTGTGATCCTTTGTCATCTATTGCCCCAGGTGGGGTTTGTGGAATCAACATGTCCTCCTTGAGTAGGGAATTGATCCTCCATTTAGTAGGTTTTATTGGTAGTGTTCATGGTATCATCGATATATGATCCCCTATGTAACGAGTTGATCCAGACTAGATTCATAGTGTCCCCCAATAGTCCTAAGCGTGACCCCCTATCTGAGTATCAGGGTATTATGAGACCAATGGGAATTCATGGGTAAGGCCCAATGATATTAACCTCATGGATGAATTTATTTAGTGATGGCATGGATCCTCCAAAATATTCTCCTAGAATAAGCATTTCTTTGAGAAATATCCTATGATTGGAAGTTGTTTGTGACCACCTAATGTTGTGGTGTCCTTCCTAATCGTATATGGGTGTTTTTATATTATTTATTGATTTATATATCATTGTTATGGGCTGACTATTTTTGATGCTTCGTGTTTAGTGATTTTGTGGTGTCCTACTGGGTATTTTTATACTCACCCCTGTACGAGATATTCTTGCACATGTCATGTCTTATACAGATGGAATCCCATTTGATGGTGTCTTGGGAGGACAGGGAGTAGGTGGATCATGGATTGAGCTTGAAAGACCGAGGTGTTTTTTAGTGCTTTAATTTTATCACATTACTCACCCTTGATGCAGGTTGTACTCTCTACAGTTTTTGGTTGGGATTTTATTTGAACCCTTTTTTTCATTTATTAATTTACTATCATACTTTGATTTTTGGATCTTAGACATATGCATGCATTATTTTTAGCTATTTTACATTTTAGAATTTTTTGGGCCTAGATATGTGTGAATGTATACAAGTACATTAGGATAATGCCTCAAATTTGTGGGATATTCCTACTTGGAAATGGTCTCTAACCTATGGCCTATTAGAGGTAGGTTTGGGGTAGTCATGGATCAGAGCTCGGTTGATCCGGTCATGATAGAGTGGTATCATAGAAGTCAGTTCTACCTTAGGACCAAAGTTTAAAATATTAGTTTGGGGAAATAGTGTTAAGTGTTTTGAGTTTGGATTTTAGGTGAGGGACTCTGGTGTTGGTGCAGTGACTAATATATCCATACACCAGGTCTCTAATCACCTGAATTTCAACTCAGTACATATAGAAATTTCTTGCAGGGAAAACATTGGTACATGTATCATATATTCATGGGTTATGGTTTCCATTTCCTTCATGAGTCAACTCCCCAAATATGCTCTTTGACTATAGTACATCATATTTATTTTAGGATGCCTCCACGAATAAAGGTAACCAGGGTTCCACTACATGATCACAAGGATAATCTGTTGAGTGATGAGGCTTCAATACAAGGACTTATACTAGTGATAGCACCTCTAGGTGGTTTACCTTCTATACCAGCACCCATTAAGAAGCATCTATCACTGGTAGTGCCAGTTGAGGATACACATAGGCTGAGTATGCTTCATGAGATTCAATGGTAGAAAACACCTAGGTTTAGGGGTGATACAGACCCCTAGGTGGATAAGGACTTTCTAGAGGAAGTCACTCGAGTTTTCCGCCTTATGAGGACACCTTCAGATCATATGGCGGTCCTCATAGTGATTCTTCTTAAGGGATCTACTATGAGATGGTGGAGTTTAGTGACTCAGTCACATGATGAGACAAATCTCTCCTAAACATACTTCAAGTGCCTCTTTAATGAGGATTTTTATCTAGAAATTTTGTAATCAGTTCACATCCAGAAGATTCTACATCTTCAGCAGGGCCATTCGACCCTGGAAGAGTACTTAGAGGGATTTAATGATCTCTCATGATACTCCATGGATATGGTTCAAGATCTATTCTTAATATCACATAAATTTTATCAGGGATTAATATAGTATATTAAGACTTTACTAGTATCCTTCTGTATTCCCACCAATACTGGGGTGCCTGAGTGGACCTTGGTTGTAGAGAGGTTCTTGTTAGTGTAGGAACCAATAATAGAAGCCGGTAGTGGGAACCCTGAAGCTAATAATTTAGAAGTTGGTAACTGAAAATAATATCAAGGATACATGCATGTAATACACTTCAATAGATGATCCCAAGACATAGGATCAATGAAGAAGGGCTCTCAGGATGGCTCGAAACAGCCAAGGAAGAGGCTGTGTTTTTCCTACAATAATCAGGGACATCTGAAATGGGATTGCCCAACCCTTTGTATAGTTTATCAAGAGATGGTCTAGGGACCATTGTGGTAGAGACATAGGCAGTATAATGGTGGTCCTCCAGGTAGAGGATGTGATAGAGGGGATAGCAGAGCAACATGAGGTGGTTAAAGCTTTGACCTATTACCACCCCCACCCCCAGGTGGTCCATGCCAGGATCTGGGAGCTGGTGCTCAAGGATGGGGCCAGTTGAAGTCTATAGAGGCCTATGATCCTAGGGATGTAGAGATGATATGAGGTATGATCTGTGACTTTTCTAACTTAGCTTTAGTATTGATATAAAAATCTAAAAGTCACTTCTTTCTTGATACTTCTTTTATTTGGGACCTAGAGATTTCGATTGATCCTTTGGCTCGACCCTTACAGTTAGAGACTCTAATAGGTGGCTAATTATAGATTTTGAACTTATAATAATAGTGTGATTTGATTCTTGAAGGTGAGAATTTTTTGTGAAATCATTTTTAGAAATGATAAGGCCTTACAATGTCATCTTAGGTTTAGAACTGCTATCCACAGTTCATGCCTAGATCATATATTTTAGGAAAATGATGTGGTGTGTCCATAGTGATGGGATGAGGTTTTACTTTTTGGGTGAAAAGGAAACCTTAATGGAGTAAGTTGAGCTCAGGCATAAGAGAGTGAAGCTGACTGTTGACCAGTTAGATAGCATGACACTTGGATTAGTGGATGATATGGTCTACCAGTTCCCTATGATGGTGGAAAATTATGAGGATGCCTTTCTTGAGGACATTTCAGGTTTACCTCCACACTATGATCTGGACTTCTTCATTTACTTATACTCCATGATAGCCTTGATATCAACACCAACATGTCAGATGGGTCCCATAGAGCTTTTTGAACTGAGTGTGTAGTTAGAGGAATTTCAGGTGGAGGTCTTTGTGAGACCCAATGCTTCCCCCTAGGTAGCCCCAGTTTTGTTCAAAAATAAGGCATATGAGATCTTGAGGTTATGTGTGGACTACTGATTCTTGAAATAGGTGACCATGAAGAATAAGTATCCACTATCAAGTATTGATGAACTTTTTGATCATTTGAGAGAGTCTCGATGGTTCTCAAAGATTGACTTTAGATTGGGTTATCACCAGCTATGAGTACGAGACATGGATATATTGAAGATGACATTCAGATGTCCCTAAGGTCACTATGAGTGCTTAATGATGCACTTCTACTTGATGAACACCCCAAAAGTGTTCATGAGACTCATGAACCAGATCTTACAACCCCTCTTAGACCAGTTCATGGTGGTCTTCATTGATGATATCCTAGTGTAATTGGCATTTGAGGAGGATCACATAAGGCACTTGAGGATAGTTCTTGAAACTCTCTAAGAGAAATATCTTTATAGGAATCTCTTGAAGTGTCAGTTTTGGATTTAATAGGTCTACTTCCTGGAACACATCATCTTAGAGGAAGAAGTGGAAATGGACCCAATGAAGGTTGAGGTAGTTCTTGCTTGGGAGCCACCCAAGAGTGCTACTGAGGTGAAAAGTTTACTTAGGTTGGAAGTGTACTATTAGAGGTTTTTACCTAATTTATCTAGAGTGGAAACACCCTTGATAGCTTTAACTTAAAAAGATAAACCTTTTGTGTGATTTAAAAGGTTCCAATAGTGATTTCCGGAGATGAGGTAGAGGTTAATGAGCACTCCCATATTGAGATTTCAAGAGGAGGGTGTCGAGTACATAATATTATGTGATGCGTATGGGACTAGGTTTGGTTGTGTTCTAATATAGAGATAGCTGGTGATTACCAATGATTCATGTCAGTTAAGACCACATGAGAAGAACTATGTGACCCACAATCCTGAGCTAGTAGTGGTGGTATTCAAACTAAAGATGTGGTGACACTACCTAAGGGGTGAGTAGTTTATAATCCACTCTAACCATGAGTCTCATGTATATATTATCTCTAAAGTATCTTAGATTGAGATAGAGGAAATGGATAGAGTTCCTCTAGGACTATGAATTTGAGATTTTCTATACTTCAGGGAAGGGGAACCTGGTGGCAAACACTCTCAGTAGGAGATATTTTTTATATATTCTAGAAGAGACATCGAAGCAGTTAGCCTCATTGTAGTTGTCCTTAGTGGAAAAGGATGGTGCTTCATAGCTTCATTAGATGGTTTTTACCACTATACTTTTACAACCTTTTAGGGATGTTCAGTTTGGGAATATTGACTACAAGACCTTATGAACTTAGATATCCACTAGATGTGCTCTTGATAAATATTCTAAATGTGGGGAGAATTCTATCTTTTCAGAGGAAGAATAATGGTACCTTTGAAAATGTGGGAGGAGGTGATGAAAGAGTTTCATACATCCCATTTGGTGGTGCATCCAGGTGTGTAAAAGATATATCCAAACCTCCAATGTCATTTTTGTTGGCTAGGAATGAATTGTAGTATTGAAGAGTTTGTCTCTCAATGCCTCAGTTTTTGAAAAGTGATGGATGAACTCTAGGTTCCAGCAGGTTTATCTCAATCCTTTGGGGTTCCAAAGTGAAAGTGGGATGGGATATCCATGGACTTAGTGATGGGGTTACCACATATATAAATTTTACATGATTCCATTTGGGTGATCAAAGATTAACTCACCATGTCATCCAACTTTCTATCCATTCGAGAGAATATTTTAGTAGAGATCTTGGGAATATTGCATGTGCATACAACAATCTAGCTCCATGGAGTTCCCTCAATGATCATTTCATACCATGACACTGATTTCATGTCACAATTATGAAAATGATTGAATGTGGAATTTAGGACTTATTTTCATTTGAGCATGACATTTTACCCCTAGAATGACGACCAGATTAAGCATACCATCCATATATTAGAGGACATGATGTTGTCTTGGATGTTGTACTTTGTTTAATGTTTAGAGGATCATCGACCCTTGGTGGAGTTTTCATACAAAAATAACTACCATTTCACCATTGGTATGGAACCATTAGAGGCGTTGTATAGGATACACTACAGGTCACCGCTTTGTTGGACTAATCCAGGTGAGTCGGCACTCATGGGACTATATTTGGTGTGGGTTACTACAGAGAAGATATAGATCATCCAAGAGAAGATGAGGACTACATAGTTCCAACATAAGTCTTATGAATACTGATGATAGAGACCCATAGAGTTCATGGATGGAGACAATGTGTTCCTGAGGGTCACACCTCAATATGGATTGCATAGATTTGGTCGAGGTGGCAAGTTATCTCTGATATTCAGTGGCCCTTTCCATATACTACATAGATTTGGTGTGGTGGAGTATCACTTAGCTCTACCAACATATTTAGATTTGGTACATGACGTATTATACATTTCATAGATAAGGAGGTGATTGTATTGTCGAGTGTGTTAAAATAGATGTTTAATTTTACTAGAATTTCTATAGTATAACAAGTACCCTAGTTTGTCACTAAATGGAGCCTTAGATCATTAATGAAAAAAAATGTTTTTTTATAAAAAATGGGAATGTTATTGAAATATATTGTTTATTTATGATGAAATCATATAAAATAAAGAAATACAAGAAAGAATAAATTAATATATTTAATTAAGCATGATCAACCTGGGGAAATATCATGATGTTCATCCTTCATCGCTTCAAGATATAGGGTTTATATATTTTAATACTTGGTTTGTCACACCCAGAAACATAATTTTATTGATTTTATACTAGGATACCTCCTAGGGTTTTTTTGGAAGCACACAATGATTTACCGGATATTGCCGATGATAGGGTGATTTGTGTCCAAATTCATAACCAAAAATCACAAGGTAAAACATGAAGAACTCAAAATGTTTTACAAGTTTGTATGTTATTTCAATGTGTTACCATGAAATGAAAGTATGTGTAATTAAAAATGTTAATGTGAATTCAATCTACCAATATTAACCACACAAAGAAGATAATTGAAAGAGGTAAGGGGAAGTGGTGAATAGTGTGTGAAACATCACATGAATGGGTACCCCTATGAATGATCATACAAGTTTAAGCATGACATAAATATTCATAAATCAATTAAAAAAGAAGATATTATGATGAAAAAACATAAAATCCTATAATTTAAAAGATCATTCAAAATAATACAAACATGAATCATGGGATTTGCATCTCATTCCTCTCTAGGTAATCACAAGGAGTTTAGAACTCCATGGGAGGGGAAGAAGTCAAAGATGATGAAGAATCACATCCAAAGCTATCAGAACTCACCCCCAAGTTGAGAAACATGGGATAATTATTTTGAGGGGTGTTTTTATGGGAAAAAACATCAAAATTTATAAAAAAAATAAGTCAAGTGCATAAGGGACTAAGTCACAATTCATGATAAAATTTTTCTTCATTATTTATCCAGCTGGTTGACAAACCAAAACAGGTTAAAATATATTTAAATTTTATGGATAGGTGGGTTATTGAGTTATATGTCCAATGGAGGTATAAGAAGACCGATTCGATGTCCTAGACCCGAGTTATGTCTGAAATATAGAAGGGTGGTCCAATATGGTCCACCCATAATTGCTTCACATTTTGGGCCTCTTTTGGGCCTCTAAATGGATGAATTAGGCTTCATGATATTCTAGAGAAATTTATCCCACACATTTTTTCACTTTTTCACCAATTTTCATCCCCATTGGATGCACTTATTGTCCAAATTATAAATTTAAGTCCACATGTGTCTTCAAACTCTTGCACAGTTTGGCCCGTTTTACATGAATTCCATCATGAGCTACTCAAATCACCTCCACCTACAATGAAACCTTCAAAAGAAGTAAAATTAACCTTTTTACTAGTTATATTAATTAAATTATTCAATAAAAAATTAATTTCAATTTATTATTATATTTTTAATTTTCAATACAAAACTAGTTTAATATAGTGATGTAAGGGTGGAAATGAATAGTGAATCGCTACGCAATCACACCCTCACACCTAAACATTTGCAATCCTAAAAAATTTACATTTCCAAAAAAATAATTCATTTAGATATTACAAAATTCATGATGATTTAACATTTAATAAAAATTTATTTCATTATAGCAATGTGATCAAAGAAAAAACCACACCAAGGAGTTATTTCCAGCGATCATGGAAAAATATGTCTCATAAATTGCATCAGAACGAAATTCAAGGAGATGTATAATACCAATATGAGTAAAGAATTAAAAATTCAACCATGTAAATAACTTTAAATGTGTATTTTTGAAAAAAATTTCATGATATTCTTTACACTTTCTATCCAGTAAATATAGGTTATTTTAAAAAATTTCTGCTTGCCTGGTTCTTTTCACCAAACCTGCCCTACATCCTTTATAATAAAATTTCAAGACCCACTCATGTAAGAATTAATGGAAGTCAAACCATAAGATATAGTCCTAGATATCCCCATATGTTGTACATTTCAATACTCCCATAATTATTATTTATTTGTATTTTTTATCATTTTTTTTGTTTTTTATGGAATACAATAATCGGATAATAGGTAAACATGAATTGTTCAAAACAATACAGTAATGAAACATACCAGATATGCAATTAATTCAAGGAAAAATAATTTTAGAAAGATGATAAAAATTAACCTAACTTATATTTATCTTTTATTAAGTATTCAATATTCACACTTCATGGTTTAATGCAAAGATGTGTGGAGATATTAAGTGAAATAATTTTTCCCTAAACTACCCACAAAAGGGTATCTTTCATCTCAAAGGTTTAATAAAGATAAAAAAAATCATATCATTGAAAAACATCCAATTTACTAAAAACACACCCCAATGTTAAATTCATACTAAAATTTACATTCTATAATTGAGAAAATTTTTATTAAATATTGAAACAACATGAAATTAGGAATCTCGACATACATTCTCAGTAACTTCCATGATCTTGTGAGAATAAGGGGGAAGGTAAACATTATATTTAGCAAGAAAAAATATAAAAAATAAGAAATAATATGAAAATAATAACATGATCAAGAATGTACCCCTCACAACTAGAGTGTGCAGTTCCCTCACTATAATTAAAAAGAATGTGGAAATGAATGATAAAACATGGTGGGTTTCACTTGTACATTTCTTCTTAAAGGTGGATTTAATCCCCCTAATTCTATAGAAAATAATTATAAAAGTTTTTAAGCATATTACCATTGATGATAATACATTTTCTACTCTACTCATAAAAACCTATATTGCATCAAAAGGGTAAAAATTAGAAGTAGTGTAAGGACCGATCCATCATGAATGAAGTTTACCTGGGTGGATCTTTAGCCTAGAATTGTACATGAGAACTTAATCACCCATATGAAACCTATTCTGATGATTAATATCATCATGAATAGACTTTTTATTCTCTTTATATATTCAGGAGTTCCTATATGCATCACACTAAATTTATTCCAACACCTAAATCTGCAACTTCCTATAATCACCTTTATATGAAAGATTCATATTAAATTGGTTAACAAACCGATATATATGGTGCTATAACTTCACCAGGAGGTAAAAAGACATTCCAAACACAATAATATATAGATACATTCTGATCAGTGTCCTAAAAGCTATACAGTACACCCAAAGCGTATCATCCAAGCGCAAAATCCAATCCTTCCTACTAGGTTGTACTATTTTTTCCAAGATTCACTTAACTTATCAATTTTATATTTCATATTTTACATTAGTTTGGTGGTAATATGAATTATATAATTTATGAATAACCCCATACTTTTGGAGCAAGTTCTTCATTTTTTGATTGTATAAATATGAACCCTAATCACTAACAATGAATCTTAAAAAACCAAATCTGCTAAAACTATAACATCCAAGGTAATTATAGAATAATAATATTTCATATTTATTAATATTTATGAATTATATTTTAATTTAAATTTAAAATGGATGCTATTTATGATAACATACTTGGCACAAAACAATGAGTTTCTCCTAAATCTTACGTTGCACACAAGACTGAGTTATACTAAAAAATAATATATTATTAATATTATTATTTTAAGTTGTAGTTATCGCATAACCATTATAATGGTGAGAATAAAATATTTTAACTGAATTATGAAAATATGGTTTAGAAATTATTATATAATGATTCTTTTGTTAGAAAATAAAAACCAATTGAATATAAAGGATGTGTTTTTATGAAAAACAATTTAAGAGTGAATAACTGTGTTTGTAAAATAATAAAATAATTATTGTTGGATTATATTAATGAAATATAAATAAAATATAATGTTTAAATTTCATATTATATATTTATATACATTATATAATAACAAATACAATTTTATGGATAAAATTAGTATTTTTCTAAAAATGCAATTTTACAGCCTTTTGAAGGAGAACCCTTTTTAAATATAGTTTTTATCACTTTTATATGTTCTATTTGAAAATATAAGCTTATTATTTTGAATTGGTACATCAAAATTCACTTTGGTTTAATTTTTTATATTTTTTTGATAAAATTCATTTTTAATGAATAGTGAACAAATATTGCATTTTAATTCAAAACTGCATTTTTTTCTAAATTATTTGTATTGTTAGACTATAATTTGAATTAAATTTATGGTATATTGATATTTTTTTTATAATTTAATCCAATTTTGGTCATTTAAAGTAATTTTACATTGAAATTAGATATAAACACATGTCAATCTTTTGATGATTTTTACTTTTTAAAAACCCATTTCTCATTACGACAACAAGAATAATTTTAAATTTAATTTTACCACTTTGGTGAATTTAATTTTCAAAAACTAACATAAATTGTTGTAATAAGTATGAAAAATGTGGTTTAATAGGATCAAAATATTTTTTGGTGAATAATAACTTTATTAATTATTTTTATTTACCACAGTTAAAGGGTAAATCTGGTAAATAAGGGAAAAAATAATTTTATAATAATATAAAACTATCCTAGAACTTGTCATAATCTTATTGGATGAGATATAGACGACCAATAAAACCCTATGGATGAAAATTTTTCCTTTATAAATGCCTTGGGTGTGATTATGACACTTATAACTTTTAATTTAAAGTATAGGAAAATATGTCATAACCATATATCTTCTTAGTAAAAATTTTTAATATGGGATTATATAAGTGATATCTTTGAATATAAATAAAAATTATGAATATAAAAATATTTACTACATCATGGTATTTTATTTTAATTTTTAAAAATTAAATAATTAAATTTAATTAGGGCACAATAATGATGTAGTGATTGCATTATTAATGAAAGAATAAAATAAATGATATTATAAATATTAAAATAAATATTATTTCAAATAATTTATGTAATAAATGATTTTTCTAGGTTAATATGACATGTTATAAGACTATTCAATGGTTTTTATGAATTTATATCTGTATTGAATTATATTTAAATTCAATATAGTGAATAGTGTCAAAATTGACATAATTGATATTTTTTAAAAATAACAATTTATTAAATTATTTAAAAAACATAAAAATATTTAAAAATTAAAAATTTTATATGATAAGGTTTAAAAGGTCATAAAGTATCAGTTTTTGGGACATTTAACCCATATAAGTAAAATTTATTGCCTCTTAATATTTAAAATGTTGTTACCACAATTAAAATTAAAATAGAATAATGAAGGGTAAACCAAAAAGATAAGGTTTTATATAAAATAAAAACATGTATAAAAATTATTATATGAGAGGATTCAAAACTATAATAATATTATATTCTAAATAAATGATTTTTTGACCATTTTTAATCAAAAATTATTTTATATTAATTTAATAATTTTAAGAATTTCCAAGGGTGCTCCTCCCCTCTCCAATAAAAAGGTACCCACTCTTCTCTAATATTCACACTTCCAAAGCCTTTTGGTTCGGCCAAGATATGCCCAAATATCTTCCTATAATACCCCAAAACTTTATTTAGACCTTATTTTAGGCATAACAACCTCTTTAGAGGTGTTAAAGTCTTCTTCAAAGGCGATCAACCGAAGAAGAGTTATCGTTTTTAAGTGTTTTTGTTTTATTTCTTCTTCCACTTCCTCTAAAATATTATTATAATAAGATAAAAGAGTAAATAAAGTATCCTTAATATAATAATATGTTATCATGTTTATATAATCACCTAAATTCATCTCCAATTTCATCATGTGTGAAATGAACATTTCTCTCGTGTGTACAGTGGACGACCGCCTCGCGAACCGGTATAATTCATTTTTCATTACCGTCTATAAAGAATGGTTATAATGATGGAATAAATGTTTATATATGATATTAATTACATATTTTTATTTCTAAAAAAATAATATTTAAATTGTTTTCTTACCTTCCATGCACATAAAAATGATGACATCGTTCGTGTGCACGTGTGAACTATCTCATATACGAAGTGATGTGAATCATTTTTATTAACCACATCACTTGTATGATATATATAAGTATATTTAAATTATTTTTATGATGTTAATAATATTATTATAAATATTTAAATCTAAAATAAAAATTACCATATTTCCATAATGATAAAAGAAAAATGGAAACATTACTCACGCGTACGTACGACTTACCATCTCCATGATTGTAACATTATTCATTTTTCATATCCATAATTAATGAATGGATTTAAAAGTATAATTGATATATAAAAGTGATTATTATGTCATGAATATTATTTTTTATATTATTTACTTATGACCACATAGACTATTTACATCAATCCAAGTTCATTTTTGACTCAAGCACCAAATATTGACAAAACATATGATATGAACTTAAATAATTATGTACTTTTTATAACATGGTAATAAGTGATATAAAAATAATAATAAAGTTAAAAAAGGTTCTAAAGAAAGTATAAATTAACATAAGTTTTTTAGTCAGGAATATAACAATTGTACATGATGAGTCTGACTCAAGGTAAGAGACTTTGTCTCAATCTCCTTTCATTGAAGCATTTACTGATACTATGTACCTTTATTATCATTTAAGATGTCTATATGACGCTTTTGACATGTTATATCATAAATTAATTTATTTTAATAATATTTAATTTTTTTAATGTTATTATTTAAATATTTTTATTCTAGTGTTTCTCAAGTGGTAAGGGAAATCGTAACTTAATTTCCATTCATTGAGTTAAATATCTATGTCATTGGTTTTGTTTCTCCAAGAATATGTGTGAATGACCTATGATGTTTTAAACTAACTATAAACATATATTGGGTGTATTTATATCTATCAAACATAATTATTTCATTGATTTATCCTTAATCCAATGATACAATCTTTGTAATGGACTTCGTCTCAATCTCCATTCGTTGAGGCATATTTCAATAATATACACCACTTTATTTTGTAAGGTGTATAATCAACCCCTTTGACTTTTAATTTCATTAAATTATTTTCAAAAAGAATATTTTTCAATGAATATTTTTACTAAATGAGAAAAGGAAAGATTTTTTAACATACGTGAAGACATTGAATTTTTCCGCCACCACCACCGCAACCATTATTTGATATTTAGATTCCTCTACAAGATGTAATTTTTTTAAAAGAAAAATAAACACCACATAAAAGTTTCATGTATTTTGGTATTGAAAATGGTTTTGATAAAGGATTTATTATGTTAATATATTGGAATAATATCTTGTGATTGCAATGTGGAAATGTTATTTTTCCTTTATTCTTGTTTTATGTGTTATGATTATGTTGTGGTTGTTGGGTATTGTTTATCTATATGTGTGGTTTTGTGATAAAATGAGGGTGGGTGAGACCATTATCACTCTCCAATGCATTGGGTAACAAGACATAGGTAAACATTAAGGTTTCTCCTAAGAGATTCAGGGAATATACTATGATGGGTATTCCAAACGTAACCAGGAAGGTTACTCCCTATGCAGCTGTGAAACCTACAATGTAAGTATGATATGTATGCCACAAGTTACCTTTATGATTTATTATTTTTGAAAACTATTTTCAAGAATTTAATGATTTCATGAGGTATTTTAAAGAGTTTCTGTTTTATGGGTGAAAATTATGATTTTTTGGAAATTGTTTCATGGACTAAAGATTTCATTCCTCACTTTATATCCCTTATTGAGATTTTTGTGATCATACCAAGTTTTTTAAATGTTTTCCACAATGTTTAAGGATGGGTAGAATAATATAAGAAGTAAAGAATATTTTTATCAAGAAATTAAATCATGATTTATTTTGTAATTTTTCAGATTATAAAAAATGGATAGCGTGTAGACTTGTCTACATTGTAAATTTTGAGTTGTTATGTAATAGTTATGGCCCAATTATCTAAATCTCTAAACCTGAAAATATCATCAACATGAATTTGTGACCTAACTAAATATTATATAATGTTTAAGGAAGGGGCCTTATAGTTGGTATCGGAGGTCAATTTAGATATCTGTAGAGGTTATGGTGTTATTTAAGCATAAGTGAAAAGTTTTATATAACAACAATGATTAGCATATTAGAAAGAGTCATAGTTATTTTAGATAAATTGAATGAGTTTGAGATAACATGAATAAGTATATCTTAGTGTTTATCCTCCTTATATGATAGTATATGATGATTTTATTGACATAATCATACTAACCCTTTTTGGTTTTAATAAATGGATGGATCTAGAAGGCACCAAAGTAACAATGGATGTGAAGGAAAATGTGGTGGTTCTATGAATAAGCAACCGAATAAAATGGGATCTATAATGAGAACTCTTTTTTTTATTATAAAATAACTATCTATAGTAATTATTAACCACTTGAACCTTAGTGATTTTTCTGATGCATCATATATGAGAGAAATGAATCCATATGGAAGTTCAGGTAATAATGACCATACAAGATTATATATTTAATGACATATGTGTGAAGGATGTGGAAAGAAAAACCTTGGAAAATGTTTTAAAGGGATGAGAAGATATTATAGATGTTACAATGAAGTTCATAAAGTAATAACCTATCAATGAAAAAGGAAGCGTTCAATTGACTCTATGAAAGGGAAATAAGTTATTTCTGATTTATCAATTTAATGTTTCAAATGTGGGGAGTATGGTCATTATGAAATTAGATGTCCTACGAAGAAGGTTCAGGAATGGGCTCAATAGGATCATAGAAATATATGTTTAGCAATACCTAATTCCATTCCAATTGAATATGATGAAACTAAAAATTACCTATGAAAGGTATGAATTATTTCTTGTCTCATATTTTGACATTATTGAATCTTAGGATATGATTAATGTTTTTTTAGAAAGACGTATTAAGAAATAAAAAGTAAAATCATGGTTAGGGTGTCAAGAATAATGAATAATGATTAAGAAGTCTCCATATAAGGGATTCAAGAGTTATAGTAAATTGTAGGATGATGAAATGTTTAAAAGTATTAATTCTCTTTTGATGATGGGATTACTTTGGGAGACTTTTTTCTAGTATGTGTAACCCTAATTTTTTTTATGTGAAAATTTTATTCAAGGAATAATTATCTTTTCTTGTGTGGAAATAATAATAAATGTAATTTATAACCATTAGGGTTCATATGATCTTTTGTTTTTTAGGTGATTAAGGGTTATTATATTTTGGGATGTAAAATGAAAGGCATGAGGTAACATTTGTGGTTAAAATAGTTTATGGTTATTTTTGAGGACATTATCTTATTTTTTAGAATGTTATAAGAATGATATAGTTTTAGAAAAAGGATAACCCACATGATGGGTGACAACTGATCATGTCCGACAGGGCCATGGGAATCAAACCCACAACCGAAGGGTGAAAAGGGTGCATCACCTACCACTAGCCTATGTGAAGTCCCTGGTTAGTAGAAAATCATTTTTTAGTTCAAAAAGTTGATGGAATAAGAATAAATTTATTTTGTTAACTTCTATTTTATCAAATGGATATCCTTAGAATTAGAAACTGATTTGGTAATTAACAGATAAATTTTATTTTATAAGTTTTTTACTATTTTAGAAACCCTATATGCCAATGGAAAATAGAATAATATGAGATTTTATTTGAGGAGTAACTTTTTAATTTTATTTGGTAATAAGATATGTTTTGTTGAGGAATTATGGTGATTTAGGTTATTTATGGAAATGATTAACCTAACTTGGATAATGTGATTTGGATAATTAATTTTTGGTATGAGACTTCAAGATTACTTGATGTTATTTAGAGATAAATGTTAAAACTTATCCTGGAATACTGTGTGAGAAAATCCTTCTAAATTTTGGGTTTCAATATTAGTTTGGATTATTCAAGGAATTTTAAGGAAAGTTATTTGTTGAATTGTCTATGTTGAACATTGGGTATTACTTTTGAATTTTAGAGATTAAAAGTAGAAATTCGTCTTTTAAAGTTTATTATATTTGGGGAATTATATTATATTTATCCTAATTTTTTGGTTTTGTTTAATTTTTCAATATAGGATAAATAAATAGTTAATATTTTGTGGATTTTGTGATTTTCTAGAATTTGATTATAGTTCTTTAGTGGAATAAATCAACTTAAATACTCATCATTGGGAGAAAAAGATGAGTTCGTGGTGGAATTTTATTAAAGGATGAAACTCTACTTGTCAATTAAGTGTATTTTCTTATGTTATTATTATAATTAGTAACATAATTTATCAACTCTATGAAAAAGATATTAAAACAAAAATGTTTTCCATTTAGTTTTCCTTCCATGAAATCAGAGACTGTTTAACCCATCACAAGTTTGTGGTTTTCTGATTATTAACATTCTCTTGATCATGTTTTCTATCACTCTCCATCAGAACATGATGGTTAGTTTTTTCCCCATACATGTTTTCATACATGGAATTATAGTACGTGTTATCTAGGAGGACATTTGTACTTCACTTTATTTCTTTTAACATGGAAGTTTTATTGACTCTTTTTCTGATGTGGGATTTCAATGAAGTAATTTTGAAAAGTGAAACCTTAGTTACCAAGCCCAAATTTAAAATTATGAGGATACAATTTCTAAAAGGGGGGAATGATGTAACATCCCAGGTAATTATATAATAATACCTTTTCATATCTATTAATATTTTTGAATTAGATATTAATTTTACTTTAAAAGGGATGCTATGTATTATAGCGTACCCAACACACAACAATGTGTTTCTCTGAAATCTTATATTGCACACAAGACTGAGTTATACTGAAAAATAATATATCATTAATATTATTATTTTAAGTTGTAGTTAACTCATAGTTGTTATAATGGTGGGAATTAATGATATTAACCTAATTATGAAAATATGATTTACAAAAGTATATATAATGATTCTTGGGTAAGAAAATAAAAACCAATTGAATATAAAGAATGTATTTTTATGAAAAAAAATTTAAGTGAGAATAATTATGTTTATAAAATAATAAAATCACTCTTGTTGGATTATTTTAATGAAATATAAATCAAATTTTTTTTATTTAAAAATCATCTTATATGTTTTCTAGACATTATATAAGAACAAATACAATTTTATGAATAACATTACTGCTTTTCTAAAAATGTCTTTAGCCGCCTTTTAATGATAAAAACTTTTTAAATATAGTTTTTTTTCACTTTTATATGCTTTATTTTACAAAATAAACTTCTTATTTAGAATAAGGATATCAAAATTCACTTTGGTTGATTTTTTGGTATTTTTTTTGATAAAATTCATTTTTTAATGAATTGTGAAAAATACTGCATTTTAATTTAAAAATACCTTTTTATCTAATTTATTTTTATTTTTATAATATATTTTGAATTTGATTTAAATTATATTTAGATATTTTTTATAATTTAATCCAATTTTAGTCATTGTAAGTAATTTTACATTGAAATTTGATATAAACACATGTCAATCTTTTGATGGTTGTTATTTTTAAAAAACCAGTTTCTCATTCCGACAATGGAATTAATTTTAAATTTAATTTTACCAATTATGTGGATTTAATTTTCAAAAAATAACATAAATGGTTGTAATAAGTATGAAAAATATGGTTTAATAGGATCAAAATAGTTTTTGATGAATAGTAACTTTAGTAATTATTTTTATTTACCACGGTTAAAGGGTAAATCAGGTAAATAAGGGTAAAAATAATATTATAATAATATTAAAATCCCATAAAACTTATCCTAATCATATTGGATGAGATATGAGAGACCAAGAAAACCCTTGTGAAGAAAATTTAGCCTTTGAAACCCCTTGGGTGTGATTATGACACTTATAAAAGTATAGAAAAATATGTTATAAACTTACATATTCTTACTAAAATAATTTTAATATGGGATTATATAAGTGATATCTTTGACTATAAATATTCATTAGAAATATAAAAATATTCCCTACATCATGGTATTTTATTTATAATTTTTAGATATTATATAATTAAATTTAATTAGGACAGAATGATGTTGTAGTGATTTTCTTATTATTGAAAGAATCAAATAAATGATGTTATAAATATTAAAATAAATATTATTTGACATAATTTATGTAATAAAATAATTTTATTGGAGAATAAGAAATTTTATAATACTATTAGATGTTTTGGTTCGAAGTTATCTCTATATTATATTTGATTTAAATACAATAAATTGAATAGTGTCAAAATTAACATAATTGATGTTTTATAATTAGCGGCGACGATACTGTGCGGGTACTGTAACAGCGGGTTACTATTCACAAAATGTGAATTGGGCATAAAATTTGGGCCTACGGGCTATGTAATGGGATACAAGACCACTGGGCCTTCGGGCTATGTAATGGGTTTCCCTCTACCCAGTTAAAAGAGGTCTTTGCTTTGATTTAATAATAAAAAACGAGGCTTCGGCCCATATCTTTAAAAAAAATAGTTGATGTTTTATAAAAATAATAATTTATTAAATTAGTTAAAAATTCTAAAAATATTTAAAAATTAAAAATTGGATATAATAAGTAAAATGTTTTATAAAGTATCCATTTATGTGAAATTTACCCCATATAAGTAAAATTTATAGCCTCTTAATATTTAATATGTTGTTACCACAATTAAAATGAAAAGTCAATAATTAAGGGTAAAACAAAATGATAAGGTTTAAAATAAACTAAATACAAGTATAAAAATTATTATATGATAGTATTTAGAACTATAATAATATTATATTATAAATAAATGAGTTTTGGACCATTTGGAATCTAAATTGAGTTTATATTAATTTAATACTTTTAAGAATTTCTAAGGGTGCCGCTCCCCTCTCCTATAAAAGGTAACCACTATTATCTAATAATCACACTTCCAAATCCTTTTTTGTTCTAAAAATATCTACCCAAAATTCTTCCTAGAATCCATACCCACATTATTGAGTCCTTAGTTTAAGCAGGACACCCTCTATATAGGTGTTAATGTTTTCTTCAAAGGTGATCAACTGAAGAAGAGGTATCATTTTTAAGTGTTTCTGTTTTATTTATTCTTCTACTTCCTATAAAATATTAATAAACTAAGATGAACTAATAAATACAGTATAATAAATATAATACGATGTTATTATTTTTATATCATCACCTAAATTAATCTCCAATTTCATCAAATTTAAAATGAACATTTCATTCGTGTGTACGCCAGACTATAGCCTCACAAACCGATATAGTTTGTTTTTCACTACCATCTATAAAGAATGGTTATAATGATGGAATAAATGTTTATATATGATAATAATGAAATATTTATATTTTTAAAATAATAATATTTAAATTAACTTCTTACATTCCATACACATAAAAATGATAACGTTGTTCGTGCATACGTGTGAACTATCACCTCCATGAAGCGATGTGAATCGTTTTTATTAAACAAATCACTTGTATGATATATATAAGTATATTTAAATTATTATTATGATTTTAATAATATTATCATAATTCTGGAAAGGAATAATAATAATTACCTTATTTCCATGATGATAAATGAAAAATGGAAACGTTACTCATGCGTACGTACGACTTACGATCTCCATGATTGCAACGTTGTTCATTTTTCATATCCATAATTAATGAATAGATTTAAAAGTGTAATTGATATATAAAAGTGATTACTATTTCATGAATATTATTCTGGAGGAGATGTACTTATGACCACATGGACTATTGACATCAATCCAAGTTCATTTTCGACTGAAGTACCTAATATCAACAAAACATTTGATATGATCTTACATAATTATGTAGTTTTTATAACATGGAAATAAGTGATATAAAAGGAATAATAAACTAGAAAAAGGTTCTCAAGAAAGTATAAATTAACATAAGTTTATTATTTATGAATATAACAATTGCACGTGATGATTCAGACTTAGAGAAAGAGACTTTGTCTCAATCTCATTTCATTGAGGCATATCTTGATATTGTTAAACTTTATTATTATTTGATGTGTATATGCGACCATTTTGACACGGTGTATCATGAATTAATATATTTTCAGGATATTTAAAGTTTTTTTAATTTTATTATTCAATTATTTTTACTCAATTGTTTCTCATGTTTTAAGGGAAATATTAACTCAATTTCCATTTATTGAGTTAAATATCAATGTCATTGGTTTTGTTATTACAAGTATATGTGTGAATGAAATTCGATTGTTTTAAACTAAATATAAAATTATATTGGGTGTATTTATATTTTTCACACATAATTATGTAATTTATTTATCCTTAATTTAATGATATTATCTTTGTGAGGGACTTCATCTCAATTTCCTTTCATTGAGGTGTATTTTGATAATACACAACATATTATTTTATAAGGAGTATAATCAAACAATTTGAAACAAAAGGAATTATTTTTTTATGTACACGACAATAATGATTTTTTCTGCTGCCGTGACCATTATTTTATATTTGAATTCTTATTCAAGTTGTATTGTTTTTAAAAGAAAAATAAATATCATATGACCTTTTCATGTATTTAGGTATTGAAAATGGTTTTGATAAAGGATTTATTATGTCAATATCTTGAAATTATCTCTTATGATTGAAATGTTGAAATGTTATTTTTCCTTTATGATTGTTTTATATGTTATGATTATGTTATGGTTCTTGGGAATTGTTTTTGTATATGGGTGGTTCTGTTATAAACTGAGGGCCAGTGAGCCAGTGATAGCTCTCCAATGCATTGGGCAATGTGATACTGGTAAACGTTAAGGTTTCTACTAAGAGATTTAGGGAATATACTGTGATGGGTATTCCAAACATAACCATGAATGTTACACCCTATGTAGCTGTGAAAGCTACAATGTAAGAAAAATATAGATTCAAAAATTTAACTTTTATGGTTTATTATTTATAAGAATTATTTTTAGGAATATTTAATTTCATTAGGTATCTTAAAGGGTTTATATTTTATGGGTGAAAAATATTTTTTTTGAAGATGTTTTCAGGGACTAAAGGTTTCATTCCTCATTTTATATCCCTTACTATGATTTTTTTGCTCATCCCAAGTTTCTAAAATCTTTTCCATAGTTTTTAAGGATGTGTAATAGAAAGGAGGAAGTCAATAATATTTTTATCAAGAAATTAAATCATGTTTTATTTTATAATGTTTTAGATTATGAAAAAGTGGATAGGGGGTAGACTTGTCAACATTGTAAATTTTGAGAAGTTTTGTAATAGTTATGGCCTAATTATTTAAAATTGTAAACCTTAAAAGACCCTCAATGTGAATTCATGACTTAACTCAAGATTATGTAATGTTTAAGGCTGATTACTTATAGAAAATTTGGGATCTCACAAAATTAACAACCACTTGAGAGTCATTGGCCCTAGTGACCATTTATTCCACCCATTTAGTGACATCAATAACCAATAATATGTAAAAAAATCCAAATTAATTTATAAAAGGCCCCATGAAGTAAATTCCCCATGCATAAAAGATCTCAAAAAATAACATGGGTTGTTAGAGCATTTCATTCCTATTGGAGATATTCCATATGAATTGGCATCAAGTACATGAATTACAAAACTTATGGGAATTTCTATTCATTGTTGGCTAATAAAGTCCCTGAAAATTTCAAGCTCTATGTGGAGAGGAAAAGTGGAATAATCTAAAAATATAGGTAAAGTCATGGCCAGAGACACACCGAATAACAACTTAGTCACTAAAAATTATCTACAAATTTGGGTCATCCCAAATAAACCATCATGAATCATGATTAAGTCTACGGGATTGTGAGGTGCTAAAATTAGTGGGGACCTGAGATGATTCTAGAAAATTCACAACATCTGCATACTAGGGGGTAAGGTCCACAACATCACAAAAGTTCTTATAAGGGAATAATTTTCCAATAGAGAGGGGTGAGTAAACATAGTGGTCCAATAGTGAGGATATCCTACTAATGGGGTTATCTACCAAATTTTCCACTCCTCTATTATCTCAAATCTCAAGGTAAAACTCATGGAGAAGGATCATCCACCATTTGAGTTGGGGCTTAGAATTATCTTTCTTAAGAAGAAATCTAATGACAACATGGTCAAAAAACACAATTAATTTTGACTTAAGAAGATAAAAACGAAATTATTCCAATGAAAACACAATATAATAGAGTTATTTTTCAATGGTTGTGTGTGTGAGGAATATAAAATGACCTGAGGATCCTTCTCAACCATTTTTGGTAGAACCTCCCCAATTCCAAAGTTAGAGGCATCACACATAAGTTCTAAGGGGAGATCCCACCTTGGTGGTTGGATAATGGGAGTTGACTTGAGACTCATTTTTAGTGAATTGAAATCACCCTCATAATTTTTATCCAACCCAAACTCATAATCTTTTTATAATAACAAGAATAATTGATGTATAATCTTACTAAATTATTTAACAGATCGATTGTAAAAACTAGAATGAACCAATAAATATTATACCTCATGAATACATTTGGATATGGAAGGGAGAAAATTAATTCAATTTTTTATTTATCCACTTGAATTCCCCCATTTAAAATAACATGCCCAAGAACTATCCCCCTCTGAACAATGAAATGAAATTTCTCATAATTTAATATGAGATCTTTTTCAATGAAATGGTGGAGGAAAACAATCTTGGAGGGATAAACAATCATCAAAGGAAGATCCATAAATAGTGAAATCATCCATAAAAAATTCCATACAATTCTCAAGGTACTCAGAAAAAAGACTCAATAAACAACACTAAAAAGTATCAAGAAAATTATAGAGACTAAAAGGCATACTTCTGTATGAAAATGTGTCAAATAGATAGGTAAATGTTGCCTTTTCTTGATCCTTAAGAGATATATGTATTTTAAAATAACCTGAATAGCCATAAAGGAAACAATAATGGGTCTTAGTAGCCAAAATTTCTAACATTTGATCAATGAAAGGTAGAGGAAAGTGGTCCTTTCGCATGGCTTGATTCAATCGATGGTAGTAAAATCAAACTCACCAACTATTTTTCACACATATTGGAACCAATTCATTCCATTCATTTGACACAACTATTATTCCAATTTTTTAGGCACAGTATTCACTAGGCTAACCCATTTACTATCAGATATAGGATTGATGATCCCATCCACAAGTAATTTATAGACTTACAATTTTACTACTTCAAGGAGAGTAGGATTTAACCATCATTGATATTTCCTTATGGGTTTATCCTAATCATCTAAAAGTATATGATTAATAAAAATAGATGGGATAATCTCTGGAATATCAGCCAATGTCCATCCTATCACCTTTCTGTACTATCTCTAAAGGTCCAATAGTTTTGATTCCTATTGTGGAGAAATATTTTTGTGAATAATGATGGGGAATTGGTTAATACTCAATATGGGCGTATTTTAAATTATATGAAAGTGATTTTAATTACAAAACTAGTGGTTTTTGGATTTAGGGATGAGATCTAGGGGGGGTGAGGTCTATGAAATGGTTTATCTACTAATTTCTATCCTCTAAGGAAATATAATTAAGGGAAATGTGATTTACAGAATCATCGAAGGTCATGGGTTCCTTATAATGAACACACTCATAAATTAAAGGACAAAATTTACAATTTTCTAAACCTACACAACACTCAAAACATGAATCAAAACTCCAATCATCCTATAGTGAATAATAGAAAAATGAATTATAGTATGGGGAGAGGAGAGAATTTTGTGTGTGTATGTAGTTAGAGGTCACTTCCATCGAATAGATAGGAAGAGTTGAGTGGTATTCAACGAGGTGTTTCATAACCTTAAGGATATTTAAACTTAAATTTTCTCCACCAAACTCATTAGAAAGCATACCATTGTGAACTTTAATGATCCTATTTTCTATTTTAAATAATTTTCTTCAATGTATGAAAGGATCATTATCTTGGTTTTGGGTATCTTCAAACTCAAGAATGTATAAGTCTACAGGGAAGATAAGATTATTTACTCTTATGAGGATGTCCTTGATCACTTATGATGGGTGTGTTATGCCCCATTTGAAAATTTTCATGATGTTTCCTATTGGTTAAAGTTCTCTAACCCATATAGATATATACATAGAATGAGGAATTACATTACTTAAAGCACACAAATAAAGCATTTCATCAGTAAATAAAGTCTCCCATATGGTGAAAGGTATAGTGAAAGTGGCTGAATCCTTGCATTTGGTTGGCATTTCTGGTTGAATCAAAGCTAAGACATTCCTTATAAAGTTGACTCTCTCACTCCCCTTTATTCACCATCTATACCTGCAAAGTACTTTAATAAATTTGGCATAGTGAGAATTTTTTTTAACTGCATCCAATAAAGGAATGTTAACTTGTAACTTTTTAAATGTATCCATTATTTCTTTATCAATATCATTATACAAAATTTTAATAGATTTAGTGTGTCTTTGGGGGAAAGAAATAAGAATGGATTATTTATGGGAATCCTCAATAATAAATTTCTTACCCACTTTGTTTTTTTCTTCAGTAGAATCTTTTGTGGGTAGAGAAAGAGAGTTTTCAAGTAGGGAAATTACCTATTATGTAGAATCATTGGATGAAGATAGTTATTTACCACTATGAATGTTATTGAACATATACTACCTTTTCCTTTTGGATTAAAAATAGGTTGGGATGGTAGTTGTCTAGAACCTTTCATTTTATCTCACCGATGGTATTTTATAATTATCCCACTTGAGTTTGTAGGTCCTGAATCATGAATTGCATTGTATATTAGAACTGGAGGTTTTGGGTTTCTATTTTATTCACCATGTCCTCGAGGCATGGTTTAAATTTTGGAGGAGGAGGATTGTTTTGAGATGGGAAAGGATAAGAAGGTTTCATACCTTATCTTTGTTGATGCCTATTATTTTTAGGGTAGATCATGTTTTTTACTTGTTAGTACTATGGTTGTGGTTGCTACTAGGGGTTTGGATTTGTCCTAAATGGTTCTTTTTTGAAGGTTGGTGCTTGTTGAAATGGATTCCCTAGAATACTATTGTGAAAGAGTCAGATGAATCTTGAATTTGGGGACATTGGTCAGAAAAATGAGTATCATCAGAACAAATAACATAATGCAATGGAATGGGAAGAGAGTGTAAATTACCTTGTGGTTAAGCTAATTGTATTAGAAGGTTATGAATCTCATTAGGTTGATTATATAATTTTTTTCGAGGGATGAATGACTTGCCTCATGAACTCCTTGAGTGGGTGAAATTTCTCATGTACCAAATTGTTGTGCATTTGAAGCCATATTGGATATTAAGTCAAGAACGATAACTGGAGTTTTATCAACTAGGGATCCACCAGATTCCATATCTATCATGCCATTATCCATGGAGACAAGTCCCTCATAGAGGTATTGAATTAGAAATTGTTCACTAATATCATGGTGGGGGAAATTTGAACAAAGTGTTTTGAATATTTCCAAATATTCATGAATGTTCTCTCCATGTGATTTTATAATTCCACATATTTCTTTTCTAATTGATGAAATTTTAAAGGTAGGGAATAACTTCTCTATAAATATCCCTTTAAGTTCATTTAATCCCCCAATTTTCATAGGTAGATAGTGTGTCCTGTCTTTGGATACACCATCAATGGAAAAAGGGTCTAAACTTAATGAGGTCCTTAGTCACATTTTTTGGTTTCATGGTAGAGCACACTATAAGAAACTACTTGAGATGTTTTTTAGGGTACTCAATAGGTAGAACATGGAATTCTATAAGGATATGAATGATACCTAATATCAGATAAAATTTTGAGGCTTCCTTTGGGCATTGGATGTATGGAGGCTGGTACTCCACATCAGGGGTGGTCAGCTCTTTTAAAGTTTGATTATTTGTATCCATGTTTTACAGGGTTTTATTTGGTTAACCGTTATATTGGTTTAAGAATAATTGAGGTTCTAAAAATGGTTATATAATGTTAATTTACTATCATACTCGAGATGGCCTAATTTTTTAGTGAAGTGTCTTTTCAATTTCTAGGTCGAATTCAAGGAGTAGTTTTTCACCATATCTTGTCATGCAAAAATGATGTCTAGTTTGTTTGTTTGTTTTTTAATTTTTTTAAAAAAAATATGAGTAAAAGAAAAACAATTAAGAAATAGTAATGGGAAGATAAAATATAATGATATATTATAGATCTAGAAAGCGATATAAAAGATAAAATACATGTAAAAACAAACAAAAACAAAAACAAAAACAAAAAAAATTAAACGGTAAGGGGGGAAATATTGAAAGGATTAAGAAAAAAAATAAGAATGAAATGGAATGAAAAAAATTATCATGTATCCCCATAAATGGTACCAAAATTTGATTGCGTTGTCAAGAACATCAAATTAGATTTTTAGTTTTACTAGAATTTCTACAGTATAGTAGGAACCCTAGGTTGTCTCTCGACAGAGCCTTAGATCATTACATAAAAAAAGGTTTTGATTTTGAAAATTTTTAATGTGACTGAAATAAATTTGGGTTTTTTTATTTAAGATAAAAGTATATATAATAAAGAGATAAAATAAAGTATAAATTAACATATTTTATTGTGCATGATCAACTTGGGGAAATCTCATTATACGCATCCTTTATTGTTTCAAGAGATATGGTTTAGGTATTTCAATATATGGTTTGTAACACCTAGAACTATAATTTTATTGAGTTTATACTTGGATAACTCACAAGTTTTGGTCAGAAACACATAACGACTCATTGACTACCATCAATGATAGGGTGATTTGTGTCCGATTTAATAACCAAAACTCACTGAGGCAAAACATGAAGAACTCAACATGTTTTCCATATTTGTATGTTATTTCACTTTGTTACCATGACATGAAATTAAAAGTACTTAATAGTGTTTATTTCAATTCAATCTACCAATATGAACCATGGAAACACAATAATTGAAAGGGGGAAGAATAAGTGGTGAATGGTGTGTAAAACATCACATGAATGGGTACCCCCAAACATGATCATATGAGTTTGAGAATGAAATACCAGTACATAAATAATATAAACAAGAATATAGTGTGATTAAAAACAAAATAAAAACCAGTAATTTAAAATATAATTCAGAGCAATACAAATATGAAGCTTGGGATTTGTATCACATTCCTCCTTAGGTGATTACAGGGAGTTTAGAACTCCATGAGAGGGAAGGAATCCAAAGATGATGAAGAAGCATGTACCAAGCTATCAAAACTCACCCCTTGGTCTAAATAAATGATAAAATGAGGGTGAGGGGTGTTTTTATGGGAAAATAAATCCTAATTTCAACAAAATAAGTCAAGTGCCTAAGGGACTAGGTCACTATTTATGGAATATTTTTTATCCCTTTTACCTATCTGGTTTACTAACTAAAATGAATGAAAATTTATTAAAATTTGGTGCAGAGTTGGGTAGTTGATTTATCAATCCAATGGAGGTGAAACCATCCCAACTAGATGTCTAAGGATCTATTTATGGCCCAAATACAAAAGGGTTGTCCAGTCTGGACCACCCTAAATTTCTTTACATTATGGGCATCTTTTGGGCCTCCAAATCGATGAATTAGACACCATGGTCTTCTATAGAAATTCATACCACACATGTTTTTACTCACCCACCAATTTTAAGCCCCATTTAATGAAAACGTTATCCGAATTAAAAAATTGAAGTCTACATGTGTGCTCCGATATTACCCAGTTTGGTCTATTTACATAGAATACCATCATGAGCTCTCCAAATCACCTACACCTAAAATGAAACCATCAAAAAAAGAAAAATTAACCCTTTTAAAAGTAATAAAAATTAAATTATGAAATCAATAATTCTATTCAATTCATTATTATATTGGTAATTTTCAATACAAAACTAGTTTAATAAAGTGGTGTAAGGGTGAAAATTAATAGTGAATCGCTATGCGATTAGGAGGTACATGCATGATATATCACATGTAATCGACTGGGGTGAGATGGAAATTGAGGATAGAGATACCTTTTATGAGTACTAGGTGGAGATCAAGGATCATCAGACATGGATCCTTCATTGGTGATCGATTACCCTAGCGCATGTCCTTTGGTTGCTAGGAATCATCAGGACCTGGGATTGGGAGACCCAGATGTGAGCCTAGTACCCTCATATATTTGAGTAGATTTTATATTTTTCAAATAAATTAGCTAAGTTGGGGAGAATTTAACAACATTTATTTTCTATGTATTTTTTTAGAGATTAATGAATCATTCTCGAAGCTAGGCACTGAGATGGAGAGAGATTCTGAGGCCTAGTGAGCCTGAAATAAATGTATAAAATGTATAAAATATTTAAATATCATGCACACACATTTTTCTTGAAAAAGTAGAATAACTCCCAAATGGGGGACCAGATTAGAAATCTATGGGTACCATTGAGTTCAGAACATGAGTTTAACCCTAGGCATGGCATAACCTTGGTTAGTGCGAGGCGTTTGTGGAAAATTTTTCAGGGTAATAAATGAATAAAATAAATAAATAAGTCAATTTATTTTGTTTGTTTTGAAGTAGCAAAATTTTTTATATATAAATATATATATATAGATATGTCTCAGGGTCAGATGTTAAACCTTAAAGACCTAGAGAGGTCGTTGGAGGTAATTCATGGCAGATGACACTAGATCATATCAGGATCAAGGACCAGTGTGCCAACAGAACATGTGGATCATGCCAATGACAACAATGAAGGACCGTTCTTATTCAATGATCAATCCAAAATCCTGGTAGGATTTGTGTGTGTGCAATTCCATCCCATTCTTTTATCCTGGTCGAATGTGGATAAATTCCATGAACATGAATTGATTCACACATTAAGGGTAGATTAAATTGATGGATTTATTCTTGTTTGTTGATTTTATCCCTCTTAGTATGTCTATTTATAAAATAATGCAATGGGGCCTAATGAAAAAAGGCAGAGTTTTGTTCCTCACATTTGATGGCTTATGGATTTCTCCCCCTATTCTCCATATGTTCATCATGGACAATTTCTTTGGTAATTGGTCTGATAAATACCCAGAATTCAATCATTACACGACTGTTCTTCAGTGTAATGGAATTTTATCATAAGTGCGATTCATGATCGATGGTACAATAAAGGTATGATGATGATGGAGGACAATTGGAGGTGATTTAGAATGGATTTTTGGTAACCGTTCATCCCGATTTTGATGGTGTGACTATGGATAGCATGAGTGGGAGTTTTCCGAATGGATTCAAAGCCTGGATCTATGATCTCTAGTGACTAGAGGCTTAGATGACCCCGAATATATAGATTCTAGTAAAAATGGAGACTCTAATTTCTTAGATGATAATGTAGAGGATAACCCATGAGATCTATAAAATCCCTAGTTACACATTCTGCAATCCAATGTTACACACCGTGTGAGACCCCCATGTGAGGTGCTGGGGTTTTCCCGCAAAGATACATATGACACACCCTGTGACCCTATCACATTCCATGCGACACATGTTGGCATATTGCCATTTTTCTTGAGGGATACATGGACATGGGCAGGCTAAGTACACGAGCACGACTAGGTGTACAGGGGTTGGTACATGGGCACAACCAGTGGTACATAAGCATGGGCAGACGACACGATTAATGTGTCAGGAGATCTCTACATTCAATATACTATTCCTAAATATCATTTATGTGGAGATTCACAAATCATGTTAGGAAGCACCACAAAGGTAGGACATGGGTTGGATAGACATGCTGTATACCCCTAGTACGCGCTGTGTACCCCCTTGAGGGTGTTTGTAGCCCTTAGTTTCTTTAGTATGGAACAATATTGGTTGAGTGAGTTTTCTTATTCCATTACCTCAAGGTTAAAATATGATATTACATCCACATTTTAAGATTTTGATCCCCTCTAGAGGATGAGTCTGAGATAGAGTTCGTGGTGTCCCTCTGTAAGACTAAAGTGTGATCCTCTATCATCTTTTACCCTAGGTGGGGTTTTTGGAATCTTCATTACCTCCATGATCAGGGTTTTGATCCTCCATCTACCAGGACATATCATAATGGTTAATGCTATCATTGGTATATGATCCCCTACATAGTTGGTTGATCCAGATTGGGTTCGTGGTGTCCCTTAGCTTCCTTATGCGTGTCCCTCTTTAAGAGTATTAGGGTATTCTGAGACCAGTGAGAATTCTTGGGAGGGAAAAATGATCTTGATATATTGGATGAGTGTCTCTAGTTATGAAATGGATCATATAGTGTATTCTCCCATAACGAGAATTGGTTTGAGCAGAATCATGTGGATGATAGTTGGTTATGACCACCTGATGGTGTAGTATCCTTCCTAAGTATATCTGGGTGTTTTTCTATTATAAATTGATTTCTATCTCATTTTTATGAGTTGAATATTATTTATGATTCGTGTTTAGTTATTTTATGGTGTCCTATTAGGTATTGTTATACTCACCCCTAAATCGGCTCTACCCATACATGTCATGTCATATGAAAATGACGACCCATTTGACGGTGACCAGGGAGGACAAGGAGAAGGTGAATCATATCTTGATCTTGTAAGAATGAGGTGTTTTATAGGTTCTTGGATTTCCTCACCCTTTTACAGGGTTAGAATCTCTATAGTTTTTGGTTGGAATTGTATTTAGCTTCTTTTTTTTGCTTTTAATACTTTACTATCATACTCTGATTTTGGGATCTTAATATGTTTGAATGTATTTTTTTTGTTGTTTTACATTTCTACATTATTTAGTCTTATAAATGTATGCATGTGTATAGCTAAATTAGGCTAACGCCTCCTATTTGTGGGATATGCCTACTCGGTGCTGGTCGCTATCCCCTAACCTATTGGAGGTGGGCTTGGGGTTGTCACAGGTCGGACCCCGGTGGGTCGGGTCGTGACAATCAATCTCAAGGATAGTTTCTCCAAAATTAATATATAGTCGATAGAGGAAAGTATAAGGCCATAAAAGTCCTTAAAAACCCATTCCCACACATTTTTAAAACATGTTTGTTGTCTTTCCCTGCTGGCTAAACCGTTTTTACCCATTTTGATTTTTACTGAGGTAAATAGTATTTACCAAAGTAAATTATCATTTATGATTGAAAATATATTGGACATTTTAAATAATTTGGAAATAATGATTCTAAATTTGAAATGAATTTTATTATATTAATTTTCTATAAGTGATAAAAAATAATTTTAAAATACTAAATATAAATTGTATTAATTTTTATGAAAAATACAACTAAAGTTCTAAAATGTCAAATATGAGTATATAAATTAATTTTTTTTCTAAAATTATAAATTAACTTATAAATACATATTCTATATTAGAAAATATTTTCATGAATTTACAACTCATACTTATATACTAGTAATTTCATTATAGACATGTTATTTGTAAAAACGACATTTCTCACTATTCACTGAGAAATCAACCTTTTTAAAAAAATCCATAAATCTTTCCTTAAGATAATATTTCCATGTTAAATCAAAAAAATTAAGTTAATTTTTTCAAATTAAAATTTTAAAATTTATAGATAATCATTTAAATGAAAATACAATATATAAAGGAAAACTAATTTTATTAAAAAAATCATCTTTTTAAACTTCAAGTGTTTTTAATCTTATTTGATATAGATTTATAAATAATTTAATATTGATATATTATTTTATAAATATAAATATTACCTATTATAATATAGTTTTTGTTGTACCCCACACTCTTTGATTTTCATGATCACAATCACTTTAATATGTGTTTAACATTGTGTTTAAGTGTTGTGGATGATAGGCACAAGGTTGCCAAGAAGTTGGCCCAAGAATGGACTTCAAGTGGACTGAAATTCAGTCCACCGGTCAGCCGGTGGCTTGACCACCGGCCAGCCGGTGGCACCCTGACTCAAGGCTGAGCCACTGCCTCCCCACCGGTCGACCGGTGGCTCTGCCACCGGTCGACCTGTGGCATCCAGCCCAAATAGTGCAATCTACTGTCTTTCCACCGGCCAGCCGGTGGCTCCTCACCGGTCGACCGGTGGAGCCTGGATCAAGACTCTTCTTCTCTACCAAGGCACCGGCCAGCCGGTGGAGATGTACCGGTCGACCGGTGGCCCCTGGACCAGACTTCTCCTCCACTGCCAAGGCACCAGCCAGCCGGTGGAGCTGTACCGGCCAGCCGGTAGCACTGGTCAAACTAGCCGTTGGCTTTGACCAGTCAACTCCAAAAGCCTCCCAACGGCTCCGAGGCCTTTTCCAACGGCTCCAAAGCCCTCCAACGGATACTTGAAGGTTCCTAGCCTATAAATAAAGGCCTAGGAAGCCCCGGAACAACATACAAGCCACCGGACACATTGTTGATCTTTTTGGCGAAGCTCCGGCGGATTGTTCCAAGAGAACCCCAAGTGCTCCACCCATTTCCACATCCAAGAGCACCACTCAAGAAGCTTGGGAAAGCACGCTACATCAACTCCATCATCCAATTGGCGCCCAAGTCTTCCCAATCACGGTTTTTCGTGTTTTATTTATTTTGAGCTTCAATTTGAGTTTGTGCCTACAAACTCCCAATTTTCTCATCCCCTCTCTTCTTTGGGTTCTCACACCACCACTAAGGTGTGAAGAGGTTTTCTCAAGCTTTTCCTTTAAAAGGCTTGTGTCTCGGTGAGCTAGTCTTCACCCGTAAAAAGACTAGTGGGTTCTTGCTTAACCATTAAAAGCAAGTGGGTTCTTGCTAAACCAATAAAAGCAAGCTGTAATAGGTCCTAGTGCTACCTCAAAGCCTAGTGGGTTTCTTGCTAAAACCATTGAAAAGCAAGCGGTAGGAATCTCTCAACGGTTGAGTTGGGAGCGGAGACGTAGGCCGGGTTTTGGCCGAACTCCGTTATCAAGTTCTTGTGTGATTGCCTCTTTTATTTTCCGCTGCACTTTGATATTTGACTTTTAATTTGTTAATCAATTTTTTAAAAGGCAATTCACCCCCCTCTTGCCATCTTTTCCCTCCTCGGGCGTTTTGTTCCGACCCAACAATTGGTATCAGAGGGACCTTTGAGTAATTCCTTAACCCGGTTTCAAAGTTAAGATCTTTGTTTTTGATGGCATCAACTTCTTTCGCTCCCGAAGGCCTTTCTTTGGGTCGGGCTCCATTTTTTGATGGGTCCGACTATAATTATTGGAAAACCCGCATGACCACTTTTTTAAGAAGCATAGGATATCCTATTTATAAAATTGTCATGCAAGGTTACACTCTTTCCTCTCCCGACGAATCCAAATGGACCCCCGCTGATATTAGAAATTTTGAGCTTGATGGCAAAGCCATGAACGCTCTACATTGCGGCCTTGACCGAAATGAGTTCAACCGAGTTTCCACTTGCACCTCCTCACATGAAATCTGGAAACTTTTGGAGGTTACCCATGAGGGGACCAACAAAGTCAAGGACACTCGGTTAGACATGTATAGGCAAGATTTTGAAAGCTTTTCTATGCACCCACAAGAATCTATTTCTGAAATGTTTACTCGCTTTACTGACGTGTGCAATGGAAGGAAATCTCTTGGTGATGATGTTTCAGCCGAGACGATGGTCAAGAAGATCTTATGGGTCCTTCCGAGCTCATGGGCACCTAAAGTGACGGCAATCCAAGAAGCTAAGGATGTCAAAAACATGCCGGTCGAAGAGCTCATCGGATCCCTAATGACTTATGAGATCACGATGAGGAGGCAAGCTCAAAAGGAGGGCACACCTATCAAGACACCAAAGAACATTGCCCTCAAGGTACAAAAAGAAGTAAGCTCCTCCTCCTCATCCTCTTCCTCCTCATCTTCATCATCTTCGAGCGGCGATTCGGAAATGGAGAATCTCGCCCGCCAAATGCATAAGTTCATGAAGAAGCACAAGAAGAAGAAGAAATCCCGCAAGCACCGAAAGCAAGAACCCACCGAAAGATCCGAGCCCAAGGTGAAGTGCTATGGGTGCGGCGAAAAGGGCCATTACAAGCCCGATTGCCCACTCAACAAAAAACGGGCCAAGGAAAAAGGAAAGAAAAAGGTCCTCAAGGCCACATGGAGTGACACCTCATATTCCTCCTCCTCCTCCTCCTCGAGCGACCAAGGCACAAAATGCCTAATGGCATGTAATGAGGTAACATCTTCCGACTCCTCCTCTTCTTGCTCTTCAAATTCAAATTCTTTGAATCATTTGTCTTATGAGGATCTCCAATTTGCTAGAGATCAACTTGAAAATGGTTTTCACGAACTCTCTTCAAAATTTGTTGCTTTGAAAAAGTCTTTCAAAAAACTTTCCTCCGAAAAAGACCAACTTCTCAAAGAGAAGGAGGAACTCACCCTTAAAATCCAAAATTTTCCAAATGTTGATTCCATGGAATCAACCATCAAAGACCTTAGGGAATCTCTTGCTAAATTCACCAAAGGGGAACAAAATTTGAACAATATACTTGGTTCCCAAAGGGTTTCCCGAACCACCAATGGACTTGGCTATACCAACCAAGCCTCCTCCTCCCATGCACCCACTGTTTTTGTAAGGGGGAGCTCTAGCTTTAAATTTTGTAAGTATTGCAAGAAAACCGGGCATCTCATTTATGAGTGTAATTGTAAAAACGCCCGGTACGGCCAACCCAAATCGATTTTCTATTCCGATGAATTTTATAGGAGAAGACCCGCCATGAGGCAAGTATGGATTGAAAAATCCCTATTGGCAAGTCTCTCCGGGCCTAAATTTGTTTCGGTTTCAAAAACCGCTCCCCGGTGATTAGTTGTTTTTATTTAGGGGGAGTTAGGTTCTTTTAAGCCTTTTTGTGAATTAAAAATTTCCTTTCAAAATTAAGCTTTTAAATTTCAATTTTTTTTTTTCAATCTTTCAATTTCAACACTTGGTATCAAATTTTTCATTTCAAAATATTCAATTCGAATTTTTAATTCAAAAATCTCTTTCAATTGGTTTTTGATTCAAAACTTTCAATTCAAACTGATATTCAAATTTTCATTTCAATTTCAAAAATCTCAATTGATTTTCAAATCTCTTTTTGTTTTTCAAAGTGTTCCCTCAATCAAGTTTTATGCCCCGTGCTATTTTGATAATCACAAAGGGGGAGAAATTTCTTGATTGATTGGGGGAGAATCTTTTCTCTCATGCTTAGTATTTATTTTCAATTTATCATTTAGGCATGCCTTTCATTTAAGTTTTTACATTGCTTGATAAGTGATTGTGATCATCAAAATAGGGGGAGATTGTTGTACCCCACACTCTTTGATTTTCATGATCACAATCACTTTAATATGTGTTTAACATTGTGTTTAAGTGTTGTGGATGATAGGCACAAGGTTGCCAAGAAGTTGGCCCAAGAATGGACTTCAAGTGGACTGAAATTCAGTCCACCGGTCAGCCGGTGGCTTGACCACCGGCCAGCCGGTGGCACCCTGACTCAAGGCTGAGCCACTGCCTCCCCACCGGTCGACCGGTGGCTCTGCCACCGGTCGACCTGTGGCATCCAGCCCAAATAGTGCAATCTACTGTCTTTCCACCGGCCAGCCGGTGGCTCCTCACCGGTCGACCGGTGGAGCCTGGATCAAGACTCTTCTTCTCTACCAAGGCACCGGCCAGCCGGTGGAGATGTACCGGTCGACCGGTGGCCCCTGGACCAGACTTCTCCTCCACTGCCAAGGCACCAGCCAGCCGGTGGAGCTGTACCGGCCAGCCGGTAGCACTGGTCAAACTAGCCGTTGGCTTTGACCAGTCAACTCCAAAAGCCTCCCAACGGCTCCGAGGCCTTTTCCAACGGCTCCAAAGCCCTCCAACGGATACTTGAAGGTTCCTAGCCTATAAATAAAGGCCTAGGAAGCCCCGGAACAACATACAAGCCACCGGACACATTGTTGATCTTTTTGGCGAAGCTCCGGCGGATTGTTCCAAGAGAACCCCAAGTGCTCCACCCATTTCCACATCCAAGAGCACCACTCAAGAAGCTTGGGAAAGCACGCTACATCAACTCCATCATCCAATTGGCGCCCAAGTCTTCCCAATCACGGTTTTTCGTGTTTTATTTATTTTGAGCTTCAATTTGAGTTTGTGCCTACAAACTCCCAATTTTCTCATCCCCTCTCTTCTTTGGGTTCTCACACCACCACTAAGGTGTGAAGAGGTTTTCTCAAGCTTTTCCTTTAAAAGGCTTGTGTCTCGGTGAGCTAGTCTTCACCCGTAAAAAGACTAGTGGGTTCTTGCTTAACCATTAAAAGCAAGTGGGTTCTTGCTAAACCAATAAAAGCAAGCTGTAATAGGTCCTAGTGCTACCTCAAAGCCTAGTGGGTTTCTTGCTAAAACCATTGAAAAGCAAGCGGTAGGAATCTCTCAACGGTTGAGTTGGGAGCGGAGACGTAGGCCGGGTTTTGGCCGAACTCCGTTATCAAGTTCTTGTGTGATTGCCTCTTTTATTTTCCGCTGCACTTTGATATTTGACTTTTAATTTGTTAATCAATTTTTTAAAAGGCAATTCACCCCCCTCTTGCCATCTTTTCCCTCCTCGGGCGTTTTGTTCCGACCCAACAGTTTTAACTATGATCAATTTAATTTTTTAAAATACGATACCCCTTTTTTTAAATGGTTCTTCGAAAGAATCCTTTTTAAAATATCAATCAAAGAAAATAACAATATATAATTATTTTAATTGATTGTTATTTTTTTTATCTACTAATGATTTTATTATTCATTTAATTTTAATATGTCCTGGTTCATTTTAGTCAGGTATTGGACTAACTCAGTGTTTTCCCTGGCACAATATGTTAAAAACAATATTAATTTAATGGATCCAAAATTTCAATTCATTACATTCTACCCACCATAAATAAATTTCATCCTTGAAATTTTAAATATTACTCACTAATTAAAGTAGGTTAGGGTAATCTTAACATATACATAATTCAGGATATAAATTTTAATGTGAAATCTACCTTACTCTCTTAGGCTATACCATGTTACTTAGATTTACTCAACCAATATTAATCATTAATACAATCATGTTCCCCATTATGTTTATACTATAATAATATGTTCCAATTACATAACTTTCCTAAAAACATTTTAACCTCTAAGATATTAAACCATATAAAGATCATATATTTCTTCAAAAATCCACTCTGATCCTGAACCATTAGTTCATAAAGTCACACAATAGTATATATATTTTATGGTCTAAAAAAGAAGATAATATTCACCAAAAATACCATGGATCATATTTTCATTAAATTAAAAGTCAATTATAGGGATATAAATACTATATAACTCAATTTTCACAAAATTAGTCAACCCTTTATTTCCTTAACATCAAGAATATATTAAATCTAAGAGTTATCCATACCTCAGTCATGTGTTCTCCAATAGTTATCCCCAAAAATACAACCTTGTTATAAAATCAATTTTCAAGGTTATTGATAAAATTTAATATATGTTTTCATACCTTGAAATTAAAAATACTGAAGAAAAATACTTATATGTTTCACATAATCTTCATAAATTTTATAACGGACCATAATATCCTTCATAAATATCAATCACTAATGAAAATAGCTAAGAGTATAAAGATTAAATTTATATTAATATATCAAACTTAATACCATAGGTATGATGATAAAAGTAACTTTTTTTCATAATAATAAGAATATACTAAAATTCACAACCATTTATATATGTTACCTTATTTAGTTATAATGTGCAATTGCTTCTTGATACATACCTTTCTCATCTTCATTTCTATGATCTTGTTTCAACCAAATACAAAAAACCAAAATTATTATGATAATGTCCAATAAAATCCGAGTAGATGATTATATGAATATTAAAGATTAATTTGAATATGTATTCTCTAATGACACATTCATTTAAACCTATGATACTTTCATTTTAAGTATGTCACCCTTGGTCCATCCTATAACTCTCTTGGTTCCACCTAGGTTACTTTAAGTTGGGTTCTCTCATAATTCTTAACCTAATACCTTAAAGTAATTAAGAAATAAATATTTCATAATATATTGTAAAGATAATGTGATTAACCAAATCATATCCCTCAAGAGTGTCTATCCAGGTGTGTAGTCTTAGGCCTACTCATCATATACCAGATTGAAGATAAAATCAATGCTCAATAAGCCTTTTTTAGGGTGATTAACTATTGGAACATCTATACTACAACCATATCCACTTTCCATTATCTAGAAATTGATGTAATTTCTAGGATATCCACACAATATCTACTTTACCAAAATATATGAATATCATCCTATAATTAGACTATCCCTTAACATTATTCCTAGGTTTTTCACTAAATTCTTATTATCCTGTTCCTCAATATAACTAAAATTTTCCTAAAAAACAACTATACCCTCCTCCGATACCAGTTGTATCAAACCTAGATAAACATACACATTTATTTCATTATTTTACATGAATGGTCATTCTATCTCATAAATAGTCTCAAAAACTATAGAATCACAAGTTTAGTGCATTTTAGGACTATATATATAATAAAATTATTCTATAACGCTTGTGAATATTCTTCTATAATTTTGCAACAATAGACTCCCATTAAAGACATATCAAAAGTTATAATCATCTTCATAACCTAGGTAATGGAAACATATGGAATGGGTGATCTCAAATTCTCATTAAGGGAAACATTTTCAATATTTCATCAATGGTTAAATCATAATCATGGGAGAGAACATGAACATGTGAGAAATATCATATTAAAAGAACAAGGGATAATAATAGTTTTCTTTATGGTATGATATAAGGATATGTAATCTCAAATGAGATGACATATAATATAGAAAGAACATGCATAATCGTGTGATATTAAAGTTGATTCAAGGAGAAAAATCACATGCACAAGATTATGACATAAGATTATGGAATAAAAATAACCATAGAAATCACATTCGTAATCATGAGAAATTAAAGTTGATTCAAGGAGAAAAATCACATGCATTAGATTAAGACATAAGATTATGGAATAAAAATAACCATAGAAATCATATATCAAGGCTACCCATCAATATGTTCATCATGTAGTTTCCTTTGGCTAATCACTCGTGTAGCTTCTTGGGCTTGGGATAATCCTATCGTGTACCCATGGGATTGGGATAAATACATCTGTGTACCCATTATCTTAGTATAAATACTAAAGTGTACCCTTTATATTAGGATAAATCCTCTCGTATACCCAATTATTGGGATAAATAATCTATTGTACCTTTTTCCTTGTGATAAATCCTCCCATATCCCTTTGGCTTTGGATAAATCCTCCCGTGTACCCTTTGGCATGGGATAAATCCTCTCATGTACCCTTCAGAGATCATGAGATACAAACATTACTAATACATTTTATATATATATTAGAACCCAAATTTTAATCATCCGCACATATGGTTTTGATTAAAAAATCATTGAGCACATCATAAAGAATCCATGGAAAGAAAAATGGGTTTCACAAAATTTCTAGATGACATTGCTAAAATTAACCTCAAGAATGTAAATGGTTGATACCCAAAATTAAATTACCAAAAAAGAGTATTTAATAAGAAAATTTATAAGGTGTTTCATTAAAAAATAATTTCTTAATAAATAAATCCTTTATAGATAAAGAGAAAAATGGTGGTGAAATCATAAAAGTGTTTTTAGAAAATGATTTTATATATGTAATAAAAGAAAAAGATAAAATAACTTTGAAAATACATTTTTTAAAATTTGAAGCAAAAAATATAAAAAATATTTAATTTTTAAAAAGTAACTTATAATATTTTTTCCTTTAATATAAATAAGGTTTTCAAAAATTTGAACTGAAAACACTTTGAAAACATTTACTTTTAAAACGTTTCTTCAATAACAGAGCCTTGAAAATGAAAAAAGGTTTTAAAAATTTTTAATTGAAAACACTTTGAGAAAATTTACTTTTAAAAATAATTTTAAATAATATATATTTAAAAATTCATAAAAGTAATAAAAAATAATACGAAGTGGAAGAAAAAAAAATTTATTTTGAAAGGATGGATAACCTTTTGAATATTTCAAAATACCTTTATTGAAAACCCATATCAGAAACGAGTAACAAAAAATTACATTTTTAAAATTGGATAATAGAAATATAAAGGTTACATGAGATAATAAGTAATTGGGTTTCCTAGTACAAAGGAGAACATTGGAGGGAAACCAAGACAACAAGGATGGGAAATCATTTTAAAGAGGATGAAAATTATTCTCAATAATAATATACTTTTTATGGGGAAGTAATTCATTAAGGAGGAAGATTTGAATAAGAAATTTCATTTCACCAAGGTGAAAGATAATATACAATGAAATAAAATATTAAGGTGTAAGAAAATAGTATTGTAAGAAATAAGTTAAAGAATACATATTATATCTCAATAAAGGGAGTTGGGTTAACAAAAACCATTAAACTTTGGTATATTTTTAATCGAATTCCATTTAAATAAATAACATTATATGGATCTTAAAAACTATTTAATTATATTAATATGGTAAAATAATTTTGTTATTAATTAATAAAACCATATCAAAGATGTCATGGTGCACAATAAAAAATATGTCTTAAGAAATTTAATTTGAGACATGAAACCCTTTCCTTGAATTACTACGTAGTTGATCACAATATAAAATCTTATATAAAAAACATAAAAATATTAATCACATATTTTATAACCTCATTAAAGTCTATAACCTTTTAAATAATTCATTTAAAATTATAACCTATATGCATATTAGTTAGTTTTTATCTATTTTTAATATTGTGTGTCAGTAATCTTGATCATTTTGAAATAGTTTCATAATAGGGATGTTGTTCTTAATTATTCTCCAAAATTCCATCATTACCAGATCATAAAAGATACTAAGATTTATGTTTTAAAATTATTTATAATTTTATAATTTTATTCAATGGGAGTTTTAGTTCCAATCCTTAAATATGAATTTGGTGATGATCATGTTTTGGCAATTCTTAGTGATGGATGGGAGTTTTCTAAAATAACGAGTTAAATTTTTATATTTCTATAAAAAAGAAAAATAAATAATTATTCAATTATTTATATCATCTATTACCTAAAATTAAATTCCCATAGTCAATCATGAAATAAATTTATAGTACTGTTCAAGTAGGTGGTTAAAGAAACCTAAACAAGAACATACCATAATTAATGTATGATTACGAAGTGATTTAGTTTTTATACCATTATAAAAAAATAATATTGATCTTATTTGTTGTTTATTAGTGTGATATATCTTAATTGGATGATAAATTGGAATTCAATCGGTCCAAAAATGTAGTAGTCCACATGTACACATAGATGATAAATTCATTTTCCATATAACATGGAAAAATATTAATATGGTTTATCATTTAATAATATAAAACATGTCATAAATATCAAAATTATATATTAAATTACCTATTAGGATATAAATAATCAGACTTATACATAAAAAAATATTTATTTTCAGTCAAGAATTCATTTTATTTCACATTTAAGATCTTTCTAGGTTTAGTGTTTTAGAGAATTAGGATATAAGTCATACATAAAAAAACTATATAATACAAAGTAGACACTTATGATCGGTATCCATTTTTTTTTCCAAAATATAAAACTTTGAAAATAAAACATTTTTTATTTTCATGAAAAATCTTCACGACTTTCAAGTTGACTTCTTACTTTCCCTTACCCATCCTTAAACCCTATCAAAATCATTTAAAAAACATGGGATGAGCACAAATGTCTCAGTAAGGGACATAAAAATAAAGAAAAACATTAGTCTAGTGAAAACCATGAAAACTCATGGAATTTTTACCTTCATCTTGAATGTTCTTTGAGTGTATGAAGTAAAACATTTTTATATGAAAACACACTCACTTTTTTCTCAAGGAAAGCCTTTAAAACCCAAAGTAAAAAAATTAAAAACCCTTTTTGGTAAATTATAGCATCATATTCATAAAACCATTTCAAATAACATTTAATTTTAATAACCACATGGAAAAATTATAATAAAATAATCTTCCAATTCATTGGAGAGATATAGTGGGGATCACCCTTCATATAATATATTTCAGGATCACTCGATTTTCATGAGATACAATGGGGCTCAACCCTTCCTATAAGCTATATCAGGATCGCCTATGAGCTATAATTGGGTGCAACCCATCATATAATATATGTTAGGCTCACCTATTCTTCATATAATTATCATATACCTTATCATGAATAAATAATTTTTTTCTTTCACCTTTTCATCATAAAACCCTTTTAATAACAAATTTTAACCCATATGAAAAATTATTTTGGATATCAAAATACCATTTTATTTTAGAAATATATTATAAATACCAAAATACCCCCTTATTTTAAAAATAAATTTTAAATAAAAAAATACCTAGAAAATGGAATGAGAGTTTTTATTTTAAGAAAAAACCTGAAATCTTTTAAGTAATCCAAACTTCAAATAATGGTTATGATGACGACAAAATTCATTATCGCCATATATATTAAAATAAATCATTTCTTTTGTCGTGAGTCAAACATTTCATTAAAAAATTACTTTATTTTTTTCAATAAAATTGAAATAAATACAAAAAATTTATTTATAGAAATATCATGTCCATACTAAAATAATTTTAAAAATATGGGCATTGAATAAAAGAGAGTTATAAAGAAAAAATTAAAAGTATTTTTTTTAAAGAAATTCCCTTATCACTTTGGAAACATTTGAATCATAGGCCCCATGAAATAATAACATTAAACAAAACATTAAATATCATGAGAATAGATTAATTAATTTATATATCACTTCAAAGTTGTTGTATATAGACCTCATAAAAAATATAGGTTCATAATATCAAAATATGCCTCAATTAAAGGAAATTAAAACAAAGTCCCTCACTTCGAGTTTGATTAGAAACACTCATTATTTATATTCCCAAATAAAAAATTTATGTTAATTATTTAATTTCTTAAGATAATTTTTTAATTCTATTATTCATTTTATTTCACTTTTTTCCATGTCATATAAAATTACTTAATAAATTATGTTTACGTCAGATGTTTCGATGATATCTAGCTTATGTGTAAAAATGACTTCGGTAGGTTGAATATTAGTATGAGAGGTCATTATTTAAATATCTATAGAATAATAATCATGAAATATTTTTCATATTTATATATAAATTATAATTTTAAAATAAATCATGAATTATGTTTATGAAAAATTAACTATGTTACGATCATGGAGATGGTAGGTCATACCTATACATGAGTAACGTTTCTATTTTTCAAAGATCATTATAAAAAGGATGTAAGTAACATTTTAACTTTATTAAATGATAATAATAAAATATATAATATATTATTTCTTTAATATATATATATATATATATATATATATATATCATTCTTGTGATGTGGTGATGAAAAAAATCACATCGCTTCATGGAGGTTGTAGTCCATACATCCACGAATGACGTTATCATTTTTCAGTGTAAGAAATAAAATGATATATTATATTTTAATATTGATAAATATTTCATGAAAATAATTATTATTTAATGTATAAAAAATATCTCAATTAACTTTATCCTCATTACCTTCCATGTAAATCGTTAGTGAAAAATGAATCACATCACTTCGTGAGGTGGTAGTCCGCTGTACACACGAGTGACGTTATCGTATTCCGAAAAGAATGGAAGGTAAGAAGGTGTGTGTGATATCATAACTATATAAGTATAAATATGTGAAAAATATCATATATATACTTTAAATCCATCATTATAACAATATATGATAGAAAATTGTGGGAAAAAATGACATTAGTTTGCGATGTAGTAGTCCGCCGTACAAACAAATGATGATTTAATATCCCATTTGATAGAAGAGGAGATGGATTTTGGTTATGAAATTAATATAATAAAATATAATTTTTTTAGATAATTAGGTTATTATATAATCATACTTTTAATAATATTTTAATGAGGTGTAAGAAGAAATAAAATAAAGATGCTCAGTTAAGCATGATACATCTTCTTCGGGAAACCTACTCAAGCATGCACCAAAATCCTTCTTAGGATGAATTTATGATCACAATAAAGGATATAGGTTATGGGTAGGGAATTAGTGAATATATTGTGGTAGTTAATTGATGATACAAAGTTATTTTAAGGTGTAAAGTTAATAAGATAGTGGGTGACCTTTTATATGTTAGGTGAGCGGCACACTTATAATTTTTGAAAAGAAAAAGGCGTATCAATGTTTTTAATATAATAAAATGGTAAAAAAATAGACCATTATTGAGACTTATAAATTTTAATATCTAAATATTTCCATAAAATATATTTTATACGTGCTTTTAGGTCATTTTAACCCTTATTTTTTTGTTTAACCCTTGGTAAATCCATTTTTTACCTTAAATGTGAAAATTAGTTTTTACTATTTCACTATTCATTATGGTGAGAAATTAAGATGAATTTATTAGATAAAATAAATTATACTGATTCCATATATGGAATTAATTTTACCAAAATAAATTCACAAAATTTAAAAAAATTAATATAAAATTTAAGTCGCATTTGTGATGAAAAAACTTGTTTTTAAGGAGTGTATTTTCAAGAAAAATATGATTTTATATTAATTATATGACTAGAAATAATAATTATATGAATTTAAATTATTATTTATTGATATATAATATACAAATTTCATTTAAATCTTTCCTCATTAGGATTTTTTTTAATTATTTAAAAAGGATAAACGTTATAGACTTTAAAACAATTTTTAGAAAAATCCCGAGTTTAAACCCAAAATAAACTTATTATAAACTAAAATATAAATTTGATTGAAAATAATTTAATTGGATTAAATATATAAAAATAATAATTATGTTACTTTAAATCATATTAAAAACATAATTGGACTCTAAAATTACTTAATTTATTGAAAATAAATATCATTTTTTGTAAAATTGGTATTTTCACTATTAACTGAAAAATCAATATTTTTTGAAAAATAAAAAACATTTCACCCCAAGTAAATTTTTATATGATTATTTCATAAATTAAATTCATTTTTTAAAATTAAAATTATATAATATATAAATTAATCTTTTAAATAAAATCTTCTAATAAAAGAGTTTAATTAAAAAAATTTCTTTTTGATTTAAAAATTACTTAATATTTTTAAAATGAATATAATAATATAATTTATATTAATAAACATGAAAAATAATTATTATATAATTTCCTGTATTTTTACATTCTACCCCATTTTGGAAATTTTTTCCTCACAATTTTATTCACTTATTGAACAAGTGAATATTTCTTTTCCTCATAGAATTTTCAGTTTCCCATGTTGCCTCTTCAACCATATGGTTTTTTCATAAGACCTTAACCAAGTAAATCACCTTATTCTGCAACACCTGGTCACTATAGTAATGATTCTAAATAGAATGTTCCTCATAAGAAAGGGTCTCATCAAATTGAAATAATCCCAGTATCAAAACATGATATGAATTCGACACATATTTTCTTAACATCGAGACATGAAAAACATTGTATACATAGGAAAAAATCATGGGAAAAACCAATCAATAATAAACTGATATAACTTTCACCAGGATTTCACATGGTCTAATAAATTATGTTCTTATATTTACCTTTTTACTAAAATGCATAACCATTTTACATAAAGATACTTTAAGAAAAACATGATCACCTACCATTAAAAAAAGACCATTCCTATGGCTATCTTCATAACTTTTATGTCTATTATAAGACATACTTATATGTTTTCATATTATCTTCAACTTCTTAGAAATTTACACTTATAACTATGGTTCCATCAACTTTATTTCACCTACTTCATCTCAAAAATTTGTGCTACAACACCATTTTTTCCACATAATTACTCAAATAGTGAAATATGTATACTAGAATAAAAACTATTATTATAAGAAAACTAAAAAAACTAAATTTGGAGATCCCAACATACTTGGTAATCTATTTAACAATAATGAATCATACCTTCCATGGTTTTAATTGTTCTCTTATACTATCCATAAGATTGAGGATAAAAATTTGTACTAAAATTTAATTCAGTACCCAATAACTTCTAATGTGGTTTCCAAAAATTAGACGTGAACCTAAGATTAGGGTATGATATAATAGAGAACAAAAATCCATGTAACCCAACTATATCCTTTAGATAAAATCAAAAAATATAATCCAAATACATAGTATCTCTAATAGAAATAAAATAACCAGATTTACTTAATCAATCACCAATAACCCAAATTAGATTGTTACCTCAATAAGTATTTAGTAATGGCACCATGAAATCCAATGATATATTTTCCCATTTCCACTCCAACATTGGAAAAAGGTTAAATAACTCCCAATGGTAGTTTTAATTCTTACTTAACTTGCTGAAAATTCGAACATTTCATGGTAAAGTTAGTAATATCTCTTTTAATTCTATCCAACTAGTAATACACTTGAAGATCTCTGTACATCTTACTATTTTCCAAATGAATAGAAAATAGAAAACTATAGGATTCACACAAAAACTATTTCTTAAATTGGGAATTATAAGGCACACATAGACTTTTTCCAAATAATAAATCACATTCTTTATCTTATTTCCTCGATTCTAGGATTTTTTTCCATTAAGAGTCTAAAACCCATAGGGAAATATTTTTTTAAGAAAAATATCCTTAAATATTTCTCATTCCATGGAATCAATATCACTTTTCTCTATAGTATTATTAAACAAATTCCACTATCAATCAAATTTATATTAAAAATTATAAATGGAAAGGGTTAACTTTTGATGTTCCAAACATCTGACGACTTCAAATATCTTCTCTAAGGAATTGATCCATACTTAGACAAATATATGGTTAGATTATCCACTGAATGATGAGGGATGTTGTCTCATGAAATGATCTACTATCATCAGGTTCTTATGTTGTAGATATAGTTGTTCTCTATCAAGGATACTAACACCATTTAATTCTTTTTTCATCTAATCCATTATAATAAAAAACTACTCAGTTTCTATTCTAACTATCTTATGATGGTGATTTGGAGGGTATTTTTCTCTTTGTGTATTCCAACTAAAACTTCACTATTTATTCCATGGAAAACCATTTTAAACAAATATTCTTTAGATCAAACAACGTTGTAATTTTCAAATTATATATCATTTTAACATAACCTTAAGGTAAAATCATTCAAAGGAATTTTATTATCACTATTATAAAATATAAAGTTATCTAAACCTACATTTTATACCAACTGTAGTAACCTAACAATATACATAACAAAATATTGATTCTTAGTTAAGAATTACATTTCTTTAACTTTGAGGATCTTTTTTAGGTTTAGATTTTAGAGAATTTTTTATAACTCATATATAACAAAATTATATAATTCAAATTGGACACTTTAGACCAATATTCATTTTACGAAAATATAAAAATTTTAAGATAAAAAATTATTTATTTTTATGTAAAATATTTATGACTTTGAACTTGACTTCTTCCTTCACCTTACCCATCCTTATACAGTGTGAAAATCATTTAAAAAAATGTGGGTTGAGCACAATTTTTTTAGGGGACATAAAAAGAAAGAAAATCGTTAGTCTAGAGAAAAACATAACAAATAATGAAACATTTACCTTTATCTTTAATGTTATTTGATTATATGAAGTAGAACATTTTCACATAAAAACACACACTTTTTTCTCAAGGAAATACTTTAAAACCCCAATCATGAAAATAAAAACCCTTTTTGGGTAACTTATAGTATCATATTCATAAAATCCTTTTAAAAAAATTTTAATTTGAATAACCATACATTTGACTTACAATATAATCATTACCCAATGCATTGGATATATATAAAGGGACTCACCCTTAGTATAATCTATATCAGGCTCACCCTTTTTTTTTCATGACATATAAACTGTCTCAACCCTTTGTATAAGCTATATTGTGATCACTTGTGATCTATAATGGGGCTCAACTCATCGTATAAGATATATCAGGCTCACCTATTTTTCATATAATGCTCAAGTAATTTATCATGAATAAAATCTTTTATGCTTTCACCTTTTAAACATAGAACCCTTTTAAAAACACTTTTGAACCTATATGGAAAACACTTTCATATACCAAAATACCCATTTATTTTAAAAATCCATTTTCAATATCAAAATACCCATTTCTTTTAAAACCCCATTTCTAATACCAAAATACCCATATAATCCAAGGAGTATTTTTATTTTAACAAAAAATTAAATATTTAAAATAATCCACACATCAAATAATGGTTACGATGACAGGAAAAGTTTTTGTCACTGTATATGTTAAAATAGAACATTTTTTGTTGTTTGTGAAGAAATTCAAACATTTTGTACAAAGATTAATTTATTTATTTTTGATTTTTTTTGAAATAAATAAAAAAATTACCATTATAAAAATATTATTTCCATAATAAAATCATTTCAGAAACTTGTACATGGAAGAAAATAGATTTAGGAGGAAAAAATTAAAATAGAATTTTTTAATGAAATATCCCTTATCACTTTTGAAATGTTTGAATCATAATCCGTATGAGAGAATTAAATTAAAAAAATCATTAAATAACTTGATAATAGATTAATTCGTGATATAATATCTCAAAGGGTCTATATATAAATCTCATAATGTAATATAGGTGCATAACATCAAAATATGATTCAACAAAAGGAAATTGAGATGAAATCCCTTACCTCAAGTTTGACTCATCATCCTCGTCATTTATATTCCTAAATAATAATATTATGTTAATTATTTACTTAATTAAGAAATTTATTTAGTTTAATAATTAATTTTATTTCACTTATTATCATATTATATATAATTATTTAATCAATTAAGTTTGTGTCATATGTTTTGATGATATTTTGTTTATGTGTGAAAATGAATTCAGTAGGTTGACTGTTGGTATAAGAGGCCATTATTTTAAAATATCCAGAATAATAATCATGAAATATTTATCATATTTATACATAGATTATACTTATAATAATTAAAATAATGAAATGTGATTTTGAAAAAAAAACTAATTTATGTTTATAGAGATGGTAGTCCATACGTATGCATGAGTAACATTTCTGTTTTTCAATGATGATTATGGGAAGGAGGTAAGTATATTTTATATTAAAAAAAGGTCATAATATCATATATAACATATTTTTTATTTAAATATACTCATATATATATTTATATATATCCTTCTTGTGATTTGGTTATGAAACAATAATTACATCACTTCATGTAGGCAGTAGTCCACATGTCCATGAACGATGTTATCATTTTTCAGTGTAAGAAAGAAAATGATATATTATATTTTCATAACGATAAATATTTCATAAATATAATTATTATTTCATGTATGTAATATATATTAATTAAATTTATCCTTATTACCATCAATGTAAATAGTTAGTGAAAAATGAATCACATCGCTTCAGGAGGCAATAGTTCACTGTATGCACCAACAATGTTATTACATCCCCCAAGGAATGTAAAGTAAGAAGGTATGTATGATATAATAACTCTATAAGTATAATTAATTTAAAAATATGATATATATATTTTAAATCCATAATTAAAACAATCCATGAGAGGTGATGATTGAAAACAAATGACACCAGTTCGCAATGTGGTAGTCTGCCATACACACAAATGATGATTTCATATCACATTTGATAGAAGGGGAGATTGATTTAGGTTATTAAAATAACATAATAATATATCATAATGTGTAATATTATAGTGTTATTATATAATAAAAATTTAATAAGATTTCAAGGAGGTGGAATAATAAATAAAGTAAATATGTTCAGTTTAGCACGATACCTCTTCTTCAGGAAACCTCCTTTGGTAAGCAAAAAAAAACATTCCTAGGATGGATTTATGATAAAAATAAGGGATCAAGTTATTTTTGAGGGAATTAAGGAAGATATTTGGGTAGTTATTTTCCAATAAAAATTTATTTTAATGTGTTAATAGTAGATGATATGGGGAATCCTTTTATAAGTGAGGTGAGTGGCACACTTGTAATTTTTAAAAAGAAAAAGGTTTACCCATCTTTTTCACATTCCATAAGGCTCCAAAATGGAACATTTTTTATACTTATACATAATAAGGTATACATATTTCTATAAAATATATTTTAGTAAGTAAACCTTATATTTTTAGGTTAACAATTGATAAATCCATATTTACCTTAACCGTTATAATTAATTTTTAATATTTTTACTATTCATTAAGGTAAAAAATATAGTTTAATTAATATATAATATAAATAATTATGATTAAAAATATGGAATAAAATTTACCAAATTTAATTCGTATATTTTTCAAAATATAATTTAAAATTATGCCCATAGGCATGATGAAAAAACTTGTTTTCATAGAGTGCATTTTTAAGCAAAATATGATTTTATATCAAATCTATGACTAGTAATAATCATTATATGAATATAAATTAATATTTATTTATATACAATCTATAGATTTAATTTAAATCTTTCCTAATTAGGGTTTTTTTAATTGGTTAAAAAAATAAAAAATATTCACTTTAAAATAGTTTTTAAAAAAGTTCCACTCTTAAACACAAAAATAAAATTATTCAAAAATAAAAAATAAATTTGATTGAAAACAATTTAATTATATTAAATATATAAAAATAATAATTATATTAATTTAAATCATATTAAAAAACATTGGTAATTTTAAATTACCTAATTTATTGAAAAGAAATGTTATTTTTAGAAAAATCGGTATTTTTCACTATTCACAAGAAAATCAATATTTTCCAAAAAATAAAAAATATTAACCATAATATAATTTTTGATATTATGATTTAAAAAATGATATTTTTTAAATTAAATATCTATAATTAATAAATTAGGTTTTTAAATAAAATGTTATAAAAAAAGAGCTTAGGCAAAACTATTTACTTTTTGATTTAAAAATTACTTAAAAATTTTAAAATGAATATAACTATCTAATACATATTAATAAAAATAAAAATTATTTTATTTTTTAATTACCATGTTTTTTAAATAAGACCATAATTTTAAAGTTGTCAGTTCATACAAAACATGTTACATTATAGAGGCGGTAGTCTGCACAACGCATGACAGATTTATTTTTCTTAATAGAAAAGGGAAAGGTGGTTAATTAATAAAACATAATTATAATAACATAAAAATATAAAAATGATATTTATTTTATCATTTTAAGATTGTGTAATTAATTTTTTTAAATAATAAATTCATATAAATTAATATAAAGGAGAAATAATCGGTTAGAAATTTATATCTTAGTACTTTGATTATATCTTTTGTGAAAGGGGATAAAACTTTAAGGGATGGTATTTTGAGAATTTAATAACCTATTTAATTTGGATAAGAGTGTTTAGAATATGTTTGTATAAATATTTGGCTGAAATTATGGGTTTTTGGTGTGAGTGGAAGTGAGGAGAGGAGAAACCCTTTTATAAGTCAAAATGGATGACATTTTTTATAAATACCCAACATTTTTAAATAATGGGAAGGTAATAAAAAAGAAAGTAGATTCAAAATTATGAAATAATGTAGCGATAAAAGGATAAGGCAAATAAAGTCCTAAAACACCCACTCCCATACATTTTTCTAAAAAATTATGGTCTTTCCCTCTTGGTTAAACCCATTTTACCACTTTTGATTTTTACCAAGATCATTAGATTTTACCAAGTAATTTATCATTTTTTCATGAAAATAAATGTTTCATTATTAGATAATTTGGAACTAACGATTCTAAAATTTAAATCTGTTTTATGATATTTATTTTATATAAGTGATAAAAATAATTTTGAAGTAATAAATGTATAATCTATTATAAACAATTATTTTGAAAAATATAACTTATGTTCTAAAATGTCCAATTTAGGTTTTTAAATTAAAAGAAAAAATATAAATGTATAAATTCACTTATAAAATAAATATTTGGTCTTGTAAAAAGGTTTTATGAATTTTTAATTCATACTCATATTCTAATAATGTCATAAAATTCATGTAATTTTTAAAAATGGTATTTTCCACTGTTCACCTAAAAATCAATCTTTTTAGAACAATAAAAAAAATCAACTTTAGATAATATTTAAATGATAAATACAAAAATGAAATTAATTTTTTTAAATTTATATTCTTAAATCTAAAAATTAAATTTTAAATTAAAATAAAATATATAAATAAAAACTACTATTATTAAAAAAGGACATTTTTAAACTTCAATTGTTTTTAGTCTTATGTCATTTAATTTTAGAAATAACAGAATATTGATATATTAGTTTGTAAATCTAAATATTAAATATTATAATAAAATTCTTTCTATAATCAATTTAATTTATTAAGAGACAATTCCTACCTTTTTAAATCTTTCTTCGAAAGGAATCCTTTTTAGGATATTAATTGAATTAATTAATAATATATAATTATTTTAATTGATTATTATAATTTTTTATAATAATTATTTTATTATTCATGTAATTTTAATATTTCACAATTTTTTAGTTAGGATTTTTGTAAGTTTGGTTTTGCATGTGACACCCTCTATTGAATATAATATTAATTTAAATGATCCAAAATCTCAAGTCGTTATATTTTACCCACCTGAAATAAATCAAATACTCATAATTTTAATTATTACTCACTAATTATTGTAGGCAAGGGTAATATAAACACAACCATATTATGGGATATAATTTCTAATATTACATTTACCTTACTCTTTTAGGCTATTCCACGTTACTTACATTTCCTCAAACAATATTAATCATTTATTCAATCATTTACTCCAATATATATAACCTAACTATATATTCTCCATTATATACCTTTCTCAAAACCATATGAATCTCCGTGATATTTAAACAAAGTGAAATTATATATTCCTTCAAAAATTCACTCTTATATTCAAACATAATATAATAATCCAAAAAATGAGATAAACTTCACAAAAAATATCATAGATCACTTTTTCATTAAATTAACAATCAATTCCAAGTTAATAAATATTATCTAACTATTTTTTTTCAAAATTAATCAACCTTTTATTACCTTAATGTCAAACATATATTAAACCTAAGAGTTATCCATACCTAAATTAGGTATTCTCTAATAGTTATCCCAAAAATTATAACCTTGTTATAAAATCTATTTTTAAGGTTACTGATACCATATAATATATGTTTCTATACCTTTAAGGAAAAACTACTAAATAAAAATCCTTATATGTTCCATATAATCCTCGTAAATTTTATAAAGTACTATAATATCATCAATAAAAATTAATCACTAATAAGAACAGTTAATAGTATCAATATTTAATTTCAAATAAGATATAAAACTCACTACATTAGGTAAGACAAGGGAACTCACCTTTTTTAAATCATAGAAAGCATATACTAAAATCCTCAACCATTTAAGTATTCTACCTTATTCAGTTTTATAGAATAGTTGTTTTGAGATAAATAACCTTCTCATATTAATTTTTTAATATAATTTCATCCAAATACTACAACAAAAATTATTTTGATAATATCTAAAAAAATCAGGTTAAATGATCTTATGAATATGAAAGTTCAATCACAATATACCTTATCAAATGACACATTCATTTGAACCTATTTTATTTCATTTTAATAATGTCACACTTGGTTCATCCTATAACTCTCTTGGTTCTACATAGGTTACTTTATGTTGTTCTCTATCATACTTATTAACCCAATCCATTAAAGTAATTTATAAATAAATCCTTTACAATGGTTTTTAATGGGAATGTGATTAAATGAAACATATACGCTGGGGGTGTCTAGCCAGATGTGAAGTCTTAGGTTCACTCATCCTAAACCAAAGTAAAGATCGAGTTAATGATAAACCATCATTTTTTCAGGTGATTACCCCTTAGAGAATTTATTATACAACCACATCCACATGAACGTATCCACATAAGTATGTAATTTCTAGGAGAAGCACATAAGGTCCCTTAACTAAACATTAGGTTGTCATCTTATACTTAGAAATTTTCCATTAGACTTATTCCTATGGTTTTCACTAAATTCCCCTTATCCTATTCCCCAAAATAACTACAATAATCTTAAAAAATAACTGAACCCTCATTTGATACCAACTATAGCAACCCACACTAAACGTACAAATATTGTTCATTATTTTACATGAAAAATTATTCCTTCTCACAAATAGTCCCAAAAACTGGAGAACCCAAGGTTTAGTGTCTTTGAAAATTTCATACATAAGAAACTTATTCTACAAAACTTGTGAAATTTTATCCATAATTGAGTTTAAAATTAGTCCCTATTATACTTCTCAAAAGTTATAATCATTTTCATAACCTTGGTAATGTAAATATCAGAAAGGGGTGAGCTCAAACATTTTATAAGGGAAAACATTTCAATATGTCATCAAGTTTTAGATTATAAACATGAGATAAAACATGAACATATGAAAAATATATTATCAAAAGAACATGGGGAAATAATAGTTTTCCATATTCCATGATAGAAAGACATGAAATATCAAACGAACAAACATATACCATATAAAAGACATACAGAATCATGAGACATTAAACATGAGTCATTTAGAATAATCATAGGAACCAAATTATAATATAAGAGTATGGAATAAAAATAAGAATAAAAATAATATATCAAGTCTACCTATTAATGCATTAATCAAATATTAAGTTTAGTATAATCACTTGTGTATCTTCTTGGGACTGGGAAAATCACCCTATATACCCATGGGCTTGGGATAAATCATCTAGTATACCCTTTGACTTGGGATAAATCCTACCATGAACCCTTTGGATATGTAAAAATAATCTCATGTACCCATTGTATTGGGATTAATCCTTCAAATTATTCTTTTTCCTGGGATATAACCTCCCATATACCATTTTTATTGTGATAGATCCTCTCTTTCACCCTTTGGATGGAGGATAAATCCACCCGTATGGCCTTTATCTTAGAAAAAATACTCCCATGAACCCTTTGGAACTCATGAGATATAAAAATTACCAATTAATTATAGGGATATACAAGAACCCAACCATCAATCAACCATACATTTGGTTACACTAAAAAAGTCATTAAGCACATCATAAAGAACTCTGGGAAAGGAAAATGGGTTTCAAAACATTTACAAATGGTATCGCCATAATTGACCTCAATAATGTAAATAGTTTAAAAAAAATTCAATTACCTCAAAAGAGTTTTTCATAAGTAAATTTAAAAGGTGATTCATCAAAAAATAATTTTCAAATAAATAAATCCTTTATATATAAATAGTAAAATAGTGGGTAAATCAAAAAATCATTTTTATAAAATGATTTTTTTATTTTCCTAAAATAAAAAGTTACATTTACTTTAAAAACTAATTTTTCAAAAGGTGAAGTGAAAACATTTGAGAAAACTTTATTTTTTAAAAAGTAACTTTAAATACTGTAACCTTGAAAAAGACATAATGGTTTCAAAAAGGTGAAGTGAAAACACTTTGAAAACGTTTACCTTTGAATAAAATGTTCAATAATGGAGATTTAAAAATAAAAAAAAGGTTTCAAAATGATGAAGTGAAAAAACATTGAAATTTTTTAGTTTTAAAAACAATATCCAATATTAAATATTTGAAAATAAATAAAGGTTATAAAAAATTAATGTGGAGTGGAATATGACACATTTTATTTTTAAAGGATGGAAAACCTTTTGAAAATTTTGAAATACCTTTGTTGAAACCCATATCAGATAAGAGTAACCAAAACATAATTTTTAAATGAGGAGATGGTAAATATGAAGGTCACATTACATAAAACATAATTGGGTTTCCAAGAATTAAGGTTAAAATTTTTAAGAATGGAAAATATTGTCAGGGAGGGGAAACCATCATTAAAGAGGATATGAATTATTGTCAACAATGAAACACTTTTTATGGGGAAGAAATTCATCAAGGGAAATTATTTGGATCCCAATTTTAATTTCCCTAGAGGGAAATAGAATGTACCATGAAATAAAATCTTAAGGTGGAAGAAACTAATATTGGAATAAAGAAGTTCAAGAATACACATTATAACTAAATGAAGGGAGTTGAGTTAACAAAAACCCTTACAACTTTGGAATCTTTGGAATCGAAGGATATTTAAAGAAATAACATGATATGACTCCTCAAACCCCATGAATTACATGAACATGGTAGAGAACTTCATTAGGATATAATCACACTATATAAAAGATTTTGTGGTGGAAAATAATAAATATTTCTTAAAAAATTTCATTTCAGACACAAAACCATTACCTTGAATTCCCTCTTAGTTGATTTTACTCTAACCTCATATATAATAAAACCATATTAATCACCTATTTTAGAACTTTATTCATGTTTATTTATGGTCCCATATAGATGAAAATAATGAACTAGAGGGTAGGGGTTGAATATTCCTTTTAAATATTTAATAAAAATAGTGAATTAGAGTTTAATATTGAATAAAGAAATAGTGTGGTGTAGTGTTCAAAATATAATGAAATGGAAATAAAATATAACCAAAATATTTTTATATTACTTCATATCACCATGATCCTACTCTAATTTTCAATATTCTTTACTTGGTGAGAATATCAGTACCCACTAAGTAATCTCACTTTTAAAGTCCTGATAACCTATTTACAGACCTAAGATTTTACAATACCCTTAGGCAAAAATAATACATTATTTTTTAAATGATTCAAAAACTATTCTAACCTATTTTTTTTGAAACCCAAGTAAATTCTTTTTTGTTGTTAGAATAACATATACCAGACTTTAATTGGATGGAAAAAATCATAAACTGATGCTTACAATTATAAACAGATAAAGTGAAATATTACACCATAAATACATGAAAATAAGGAAGACTAGTAGAGAATATAATATGTGTAATTAAATGTAGATCATTGATCTCCAACCAATTTTATGATAGAAAATTGAACATTTAATTTTCTCTGTGATCACACTAATGAAATAGTAGTTGTAGAAGATATCAATTGCATGTCAGGTCAGTTTCTCACTACATTTCATGGTATTTATTTGTAGAAAAATCACCAATGGTCATAAAGATCCTTTTATTCTCATTATGATGGAGTTTCCTAAACTCATCACCACCATTCAATGGTTAGAAATAAAAAAATAGAAATGCTTCATTACCTATTTAAAAATCATACAGAATCAATGAATTATTTTGGAATGCTTTAATTCATATTTTGAACTTATAATAATACTTACAATATACTATTCAGTACATAGGAGTGTTTTTAAAATTAAAAAAACAATAAAAACCACTCTTATAAACCTTCACCAAATTAATAATAAAAAATATATAAAATCATATCATATAATAGATATTATATAATTTATGAGTTCCAAAAAATATTTCCATGATAATTTTCTATCAAACAACTTCCAATATAGTTTTGATAATATATATGTATCTTCCAAACAAACAAAAATATAAAAATATAAAATTATTAAACTTGAATTTTATTAAATATAAAAAATTCCTGAAATAGAGCATTGTTACAAATATATTTTATGTGTGTTTTTGAATAAATAATTTTTAAAAAAAAAACAATTTATCAAAAATCTAATAATATTTTTCTAACAAAATATACTAATTTTAAAAATTAAAATAATTATTAATTTTTTTTCAATAAGCTGATACAAGTTAAAATTAAATATGTGGTGAAGTTTTTCTATTGTTTAATGGTTGCACATTTTATAACTTATAGAAGCATATATTGTTTTAACTGATGGTAGTAGATGCTTGCTACTTCTACATCCGAGGTCCTACTTCTTCTACCATTGAGGCTTTTCTTCTTCTTCCATTAGAATTGGGGATCTACTACTATTTGGATATAAGGAAGAATATTCTACCCCAACTTTTATACTTCCACTTCCACTAATATACATACTAACATTGCTGTTTAAAAAAAATTCTACACCCAATTTTTTTCTTTCTCTACTACTAATATACATGCTACCATTCCTATTTTAAAAGAATATACTATAGATCAGAAGTAGTTAATTGGATACCGCTACTATCACATTTCACCAACATTACCCTCACATGACACTTACACTATCATTATTGTCTTGGGTTAGTGATTCTATCAAAAAAGTGAGGAGTGATTCAATTGTGAAATCTCTACATACTGGTGCTACCATCCTAGAATAGGGAAAACTGAAGACGCGTAACTACCATGAGTCGTTCATGGTCAAATATAGTTACTAAAGTGATTCTAGTGTAGATTAATTGATCTTAACATGAGCTCAACTAGTATTTCATATGAATAATGAAGTTTATGATTCCACCATCAGACATAAATACTGCTACCATGGATAGAATAGGTTGCTGCTACTGTTGAAGAAGTCGAACCAGTACTACCATTGGAGGTGAGTGGTGATGCTTCCATCCCTATAGGTGGAAGGATGTGATTCAGTTGTGTATTGATAGAGATGAACTTTTGATGCAGTTTCTATGTTACCATTTGTTGAGTCAATAAGGTTATCTTATGACTTCTCCATTCCTTATGATCTTATGTCTTGAAAATTGCAAACACTTTTTCTTAAGTTCTGAATTTTTTTAAGTACTATTTTTATTTAAGATCCAAACTTTTCATTCTATTATACTTACATATTAGTTATTCTGTTTTATGATTCCTAATCCAATGCAAAATTCATTCTGTTTTATGATTCTGAATCCGGTGAAAAATTCATTCTTTTTGATGATTCCGAATCTGGTGCAAAAGTCATTCTATTTTATGATTCCAAATCCAGTGCAAAAGCCATTCTGATTTTATGATTCCAATTCTGGTACAAAAGTCATTCTGATTTTATGATTCCAATTCCGGTGTATAAGTGATACCATCTTTGTGATACCGATTCCGGAGTATAAGTGATACTGACATTGTGATACCGATTCCAGTGTATAAGTGATACCGTCTTTTTGATACCGATTCCAATGTATAAGTGATATCATCTTTATGATATTGATTCTAGTGTAAATGTGATACCATTTTCTCAATCCGATTTATTCTTAAGATAACGTTTCCTTGATAATGTTAGAGTTGTTTAATATATCATTCCAATGATATCAGATTCTAAGTTTTATTATACTTACATTTATCTTTAACTTAACATCATTTATTATAATTGAAACAATGTCATACAATCTATTACAAACTAACTATTTTATGTTTGACACGTGTCTAGGTACCTCCAAAATTTAAGGAAAATATGACCATTGGAGTGCATCCGACCGTTGGGAAGCTTTGCTTATAAATATAAGTCCATCTAAACAGGAAAACAACAATGTAGAGAGAGGATGAACCTGATGAATGTGAAAAATCTGTATAGTGATTTCAAGAGACAGGGGCTCTTACAACTCTCGGTGATTCGTGTAGATGTCGTGAAAAACTTGTTTAGGCATGAACAACTTGTTCAGACTTTCTCTGTGCAGACTCCGATCATGCTGATTGTGGGATTCTGGTTTTGGAAGACAGAGGTTCCAATTTCCTTTGAAATTGAGGGCTTTTGGGGATAGCAAGATATATACCAATCTTCGGATTGAGGGCTTTCCTAGGTTTGGGTAAGAAAAACTTTCTTGGAATTATAAATCAAGGAACCTTTATCCATAGTTATAGGATACCCTTATCTTTGGGTTAAAAGAATCTCATTGTTACTTGTTCTCTATTTCAAGTTGTTTTATTTCTGCTGTAATCTTAACTTTGTTAAAGCTATAAAGTATAACTTTCTTATAATTTCTAATTCCATTACTCAAATTATATTATAGATTCTATATGCTCTAAGGTAGAATATTTCTTTTAAGAAAATATTTCTTAAGTTTATATCTTAAGGTTGTAAAGTTTAAGAAAAGGTTTCTTTAAGAGGTTTTTTGAATATTTTTTTAACTTAGTTAAACTAAACTTTAATGGTTCCAAAAGAATTTTTAAATAATTCAATTCACCCACCACTTGTATTTGAGCATCTTGTTACATATATGATCCTACACCATAACCTGTGTCCTTCTACTACCACCACCCATGCACTACTGTCACCAGAGCAATGCTGCTACATGATACTTTTGAAGAAGCTTGAACGATAACACCATTGGAAGCCAATGAACTGATGTTATCCAATGGTTGAACATACCAGTGGAACCGAAAAAGAATTATACTTTTGTGGATTAGAAGAACTATTCTATCATCACTAATCTTGTGGAAGGAATGGCTTTGTATGACACTCATGCCTCTTTCGTTGTGCATAGATGATCAAATAAAACTTTTGGATGTAGATACATGCATGTATTAGGATATAACAACCATGATCACAACTAGTGAAACATGAAATTGGATATATACACAGATAGAGAAGAAAGACCAGGAACACACACTCACACACACAAACATATATATATATGTATGTATTTATATATTTAATTTATATATATATATTGGTATATATATCTACATATATAATATAAAACACTTGATTAAGGATTTCAATTTGAATATATTTTTATATGTATTTTTATGATTAAAAATTGTAAAAATAAACATAAGACAAAATTAATACAACAGAGAACAAATAAAAATTTAAATGTTAGGTAATTAAAATTTTCACAAGCGACAATGAAATAAAAGACTAACTTATAAAAAATTAAAAACATTAATCATGAATATTTGTGTTTTAAAACATATGAATAATTTAAATGTTAGGTAATTTAATTTAAATAAATTCAAGTTAATTATAATTTAATAAAACAGAAATAATTAATTAAATATTAATTTTCCATGTTCAAATACTAACAATGTCCCAATTTTTTAAAATCCCAAAATGGAACATTTATTTTGTCACGACCCGTCCTCGGGGCCCGTGTTGTGACTACCCCAAGCCCGCCTTCCATAGGCCAGGGGATGGAGACTAGCACCAAGGCGAAAATCCCGGTAAAAAGGGAAGGCATTGCCTTTTGTAAAGTAAACAAGCACCACAGAGTAAGCAAGCGGAAAAGTAAACACTAAGTAAAAACAGAGTACAAATGAAGTGCGGAAAAGTAAATGGGCCAGTATACAAACCCAACTGAAAGTAAAGTACAACTCAAAAGGGAAAACAACAACTGTAAAGTAAAAGCCGCTACACCGAGCTGTCCACTGGAAATCCCACCTGAAGGGTGGGTACAGATAGCTTCAATGCTCCTCGGGTCCCGCCGTCCGCTCCGAGCACGTCCCGCCCAGTGGTCCACCTCCAGGTACCGTCCTGCTCTGCAAGACTCAGCCACGATCAACGCTGTCCGTCGTCTGCAACCAACACAACGTAGTGCGGGCATAGCCCGTGCAGGGGTGAGTATAAAGATACTCAGTAGGGACCCCGAGACCCTCAAGGTCTCACTAAAACCAACAAAGATAACCACAAGAAGATCTCAACAGATAACCTCTACTTAGATATATGCCCATACATATACCTAAGTTATCAAGTAACCCATCTCAATCATGAGGCAAACACAAGGTCAAATGTCTCATCTCAAACCAGGATTTTCATCATCGAAACCGTAACTGCTGAAGAGCTCCGTCTCTAGAGTGCACAGTGGTCCTGTCACAACTCCGAGGTACTGCCCACTAACTTAAGACTGCTGTAGAACTCCACCTATCGAGTATTGCGGGCCAGCCGCTACAACCAAGCGCTCCCATGTGCCGCTACAACCAAGCGCACCACTGACGTGGGTCTGCCGCTACAACCAAGCGCTCCCATGTGCCGCTACAACCAAGCGCACCTCTGTCGTGGGTCTGCCGCTACAACCAAGCGCTCGCATGTGCCGCTACAACCAAGCGCTCTCATGTGCCGCTACAACCAAGCGCACCTCTGTCGTGGGTCTGCCGCTACAACCAAGCGCTCCCAAGTGCCGCTACAACCAAGCGCTCCCATGTGCTGCTACAACCAAGCGCACCTCTGTCGTGGGTCTGCCGCTACAACCAAGCGCTCCCATGTGCCGCTACAACCAAGCGCACCTCTGTCGTGGGTCTGCCGCTACAACCAAGCGCTCCCATGTGCCGCTACAACCAAGCGCACCTCTGTCGTGGGTCTGCCGCTACAACCAAGCGCTCCCATGTGCCGCTACAACCAAGCGCACCTCTGTCACACACCGAGTCATTCGATCAACAGTCATCGGGTCTCAGTCAGCTACACGGTCTCCGTGCTCCGCCCGCTCGTCTCCGAGAGGGTCCGCTCCACGAGCTACTGGTCGATACTCCAAGTATCACAAAGTCCCGCAAGGAAGTATCTCGAAGGACCACCTCGTCATAGGGGTCTCAACGCAACAGACGGCGCGTCAATCAGACGCCCGGTCTGTGAGTTATTAGCCTTTTCGTCCCAGGGGCCCAGTTGGTTTCGTGAGCGAACCAATCCGGCCGTAACTCAACTATACCCCGAACACTCACAGGGTATAATTATAGGGACCGTTTTTCAACGTGAACACCAATGCCACTGACGGTTCGTCAAACGGAAATCTGTTCTGAAAGATATCAGCTTTTCCGTTCCAGGGGCCCGGTTGGATTTCAGTGCGATCCAACCCGGCCACTATCCATCTGCATCCAAAACTCGGGCGGAGGATGCCAAAAGTTCCGTCTCATCAAGAGGAACTCAACGCAATAGACGGCGCGTCAATCGGACGCCCGGTCTGAGAGTTATTGGCTTTTTCGTCCCAGGGGCACGGTTGATTTTTAAGGCAAAACCAACCCGACCGTACTCCACTTGCGTCCAAACCTCGGGCGGAGTGTGCCAAAAGATTCGTCTCACTAAGAGGAAACTAACAAAGCTGACATCACGTCAATCGGACGTCCGTAGCTCAAGATATGAGTGTTTCCGCTCCGAGGGCCCGGTTGGTTTCGTGTACGAACCAACCCGGCTGAACCCAAAGTATTCCGAAACTTTGAGTGCGATAAACCGAAATGACCGACTCGCTCCAAGGACTGCGTTGCCGCTGACGGCGAGTCGTTTGGAGGCCCGTAGCTCAAGATACGACCATTTGAACGAAGTCTGTCCGAAGACGGGGGGTCCGGGCCCGGGCCGACCCGGCCCGACCCCCCCTGGTTGGCCCGAACCGGGTCGGGTCCGACTCGGTTGGCCCGGCCCGGCCCGGCCAGGGCCGGTCCGGCTCGGCTCGGCCGAGCGGCCGACGCGGGGGAAAGCCGCCGCCCCGCGTGACACCCTCGCGGCACCCGCGGGGTGCCGCCGCCTCCGGCCGCCGGCGCCGCCGCGCCGGCGACCCACGCCACCACCAGCTTCCGCGGGCCGCCGGAGTCGCTCCGGTGGCCCGTTTTCCTTCCCGTTTGCGCCGTTGTTCCTCCCGGGTTCCGTTCTTTACTACGGGATCATCAAACACCCGTTGCGGCACGTTCCGTCGTCGCCCGCCAAATCCGCAAAACATGAAGAACGGCGGAGGGTTTCCGGGCCGTGTTCCTTTGACCCGCACCCTCCGCGTTAGATAAAAACTACGGGAGAAATTGTTCAACACATGAACCGACAATTTTAATAAAATAAAATTGTTCATTTGAAACCGGCTCTTAAGTTTTTAAAGAACGTCCACGGGAATATAAAGAGGGGTATTCCAAAATTATAAAATCCCTACCTCGTTGATCGTCGCGCGCGGGCGTTCTTCGCGGAAAGGCTCATCACGGAAGAGGGGGATCGTCGCGTCATCGCGGAAAGGCGTCGCATCGTCGTAGAAGAGGATTCGTAGACGAAGACGGAGGTTGTCCGAGGTGGAACGGCGTCTCCCTTCCTTTGATGTGGAAAGAAGAATGAGGGATGGCGCGTCGTCGTTCTTCGGAAGAAGGACGTGATGACATTCTTCGTCGGAGACCGATTCATTCTTCACGTTCTTCGTCGTTGAAGAAGATGTTCTTCAAGCCTCCCAAATCCTCCCAACGTGACAAGACTCAAAAAAAATAAAATAATCCCAAGTCTTTTTTTATTAACACAAGATAAGAAATTGAATTTCAAAAGAAAAGAAACGATCAATTAATCTCAAAGAATTAATTGTAACAAATCAACAGCCCAATTAAATAGGGCATTTCTTAACCAGAAAAACGCACGGTTGACTTCTTTTAATAGGGGGGGTGCGGGTGCGTTACTTAAGAAGAAAAGAAACGGTGGGGCTCGTGCGGGCCCCACCTCACAAATATCCTACCAAGGGGGTAGGATATTCCTGGATAGCACCCTATCCAGTTCAACTCAGTTCAAGATGACTTTAAGTGGCTTCAAGTGGCTTCCAAGCGGCTTAAGTGAAATAAAATAAAGTTGTCGCAAAATTATTTTATTTCTTAACTTTAAGCCCGAAAATTAAAAACCACACCCGAGCAAACGCAACTCCGGAAGAGGCGTTTCTAAGCGAATACCGGCGCTGCGATTTCATCGGTGCCCTCAGAATTTGATTCCGGGCACCGGTTCAAAAGTTAGAAAAACCCGCTCATCCGTTCACTGAACGTACCCGAGCCAAACTTCGGAAAATGATTCCGGGCACACCGGGCCTCGGAATCAGGCGCCGTCAGAAACTGCGTTCTTGTAAAATTCCAAAGAAAATTAAGAAAAAAGAAATTTCCTTGAAATTTACGGGTCTTTACATTACTCCCACCACAGGGCTTTACGTCCCTGTAAAGCTTCAACACAAACTAGGGATACAAAGGCGGTACTGAGCACGCATCTGAGCCTTCCGCTCCCATGTGCTCACCTGGACCTTCTCTGTCGTGGCCCGGACCACCTCTGGTCCCACTAGAGCTGCCATGATTTCTTTTGTTGCCGATAAGAGAAATCTGGTCTCATCCCCTGGATGAACCACGTTCTTCGCCTAATACGGTCAATCCCGACATGGATGATACTAATGCATACCAAGGATGACGTCGTAAGGCCTCGACGCTACTACCAAGAGATCCAACCATTACTCTCGCCTCCAAGGGTTGATTCACACTGTCGGCATCAGTGTGTGGTAACTGGGTCTCCTCCAGTAGATGTCTCACAAGTGAGGGTCAAGTCAACAGTCAAAACTGGAATCTCTTAGTAACAACACAAGAGAGGACAGAGAAGTAAATGCCACAAGAAAATGTGTCTTTTATTACTGTAGCTCAAGTACAAAGACAAAAAGCATCTACAAACATACATCAACAAAACTAGAAGCAACATGAACAAAAGTCTCCAGGTTTGAGCTAGTCCTGCTCCTGTCCATCTGCTCCCGGAGACCCATGATCGTAGGCCTTAACTGCCTGAAGATGAGCTCTCCCATGTCCTCCTGTCCCCTGCGGTTGGGGTGGACCGCCTGGTGGTGGTGGTGGCAGAGCCTCAAAGCGTCGCCCACCACCTGCTGCTCGGCCAGCTCCTCTGCCTCGTCCGCCCCCTCCCTGCGGACCGCCACGGTCGACCCTCTACCTCTGCCTGGGTGGCCCCTCCACCGTCTGCTGCTCCTCGGTACGGCGGGTCGGGCAGTCACGAGCCATGTGGCCCTGCCCGCCGCACGAGTAGCACTGCCTGCCTCTCGGAAGGCTGGCTTCGCGCTGTGTGCCCCGCACTGCTGAGCCAGTGTCCCGAGGTCGTCTGCCGGAACCCTGAGTCATCCGTTGGCTACCTGCTGCCGAAGACTCCGCCACCTGCCGCCCTACGGTAGGCCTCGCTGTAGACTCAGCCAGAAAGCTCTCGATCAGAAGGGCTCGCTCTAGCACTCCAACCTGGGTCGGGATGCTGAGGGAGATCAGCGATGCCCTGATCTCGTGTCTCAATCCCTGCTCGAAGGTCCGGGCCCGGAAGAAGGGGTCTCGTACCATGTCTGTCGAGTAGCGAGAAAGGTCGGTGAACCTCGCCGCGTACTGGGCTACCGTCAAGCTGCCCTGCCGCAGCTGAAGAAGCTCCTGAATGCGCACCGCACAGAGGGTGGTCGGGACGAACTCTGAGCGGAAGAGGCTCTCGAAGTCCGTCCAGATGAGGGAGGCCTCATCGTGCACCTGGAGCATCAAGCTCCACCATCTGCCTGCTGCCGCGTGCAGGAGACTCGCTGCGAGGATCACCATGAGGTATGCTGGTGTCCTCACTAATCTGAAAACCCGAACAACTGCCTCCAACCAGTCCTCGGCGGCCTGAGGGTCTGTCTCCCTGTGGAACCTAGGCGGTCACTGGCGCTGGAACTCATGCAGTGCACTAAGCCGACGTGCATCGTCAGCGGCTGGGGCTGGTAGCATCGGTGCCTCGGCGGGTATAGGTACCGCCGGTGCCTCAGCTATCAAAGGGCCATGTACCGAGTCCTCGACACTCGGTGGGCTGTCATCACGCTCCACTCTCGGAATCCTAGCTGGCTGTCGTCGTGGGGCCATCCTGAAAGAAACAGGTGCGCCACGGTCAGGACAGTATACCTGGTGAGCTGACACAAGTAATCACAAGGAAAAATTGAAACACACATGCAATCAATGTTTTCGTGAATTAAGTCGGAAATCAGAAGTCAGGGTCCTGGTGTACGGATACGTCGGCCGTCGCACCAACACTGGACTCCCTGGACTGATAACCACACCCAATACGCTAAACACTATTGCTTCACATAGAAGAAAGATCAGAGTCCCCGGTAGAACCGACCACCTCTGATACCAATTTGTCACGACCCATCCTCGGGGCCCGTGCCGTGACTACCCCAAGCCCGCCTTCCATAGGCCAGGGGCTGGCGACTAGCACCAAGGTGAAAATCCCGGTAAAAAGGGAAGGCATTGCCTTTTGTAAAGTAAACAAGCACCACAGAGTAAGCAAGCAGAAAAGTAAACACTAAGTAAAAACAGAGTACAAATGAAGTGCGGAAAAGTAAATGGGACAGTATACAAACCCAACTGAAAGTAAAGTACAACTCGAAAGGGAAAACAACAACTGTAAAGTAAAAGCCGCTACACCGAGCTGTCCACTAGAAATCCCACCTGAAGGGTGGGTACAGATAGCTCCAATGCTCCTCGGGTCCCGCCGTCCGCTCCAAGCACGTCCCGCCCAGTGGTCCACCTCCAGGTACCGTCCTGCTCTGCAAGCCTCAGCCACGATCAACGCTGTCCGTCGTCTACAACCAACACAACGTAGTGCGGGCATAGCCCGTGCAGGGGTGAGTATAACGATACTCAGTAGGGACCCCGAGACCCTCAAGGTCTCACTAAAACCAACAAAGATAACCACAAGAAGATCTCAACAGATAACCTCTACTTAGATATATGCCCATACATATACCTAAGTTATCAAGTAACCCATCTCAATCATGAGGCAAACACAAGGTCAAAAGTCTCAGCTCAAACCAGGATTTTCATCATCGAAACCGTAACTGCTGAAGAGCTCCGTCTCTGGAGTGTACAGTGGTCCTGTCACAACTCCGAGGTACTACCCACTAACTTAAGACTGCTGTAGAACTCCACCTATCGAGTATTGCGGGCCAGCCGCTACAACCAAGCGCTCCCATGTGCCGCTACAACCAAGCGCACCACTGACGTGGGTCTGCCGCTACAACCAAGTGCACCTCTGTCGTGGGTTTGCCGCTACAACCAAGCGCTCCCATGTGCCGCTACAACCAAGAGCACCTCTGTCGTGGGTCTGCCGCTACAACCAAGCGCTCCCATGTGCCGCGACAACCAAGCGCACCTCTGTCGTGGGTCTGCCGCTACAACCAAGCGCTCCCATGTGCCGCTACAACCAAGCGCACCTCTGTCGTGGGTCTGCCGCTACAACCAAGCGCTCCCATGTGCCGCTACAACCAAGCGCACCTCTGTCGTGGGTCTGCCGCTACAACCAAGCGCTACCATGTTCCGCTACAACCAAGCGCACCTCTGTTACACACCGAGTCGTTCGATCAACAGTCATCGGGTCTCAGTCAGCTACACGTTCTCCGTGCTCCGCCCGCTCATCTCCAGGAGGGTCCGCTCCACGGGCTACTGGTCGATACTCCAAGTATCACAAAGTCCCGCAAGGAAGTATCTCGAAGGACCACCTCGTCATAGGGGTCTCAACGCAACAGACAACGCGTCAATCGGACGCCCGGTCTGTGAGTTATTAGCCTTTTCGTCCCAGGGGCTCGGTTGGTTTCGTGAGTGAACCAATCCGGCCGTAACTCAACTATACCCCGAACACTCACAGGGTATACTCATAGGGACCGTTTTTCAACGTGAACACCAATGCCGCTGACGGTTCGTCAAACGGACATCTGGTCTGAAAGATATCATCTTTTCCGTTCCAGGGGCCCGGTTGGATTTCAGTGCGATCCAACCCGGCCACTATCCATCTGCATCCAAAACTCGGGCGGAGGATGCCAAAAGTTCCGTCTCATCAAGAGGAACTCAACGCAATAGACGGCGCATCAATCGGACGCCCGGTCTGAGAGTTATTGGCTTTTTCGTCCCAGGGGCCCGGTTGGTTTTTAAGGCAAAACCAACCCGACCGTACTCCACTTGCGTCCAAACCTCGGGCGGAGTGAGCCAAAAGACCCGTCTCACTAAGAGGAAACTAACAAAGCTGACGGCACGTCAATCGGACGTCCGTAGCTCAAGATATGATCATTTCCGCTCCGAGGGCCCGGTTGGTTTCGTGTATGAACCAACCCGGCCGAACCCAAAGTATTCCGAAACTTTGAGTGCGATAAACCGAAACGACCGACTCGCTCCAAGGATTGCGTTGCCGCTGACGGCGAGTCGTTTGGAGGCCCGTAGCTCAAGATACGGCCATTTGAACGAAGTCCGTCCGAAGACGGGGGGTCCGGGCCCGGGCCGACCCGGCCCGACCCCCCCTGGTTGGCCCGAACCGGGTCGGGTCCGACTCGGTTGGCCCAGCCCGGCACGGCCAGGGCCGGCCCGGCTCGGCTCGGCCGAGCGGCCGAGCGGCCGACGCGGGGGAAAGCCGCCGCCCCGCATGACACCCCCGCGGCACCCGCGGGGAGTCGGCCAGACACCCACGGGGTGCCGCGTGACAACCCCGCGGCACCCGCGGGGTGTCGCCCTGGACACTCGCGGGGTGCCGCGTGACAACCCCGCGGCACCCTCGGGGTGTCGCGCTGGACACCCGCGGGGTGCCGCTTGACAACCCCGCGGCACCCGCGGGGTGTCGCGCTGGACACCCGCGGGGTACCGCCGCCTCCGGCCGCCGGCGCCGCCGCGCCGGCGACCCGCGCCACCACCGGCTTCCGCTGGCCGCCGGAGTCGCTCCGGTGGCCCGTTTTCCTTCCCGTCTGCGCCGTTGTTCCTCCCGGGTTCCGTTCTTTACTGCGGGATCATCAAACACACATTGCGGCACGTTCCGTCGTCGCCCGTCAAATCCGCAAAACACGAAGAACGGCGGAGGGTTGCCTGGCCATGTTCCTTTGACCCGCACCCTCCGCGTTAGATAAAAACAACGGGAGAAATTGTTCAACACATGAACCGAAAATTTTAATAAAATAAAATTGTTCATTTGAAACCGGCTCTTAAGTTTTTAAAGAACGTCCACGGGAATATAAAGAGGGGTATTCCAAAATTATAAAATCCGTACCTCGTTGATCGTCGCGCGCGGGCGTTCTTCGCGGAAAGGCTCGTCGCGGAAGAGGGGGATCGTCGCGTCGTCGCGAAAAGGCGTCGCGTCGTCGCGGAAGAGGATTCGTAGACGAAGACGGAGGTTGTCCGAGGTGGAACGGCGTCTCCCTTCCTTTGATGTGGAAAGAAGAACGAGGGATGGCGCGTCGTCGTTCTTCGGAAGAAGTACGTGACGACGTTCTTCGTCGGAGACCGATTCGTTCTTCACGTTCTTCATCTTTGAAGAAGATGTTCTTTAAGCCTCCCAAATCCTCCCAACGCGACAAGACTAAAAAAAAAACAAAATAAGCCCAAGTCTTATTTTATTAACACAAGATAAGAAATTGAATTTCAAAAGAAAAGAAACGATCAATTAATATCAAAGAATTAATTGTAACAAATCAACAGTCCAATTAAATGGGGCGTTTCTTAACCAGAAAAACGCACGGTTGACTTCTTTTAATAGGGGGGGGGGTGTGGGTGCGTTACTTAAGAAGAAAAGAAATAGTGGGGCTCGTGCGGGCCCCACCTCACAAATATCCTACCAAGGGGGTAGGATATTCCTGGATAGCACCCTATCCAGTTCAACTCAGTTCAAGCCGCCTTTAAGTGGCTTCAAGTGGCTTCCAAGCGGCTTAAGTGAAATAAAATAAAGTTGTCGCAAAATTATTTTATTTCTCAACTTTAAGCCCAAAAATTAAAAACCACACCCGAGCAAACGCAACTCAGGAAGAGGTGTTTCTAAGCGAATACCGGCGCTGCGATTTCATCGGTGCCCTCAAAATTCGATTCCGGGCACCGGTTCAAAAGTTAGAAAAACCCGCTCGTCCGTTCACTGAACGTACCCGAGCCAAACTTTGGAAAATGATTCCGGGCACACCGGGCCTCAGAATCAGGCGCCGTCAGAAACCGCGTTCTTGTAAAATTCCAAAGAAAATTAAGAAAAAAAAATTTCCTTGAAATTTACGGGTCTTTACATATTTGAATTTAAAAATATTCTCAAAATATTCTTCCTTTTATTAAATTTATCAAAAGTAAAAAATATATTAAATATCCAAAACTTTATCCCCCTTAAATAATAAATAGTTACAAATACCCAGATTTATAATACATTTTATAGAATATAGAAAAAAATATATTTCTGAAAAAATTTAACAAAATTAGTCATTAAATATGATTTATAACATGAAATAAACGACTTCTATAAAAATATTATGCTTCTAACATTCCAAGTTATAACTTCTTTTTCCAAAATATTATATAGTGTAGTGGTTTAGTGAATATGTAAGCAAGTTTGTTTTCAGTTAGAACAAAATTTAAACAAATATCTTCTTTATTTACATGATCCCTTAGAAAATGAAATCTAACATATATATGTTTTGTTTTAGAGTTTTTAATAAGTTTTTTAGAAATTGAAATAACACTAAAATTACCATAGAATATTAGAGTTTTAACACAACTAATATTAAAACCACATAAAGTTTATTTAATCAAAATAATTTGAGAACAAAAACTAGAATCTGTAACATATTCAACCTTAATTTTAGATAATGAAAATGATATTTATTTATTATAACTCTATAATATTAAATTATTACTGATAAAACTACACATACCCATTTTACTTTTTTGGTAAAACCTAAAACTACTAAAATCTGATTTAGAGTATGATAATAAATCAATACAAGTATAGTTAGAATAAAATAAAATATTAAAAATAGTTTTTTTGATATATATAATAACTCTCTGAACAACATTAAGATGAATTTACTTTTGATTTTATTAAAATATAGCATATAAGAAAACTAAAAAAATTATATATGTTCTAGATTTATTCAAATAAAATAAGCTTAATATAATTCCTATATACAGTTAAAAAATAACAATATTTAAAAATTCATCTGAATCTAATTTGAAATTTTTACTCATTGAAGTTTTAATAGACATGGATGAATCAAGGACAAATATTTTAATAATTTCTTTAGCATATATATATATATTGATTTAAGAAAATACCATATTTTATTTAATTAAATTTTCAACCAGGAAAAAATTTCAACTCTCCCATGAAGCTTATATCAAACTCACTAGTCATTAATTTATAAAACTCACATTAAATAAAATCATTAATTTATCCAAATATTATATCAACAATGTATATTTATACAATCAAAATTTCATTTCAAACTTTCTTTAGAAACAAGGTAGGATCAACATGTCCTTTAATAAAATCATTCTTTAATAAAAATTGAGTTAATCTCTCATATAAAGATCTTAGAGCATTATTAAGACAATATAAATCTTTATTAAGTTTAAAAACATGATTCAAAATTTTTTTATTTTCAAATTCAGGGGTTTTTTAACAAATACTTAGAAATTATTTCATTTAAAGATTCACTCTTGAAATCTATTTCAAATAATTTGTTTTTTAAAACAAGAAAATACTAATAAAATTCTAATAGCCTCTTTCTAAGAAACAAGAGAAAATTAATCTTCAAATTCAATTCCCACTTCCGTAAAATAACCTTGATCCACTAATATTTCATTATTTTTGACAATGTTTCCAACTTAATCATGTTTATTACAAAAAAATCCACTTAGTCCCTATTATTTGTTTATCTTTTATAAACTCCACAAAATTCCACACTTTATTTATTTAAAATTTATTTAATTCTTCATGCATAACATTAATCTAGTTTAAATCATTTAAAACCTCATCGATATTAACATGCACAAAATCAGTAATAAATGAGAAATTTACACAATAATTTAAAATAGATTTTTTATTTTTATTCTAGATTCAACATTTCAAATTATATTTTCAATAGGATGATATTTATGATTTTTCTACCTTTTAGGATCAATTTGAGAATAAATTTTCTTCCCCTAAACTGTTGTTTTATAATTTTCTAAAACATTATCTGCACAAAAATTTAATTACTTAGATTCTTCATCATCTTTATTGAAATTCAAATTTTACTTGTTATTATTATTTTCATAAAATTTAACATGAATAGACCCTTTAAAAATAGAAATTATCTTATTGAAAACTCTATATGGCTTAATAGTATTTGAATAACATAAAAATACTCCTTAATTAGTTTTAGAATAAAACTTTTCTAAATTATATTTTATATTTAAAATAAAATATTTTCAACCAAATTTTCCAAAATATATAATTTTAGGTTTAAACTCTAATCAATTCATAAGGGGGTTTATTTTAAAATGGTCAAATAGAAACTCAATTTAAAATATGAAAATAAGAATTAACAACTTTGACTCAATTTTTTTGGCACATTAGACTCAATAAACATTGATCTATCCATTTCTTGAATTGGCCCATTCTTTCATTCAACCACACCATTTTATTATCATGTATTAGGAGCAGATTTTTTTGTATCCATTGTTGTCACAAAATTTATCAAATTTTAAATTAAAAAATTCCCCCACTCTATCACTCCTGATAGATATGACTGAATGTTTTTTAAAATATTGAATAATTTTATAGAAAGTATAAAATTTGGTTAGAGATTTAATTTTATTCAATAATAAATAAATCTAGATTAATCTATTATATTCATCACCTATTACAAATATATACTTATTCTATATAAACTTATAGGTTTTTGTAATATCCCTACCTAGGTACCAAACACCAGTGCCCTGACCCAGTTCACTACATGACCTCAAGTATGCCTCCCCATATTATAGAGGCTGCCGACTAGTAGCAAGGTTCTAATATCTATCATGGGGAGACTATTACATTTTTGTCAAAGTAAAACATCAGTGGAAAATATATAAACAATAACCAAATACATAACCATATCCATAAGGATTCCAATATCACATGATAACTAAAAATAGAAATACAATATCAAAACTGAATAATAAATATGTCATGATAATGAATGTGTTAAGTGTCAAAATGAAAACTCAAAAGAAAAGACATTGAAAACTCCCAAGGAGATTTTGAACCATGTCTAGTTCCCTCATCCATGCTCCACCCCAGCTCATCCATCCAATACAAGGCTTTTCCCTTATCCTATCCTACAACCATGAAATCCATTCAAGTACCGATCAGGCAACCTAAGTAGGGTGTGATAAAAACTCAACATACCACCACCAATTATGTCTAAAATAGTATCCAGTCAAATAATAGTGTATGCAGTTTTATAAAGAATAAATCACAATGCATAAATAAAATTTTATCACATTATCATCTATTCTTTATTTAACTACATAAAGACTTAGGTTCCAATGGAAACTCACTCTCAATACCTACTTCGGCCCATGATGGAGTCTAAAATATCCCCAAGGAGTATCATATCTCAAAGTACGCAACTATCTAGAGCTCAACATCATCCATATAGATCACATGAGAAGGGTCGGGGTGATACCACTATAGTTTTGATACATGGAAAACATCATACATAACACTATATCTCTATGGAATATCCAATCATTATGCCACTGGATCGATTATCTCCATAACTTCTAATGGCCTAATGAAACTGGGTGCCAACTTGCCCTGTCTCTATATCCCATGGTGACACAACCTAGGTGACACCCAAAGGAATACATGATCACCCTATGTAAACTCTATGGGTAATCGAAATATATCAATATATGACTTATATGCACTTTGAGCCATATCCATACATTTAGGAATTAGCTAAAACCATTCTGACATCTCTTACATGAGACTCGATCCCAACAACTTTGACTCTCCTGCTTATATCTAGGATAGTGATGATCTGCATGGTCTACCATAAAGAGACTCATATAGTTCCATTTGTATAGTTTCATGATAACATTTTTTATAGGAAAACTCCACAAAATCTAGGTGCTTCTTCCAAGATCCACCAAGGTCTGGGACATATGCTCACTAAATATCCTCAAGCACCTGTATAGTACATTCCGACTATACATCTTTCTGTGGGTGAAAATATGTACTCAATAAAAATTGTGTACCAACCAACTTATGTAAGAAATTATAGAATCATGAAGTAAATTGTGAGTAATAGTTTGAAACTATAGTCTGTGGCACCTTGAGATGATTAACTATCTCCCAAATGTACAAATTTATCAAATGCTCCACTGATAAAGTCTACTATATAGGCAAGAAATATGCTACTTTTGTTAGTCGGTCCACAATATCCCGAATATCATCATTCTTCTGATGTTTCCTCAGGAGAACCACCAAGAGGTCTATAGTCACATCGTCCCACTTCCATTATGGAATGGGAAATGGCTATATCAATCCTTTAGTTTGTTGATGCTCATCCTTCACCTGCTGAAAGGTGTAGCATAATGTCACGAACCCTGCTATATCCTTTTTCATACCCAAACAAAAAAAATTTCATCATAGGTTATGGTAAATTCTGGTTACACCTGGATGTACCACCCACTTCAAGTCTTTAAACTCACACATCATCTCCTCCTGCATGCTCATAGGCATAGAAAACCGATTCCTAACATAAATGATCTCATGCCTTTTTATGCTCTAATCAGAAGGTGAGTCCCCACCTTCAAGGATTTCCCTCATGATCAAACACTCTAGATCCTTATACAATCTATTATTGATCCATACCAAAAGTGTATACTCTACTAAAACTAATACCAAAGTCTTCTTCTCCTGACTCTCCTGAACCACAACATGCATCTCAGTAAGTAAATCCATCATATTCTACTCAGTACTAGAATCTTGAATAGCATGAGTCTAATTTTTCATACTCAAAGAATCAGTAACACTGTTTCCATTCCTAAGAATATATGCTAGATCAAAATCAAATGACTACATATACTTAACCCATCTCCACTACCTAAGATTAAAATCTCGTTGGGAGAAGATATATTTGAAGCTCTTGTGATCTGAATACACAACAAACTTCCCTCCCAATATATAATTCTGCCAAAACTTCAAGGAATAAACAACTATTTTCAACGTGATGTTTTTCATATGGTAGTTCTATTCATGTGGCCTCAACTACTAAGACTTATACACCACAAATCGATCTCCTTTAATCAACACAGCACCAAGTTTGATCTCAGAAGCATCACAATTTACTGTATACTCCTCACATAGCTTAGGTAGAATCAAGATCAGTGATAATATCAATATCTTCTTCAAATAATTTAAATAATTCTCACATGATTCCAACCATTAAAACATTATCCCCGTTTTTTCAATCCTATAAGAAGCATTTACAATCAGGAAAATTCTTGGATGAATCTTCAATAATATCCTTCCAAATGTAGAAAACTATAGATATCAAAAAATTTCTTGGGCTGCTCCCAAGATACCACTTCCTAACTTTCTATATGTCCACTAACACAACTTCCTCTGAGATGATGTGACCTAAAAAGAATACTTGATCTATTAAAAACTGATACTTAGATATATTAGCATATAGTTGATACTCTCTCAGTGTACCCATGATGATGCCAAGATATTGGGAATGATCATCACGAGTCTTAGAGTACACCAATATACCATCCACAAAAACTTCCAAAAATTGATCTAGGTATAGATCAAATATTTTTTTTCATCAAGTCTATAAACATTATTAGTGCGTTCTTCAATCCAAATAGCATTATGATGACCTCATATAGGCCATACTTTCCCCTAAAATCAGTTATTAGTATATTATAAGCCCTAACTCTCAATTGATGGTTCCTTGATCTCAATTCGATCTTTGATAACACACAAGGTCCTATAAAATAGTCAAATAGATCATTGATATGTGGAATAGGATACCAGTTCCTCATAGTCATCTGGTTGAACTTCCATTAATCAACACACAAGCGTAGAGTCCTATCAGCCTTCTTTGAAAACAACACCGGTGAACCCCATGGAGATGTACTTAGGTGGATAAATCCATTATCCTCTAACTCCTTCAACTGAGTCTTGAACTCTTGAATATATATAGGATACCTTCTATATGGTGGAATAGAAACCAGATTCGTTTTAGGCAAGAGTTCAATTGAAAATTCAAATCCTCTCTTAAGTGGAATCCCTGAGAATTTTTCATGAAACTCATCCTAAAACCTGTCCAATTCAAGTGTAAAGACATCCAATTTTATATCTCCATCATCCAACAATAGATTTGAAACCTGGGCTATGATCCCTCCTAGTTACTGATAAATTGGCCCTACTTGGCCTACCTAGATATCCCATTCTCAACAGTGAATATAGTTATCACCCTTTGGAGACGTAAAAGTCGCTCTCCTATGGTAACAATCAATGTGGGATAAATATTCCACTATCCAATCCATTCCCAAAATCAATTAAAATCATAACATTTCATGAATATAAGGATCCCATAGAATACGATACTCCCCAACCTTAAGAGAACACCCCTTACACAAACAGATATCTCTATACTACACTCCCAATGATGAATCTATCACCATTTCCCTACTCACAAACTCTACTGCCATGCTCAAACTGTTAACATGTTTAGAAGATATAAAGGAATGAGAGGCAACAATATCAAATAAGGAAATAGATAATGTATAATCTAAAAGAATAGTACCTCTCACCCTCAATGGTCTAACCTCACTATCCACAAGAGTAGGCTTTATAACATGAAACTGTCCATACCATGTTCCCTATGATGCAACCTTGGCCCCCTATGCTGCACCACTCTACTTATATGAGGACTCTTTCCTAGAAGCACCACATCCACATCCACTATCACTATCATCTCAGCTAGTAAAACTCCAGCTGCCTGACTGATGTGGTGTAGAAGATACCATTCCCTCACCCTAGTTCTGTCCAGATCCTTTAATACTACCCATCAGTCATTGGGTCTTTTAGGACTTATGTAGATGTACCATATTTCTAAAAGACTAAAACTATATTGGTGGTTAGTATAAATATCAAAAAAAGTGTCCTGACCTACCAAACTGGTGACAAATACCTCATGTTAGATCCTAATAAACTGATCCCTCTGTCTATGGACCCTTCTTCCCACTGCCTTGATTAATGCTGTCATAGTGAGGCTTCCTGCTCTTGAAATTCATACCTCATGATCATTCGACTGTAACTATCTATCCTATACTAGAATCCTCCTTCAGCTTCCCCTCAGCTATTAGATATTAATCCACCACCTCAGAAAACTTCTTTATCCGAAAAAGGCTAACTTGGGACTTAATCTCACATTTTAGTCTATCTTGGAAATTTCTCACTATAGCTATCCCATCCCCTATCAACACTGGAGAAAAGCACTATAAGTCTATAAAGCATCGAACATAGTCCATCAGTAAAATTCTCTCAAGATTCAACCACATGAACTTATTAGATATCTCCTTCCTCGTCGTCTCTAGATAGAATTACTACAAGAACATCTCCAATAATTCCTTCCATAACATACAATCATCATATACAGTTAGTGCCTGAAGGTCCCACCTGTTCTTCACTGATCCTCATAGCATATAAGGTTCTAAATTGACTATATTCTCAGCCAGAGTCTCAAAATAGAGAAGTATCGTATAGATAGACTGAATCCATAACTCAGCTCCCTCAGGTTTACCCTCTCTAGAAAAAGACATTGGGTGATGCAACTGGAACTCTCTTGTTAGATCAGACATTTTTTTCACAACTCACCCTGGGTCTCTTTCTATAAATTACATTAATTTAGAAAAATTACCTTATAACTACTCTCTATATTCCTCGCCCTGCACTATTATTGCCTCTAGTTCCTCTATTGGAGGATTATCCATAACCATGTCCTTATATAGTCCCCTAAACATGTGTCATCATGGAGGCATAACTCTAAAATGAAAAACACGAACCTTAGGGCACAATTTAAATAAATAACACATTTAGATAAGAATGAAACACATTGAGGAATAACCAGTCATTCCCCCACCCTTTCCACATTGTAAAAACCGAGGCTCTACTAATACCCTTAACCATCCTACACATAGTTCCTGGTTAAAAAGGGTAAAAAAATTCTCATTAATAAAGTTTAACATTTAGACACCCAATTATTCATATTTTCATCATTGTTTTTCCACTTCCAATTTCATATTAGGCACCATTTTCAAATCAATTTCACAAGTAATGAAAATAGTTCAATTTCAACAACTATCCCAAAACCCGTTTTCCCGTGCGTGCATAAAATGATGCATGCCACAAAATAATAATGAGTGTATAAAATTATTCATGCATAATCAAGTCTTGTTCCTTATCTAGAAAAAAGTGAAATCTAAAAAATATCTAAAATAATAATCACATTAGAAAACAAGTTCATCACCCAAGTCGAAATAACATCCAACTATAACAAAAAATACCAATAACAATTATCCCACCTTGGGTACTTAGGTTTTCCCTCGTACATGGGTTTTCAACTCCCATACATGAGTTCAAGAATAAGGCCTGAATATTACTTGTATCTTGTCTACATTTCCCAAATAATAATATAAAATAAACAAAAAGGAAATTGGGCTTTGATACCACTTTGTTACATCCTGACCTGGGTGCCAAACACCAGGCCCCGATCTGGTTCACTACATGACTTCTAGCATGCCTCCTCGTATGTCATAGGCTATCGAATAACAGTGATGGTATAATATCAGTAATGGGGAGAATATAACCTCTTTTTCAAAGTAAATAACTAGTTGAAAATAGATAAATAATAACTAAATATGTAACCTTAACCAGAAGGATGCCAATATCACATGATGACCACAACTATAAATACAATATCAAAACTAAACAATAGATATGTCATGATAATTTACGTGTCATGTGTCAAAATGAAAAATTAAAAGTAATGAAACTGAAAGATCCCAAGTGGTTTCTGAACCATGTCTAGTTCCCACATCAATGATCCACCCCAACTCAACCATCTAACACATGTCCTTTTACCTTATCCTATCCTATAACCATTAAATCTATTTAGGTACTGATCAGGTAGCCCAAGTAGGGTGATAGTATAACTAAGTAGGCCACCACCGCCAACATCAAAAATAATATCCTTTAAAATAATAGTGTATGTAATTTTTTAAATAATAAATCACAATGTATAAATAAATAGTTATCACATTATTAGATATTATTTATTTAACCACATAAACCCCCATGTTCCAATGTAAATTCATGTCTCAATACTTGCTTAAGCCAATTCTAGAGTCTGAACAACCCCCAAGGAATATTATTTCTTAGAATTAAAATGTTACTATTCTTTAATTCATACTTGAATACCCATATTACCATTCAACATTTATATAATTTAGTGACCAAGTTATCATTCCTTAATCCATACTTGAATTCCCATGTTACCATTCATACTTCATAAAATAGAATGACCATGTCACCATTATTAACAAAAAATTGAATGACCAATTTACCATTTTTTAACATCATTCAAGGGAGGGGAAAAACAAGGAAGAATCCTAACTATTTGCGCATGGGGAGGCACAAAACCAAGGCCTCCCAAAATATCACCACAGAGAAAAACCTATAGGCTACATAAATGATCATGTTACTATTCTTAACAAATAATTTAATGACTATGTTACTATTATTAACACACAATTGAATGACCATATTACCATCCTTAACACACAATTGAATAACCATGTTACCATTCATCAACAAATAATTAATTCAAAAATTAATTACTAAGATCAATTCCATTACTAATTAAAAATTTAGTTAAGAATACTAATCACATTAATTAATTCACCAATTAAATATTCATCTTAATCTCATTAATAATTCAACAATTAGTCATCACATGATTATCCTTAATTAATTCCACAATAAATTAAGCACATTAATATATTTAATTAACTCAATAAATAATTAATCACTAACCCATAATTAATTCTAGAATTAATTATTTCAATTTAAAATAATAATATTTCTTAATTAAATCATAAATTACTTATCTCAAACCAACTATCTCAATACTCATAATTAATTCCTAAATTAATTATCTCAAACCAAATATCTAAATATATCATAATTAATTCATCAATTAATTATCTCAAACTAACTATCTCAATATCTAATATTTAATTCATTAATTAATTGTTCATGATCTATAATCCCAATATCCCAATTTCCCATTTTCAATAATTAATTAATTTACCTAATAAATCAATTCAATCAAGAACTCAATTGCTAAAAATAAAAAATAAATTCTATAATTACATTAAATTAGTTGAAATCAAGACTATGGAATTTGAATTATATACCAGCTTCTTCAATTTGTCGATGAGTGATTTCCCAACGGAAACCCCAATTTCAACAGAGTAATGACATAGAACGAGATCCAAATATAAAAACTAAATCAAGATCAAACAAGTCAAGATATCTTAAATATAGATCTTGATATAAAATCCTATATCTAGATACAAAAAATTGGTCTATATCTAATCAAAATAGAATGAATAAACCCTTTCTATAATGGGAGAAGAAAGGAAGAGGAATGTGAAACCAAACAGGATGAGATCCTTCTACAAGGAGGGGTGCAGATCTATGAATTGGGATTCTAATCACTAATAATGGAGGTCAGGAGGGTTTGGAATTAGTAAGGGAGGCTATGAAATCATGGAAGAAAATTATGTGTTGAATGGGGTTCGATTATGATTACCTTTTAGGGTTCATGTGATTTTAAAACAAAATTTTGGTTGAATTAAAATGTTGCGCATGGTATAATGGGTAGGGGCACATGATTTTTCCTAATTGTGCACCTAAACCATGATCCTATACTATAGGGGTGAGTAGTTACTCATAAGAAGGTGCTCTATTAGAAAAAATGTGTGCTAACTATTGACCTCACCTGTTTTGATAATCCCAATTATGCTTTCACATACTTTGATAATCCCAAATAATGTTTATCTATATATTAATTCTTTCAATATATGACATTCTATTATCAAGTTGATAATAATATTAAAATAATTTTTTAAATATGTTAATCAATGTTTATTTATGTTTATATGAACTTTGAAATAATTCTAACTCAATTGGCATATGTGTTGCATAGAACAAATATGGTGTAAGTCTACTGGTATGCATGTAGCTACTGATATAGAAAAACAGAGACCGACTGGTAATTAGTCAAGCGATAGACAAAGGTTACTGATAGACTGATTAGACAGTCACTAAAACAGAACAGAGCTACTGGTGTGTATAAGTCTACCGGTCAGCACATCACTGATAGATCAAGTCTACCGATAGAAGTAGAGCTACCGATAGTAAACTTAATCACTGGTACGAAACAGAGCTATCTCTACTAGTACAAATGAGCTACCAGTATGAAAAATCTACCGATACAAAGTCTACCGATAAGTATATTTACCGATACAGACAGTCACTGATACACCAAGCTACCGATACAAGCGAGTTACTGATAGACAAAACGAGCTACTGATAGATCAAATCCACCGATAGAAGGAGTCATCGGTACATAAAACTACTGATACATGGAGTAACTGCTACCGATATAAGGAGATATCATCACAAGAACAAAGAGCTACTGATAGGAGCTCACTACTATACAAAGTCAACCGTTACATATCTACAGACAGAAGGCTACTGATGAAAGACTTACCAGTCACTGCTACTAAAAACTCTATAATCTAAATATTATTTATTTATTAAGCAACAGTCACATTTGATGATTTTAATGCAATTAATGTTATTTAATGATAGTTGTTGGCATGTCACAGAACAATACCTCATACCTATAAAAAGGTAATCATTCACATTGTCGGAGATGAAAGCTATAAAAGGAAGGACAAAGACTGGGCAGAAAATACAAGAAGATGTGTGAAGGCTACATCGATATTGGAAGAACACTGGACATTCACGAAGCCATTCATACAAGAAAATAACACAAGATGCACCTTAGCCAAGAAGTGAGGGACTACAACAAGCTCTTCATACACTCAAGATGATCAATATGAACTTGATGAAAATGACCCTCTATTTTTCAGACAAAAACCAGAGAAAGACTCAGAAGCATTTCTGATTAATCAAAAGGAGTCCAGAGCTGCACTTAACATCACTAGAGCATTATAAACTCATATCTATTCTCTTAGTGATTATTTTATTTACATTTTGAGTAGTGTGCATACTCTGTATATTTTATACACACACTATCTCCTGTGCTAAACTGAAGGATTTCTAAATCCTCACACAAAACATATATAACTCTCATGTATCCCACTATGGATGGTTGTAGAGGTCAAGTAGAACCTGGACTGCCAGTGTGATATTGTTTTGTTTTCCCATAAAGAAATGTGGTAGAGGTCTTAGTACCTGGACAGTCTTTGCACTATTGTTTACCCCGATCCAGGGTGTGGATCAAATTTATATAAATTGTTTGAGAGGACTAAGTCTCGGCTTGAGACTGAACCTCTTGGTAATATCTGCTATGCATCTTAGATTAAGTCTAATGTATATTACATACTTTATTTTCCGTTTCTAATTACTTTGATAGTTAATCTAGAAAGTGTTTGTAACTATTGTAAATTAGTAGGTTAGTTTCAAAAGCTAATTTAATCTTCTGATTAAATCAACTGAGACCTTATCAATCTTTTGAGAACCTAATAGAACCCTTACAGTACAAATTTACTACAGTTTAACATAGTTTTTAATTGGGGGATTTTTATAGAAATATTTTTTAACAAAAATTTTAATTGGAACTCAATTCACCCCCCCTCTTGAGTATCCACTCCGACCAACATTTGGTATCAGAGGTTTAAAGTATGTATAAAGGATTTTCGAATACTCTGTTTTTCAACTATAATTTTAGTTGTATCTTAAAGATCTTAAATTTATGTTAGTTCTAAATTTTATCTCTTTAAAAATAGATTCTAAAATATAGTTATGGATAATAGATTGGAAGGTGATCCTACCAACATGTCACCTTTCTTTAATGGTGTTAATTACGCTCAGTGGAAGCTTAAAAGGAAAATTCATTTAGATAGTATGGGATTTGATATCTGAACTGCTATAGAGACTCAATATAATATTACAGAATCTGAAAGAACTACTTGGGATGAACCTACTAAAACTACTTATAATAATAACTATAAAGAAATGAATTCCCTGTACGGTGCTTTAGGAGACGAATAATTTAATCGTATATCTTCTTGTAAAACTGATTATGAAATTTGGGATACCTTGGGTGTTTCTCATGAGGGAACAATCAATATTAAGAAAATGAGATTGAATACATATACTATTAAGTATGATAATTTTAAAATGAAGTCTAATGAATCTATTTATGACATGTATCATAGGTTCAATGAGATTATCAACACTATGATCTCACTTGGAAAAGCTTTTCTTGCAAAAGAATAGATCATGAGAATATTAAGATGTCTACCAGACAGATGGAGAGGTACTTCAGTTTCAATTAAATAATCCTGTGATATTGGTTGTTTACCTATTAAGGAATTAGTTGGTAAGCTTATGATGTATGAATAAGAACTTAAAGTGAATAAGTAAGAAGATGATGAACCAAAAAGGAAGTCAGTGGAATTTAAGTCTACTGCCTCAAAGAGCAAGGACAAGAAGAAAGTTCACATTCCAACAGAAAGCTCAATAAGTGAAAGTTCAGATTCTGACAGTGATGCAGAGATGGATCAAATAGACAGGAGATTTAAGAAGTTCTATAAGAAGAATAAATTCTTTAGAAAATCAAATTATAAAGGAAAGTATGACAATAAAGGTCATTGGAAGAAGGACTGAAAAAAGCCCGATAAGTGTGATGATATTGTCTACTATGAATGCAAAAGGAAAAGACATGTAAAAGCAGACTATCCAAAGATAAAGTTCAAGAAGAAACATGACTACAAGGATAATAATTATAAGAAATCTATGAAAGCAACTTGGAGTGCTTCAGAATATAGTTCAAGTGATTCTGATTCTACTCAGGATGAAAATTCTCAAAAAGATAACATGTGTTTTATGGAAAACACATCATAGGTAACACTGGACACTCCTGCTTTAAATTCATATTATTCTGGAGTTGATTCTGATTCTGAATGACAAAATATGTCTAGTGAAGAGTTATTTGAATACTGTAATATGCTAGAATATACATGTAATGAATTAAAGGACAAGTATAATGCTTTAAAGAAACAACATGCTTTAACTAGTTCTGTTAAATCCGCCCTTGATATAGAAAAGGAAAAGAATACTCAATTACTAAAGGAAAATAATGAACTGAAATTGTACAATGAGAAATTAAGGAAGGACATAGATAAATTCACAAATGGAAAAGATACACTCACACAAATGTTAGGAAACAAGTGGCACCAAAATAAGCCACTGGAATTGGCTATCAGACTGGAAAGATACAGATTGATAAAGCTAGATTTATTCCTAAATTTGGACAAAATGATGCTAGTTCTAGTTCTGGAAATTAATATGCTTCAACTAGTTATTCATATGGTTATAGATCAAATAATGTTTATCTTTCAAAATCTATCAATTCTGTAGATTATTTGAGACCCATAAGACCAATCTTGGTACCTAAAGCTTTGATTGCTAACCTGTTTGGACCCAAGAAAATCTGGGTACCAAAATCATTTTCTATTTAAACCTATTTTGTAGGAGTCTTGCTTGGAGAGTTCTCATAAGAAGGTATGGTACTTGGATATTGGATGTTCAAGTAATATTTCTAGATATTACTCATGCTTCAAAAGTTTAATCAAAGTTGATGGAGGCCATGTCACCTTTGGTGATAACTCTAAAGGAAAGATCATCGGCCTAGGCCAGATTGGTAACACTGATTCAGTTTTAATTTAAAAAGTTTTATTTTTTGATGGACTTAAGTATAACCTATTAAGTATTTCCCAGTTGTGTGATGATGGTTTCAATGTTAAATTTTATAATGATTCTTGTAATGTTTTTAATTCTAAAAATGTTTTATTATTTTCTACTTTGAGAAATGACAATGTTTATGCTGTTGATTTGAATTCTTTAGATAAACAAAACATTAATTTCTTAAATGATTTTCATAAAGAGTCTTGGCTATGGCATATAATATTAGGACACTACAACATTCATTTACTTAGAAAATTGACTAGGAAAAACTTAGTTAGAGACCTACCCAAACTTAAATTCCCAACAGACAAAGTTTGTAATCCCTGTCAAAAGGGAAAGAAACATAAAGTTTCTTTTAAATCAAAGAAAGAAGTTTCAACTTCTCAACCACTCGAGTTGGTTCAAATGGATTTGTTTGGACCTTCTATAGTTTCTAGTTTAAATGGGAAGCACTATGTTTATGTCTTAGTAGACTATTCTTCTATATATACTTGGGTATACTTCTTAGATCACCAAAGTAAAGCTTTTACTTACTTAATTAAATAATCCAAGTCTATAGAGAACCTTAGTGGACTTAAGATTAAGACCCTGAGAAGTGATCATGGTTGTGAGTTTGAAAATCAGGAGTTTGAATATTATTTCTCACAATGGCTATAGTCACATCTTTTCTGCCCCTAGAACACCTCAGCAGAATGGTGTAGTAGAAAGAAGAAACATAACCCTTCAAGAAATTTCAAGAACTATGCTTAATGACCTGCCTATTTATTTTTGGGCTAAAGCTGTAAATATAGCTTATTATATTATTAATAGAGTCTTGATTAGACCTGTTCTCAAGAATACCCCTTATGAGTTATTGAACAATAGGAAACCCAAGGTTAATTATTTCAGAGATTTTGGTTGCAAAGTATTTATTCTCAATACAAAATATAATCTTGACAAGTTTGAATCCAAGAGTGATGAAGGAATCTTTTTAGGATATTGAATCTCTAGAAAAGACTATAGAGTTTTCAATAAAAGAACCAAATGTGTGGAAGAATATTTTCATATCGAGTTTGATGAAATTGATCCACATGAAACTCAGTCTTCTCTTGAAAATCATGAAGAAGATCTATCTGTTATGGACCTTAATGATAAAATCAATGAACCTATTGTAAAGAAAACCAGTTATGGACATATTCCATAATCTTCTCCTATAGTACCAGAACTTAGAGAAGAGCCTAAAATTTCTAGTCCCACCTTTACTAGATCAACTAGGATTATAAAGAATCATCCTTTGGATGCTGTTGTTGGTAATCTTGATAGAGGGACACAGACTAGAGCTTCTCTAAGAAACCAGGATAATCATCAAGCCTTTCTTTCAGAGTTAGAACCTAAAAATGTCAATGACGAAATCAATGACGAATTTTTGTAATGTATATGTAAGAAGAATTAAATCAATTTGAAAGAAAAAAATTCTAGGAATTAGTTGATAGACCTAAGGACACTTTAACCATAGGCACTAAATGGGTTTTTAGAAATAAAGTTGACGAATCAGGAAATATAGTTAGAAACAAAGCATGGTTAGTTGCACAAGGGTATAATCAAGTGGAAGGAATAGACTATGAGGAAACCTTTTCCCATGTATCTAGATTAGAAGCTATTAGGATCCTACTTTCCTATGCTGCTCACATGAATTTCATGTTTTATCAAATGGATGTTAAAAGTGATTTTCTAAATGGTTTAATAATTGAAGATGTTTTTTAAACAAACACCTGGATTTACTAATCCTCATTTTCCAAATCGAGTTTTTAAGCTATCTAAAACTTTATATGGTTTGAAACAAGATCCAAGAGGTTGGTATGATAGACTTAGTAATTTTCTTATTTCAAAAGGTTTTACTAAAGGAATTTCTGATCCAACTCTTTTAATTAAAAGAATTTCTAAAAATGTTTTGATAGTACAAATATATGTTATTTATATTATTTTTTGATATTTTATACATTCTTTATGTACTGATTTTTCAAAGAGTATGCAAAATAAATTTGAAATGAGTTTAATGGGAGAATTCAAATATTTTCTTGGGTTTCAAGTTTTTCAAAATGAAACTGGTATTATTTTGAATCAAAGTAAATATACAAAGGATATTTAAAAACGTTTTGTTTTGGATAGTATTAAGGAAAGTGATACACCCATGAGTACTGTCTGTAAATTGGATAAAGACGAAACTGGGAAACTAGTGGATCAAACCAACTAAAGAGGTATGATTGGAAGTCTACTTTACCTTATTGCTAGTTGACCAGATATTATTTTTAGTGTGTGTGTGTGTGAAATATTTCAAGATAATCCTAAAGAATCGCATTTTCCTGATGTTAAAATAATTTTTAAATATCTTAAACATACTGAAAATTTGGGTTTGTTTTATCCGAAAGTACAATCTTTTGACTTAATGAGTTATTGAGATGCTGACTTTGCTGGTTGCAAGTTGGATAGAAAAATCACATCTATAACATGTCATTTATTGGGAAAATCTTTAGTATCTTTGTTTAGTAAGAAACAGAATTTTTTAGCTTTATCTACTGTTGAGGCAGAGTATATAGCTGCTGGTAGTTGCTGTGCACAAATTGTGTTGATGAAACACACTCTTTTGGACTATGAATATCAATTTAGACATGTATCTATTAACTGTGATAGCACGAGTACAATTAATATTTCACAGAACCCTATGTCTCACTCTAGAACCAAACATATTGATGTAAGGCACCACTTTTTAAGAGATCATTACCAAAAAGGTGATATTACTCTTGAATTTATAGGTACTGAACATCAATTAGAAGATATTTTCACAAAGACTTTAGGTTCGGATAGGTTAAGTTACATTAGACATGGGTTAGGAATAATAAATCACCATTAGAAACCTCACTGGTATACCTCACTGGTATACCTCACTGGTATGAAACCTCACCATTATACCTCACTGGTATGGAACCTCACTGTTATACCTCACTGGTACAAAACCTCACTGGTATGAAACCTCACTATTATACCTCACCGGTATGAAACCTCACTATTATACCTCACCAGTATGAAACGTCACCGTTATACCTCACCGGTATGGACCCCATTGATATACCTCACTGATTAGTGGACCTCACCATTAGAAATTCTCACCAGTATACCCTACCGTTAAGTATGCACTGTTTTAAACATATATCTATCCTCCAAAATCCGTATCATTTATAATTTACTTATTATATTTTAATTATTTATTTTATGATTCCTAAATGATAAAATGATGTCCTAGTTACTTCTCAATCCACTGAACTTTTCCTTTACCCTCAAGCCTTAGCTCCCAAATCTCTCAAAAACCCTAAGTTCCTCAAGCCAGATATGGAAATAACCAAACTCCCTACTGTTAGAGTTGACATTGATGAGCCAAATGCGAAGAAGAAGAAGACAGAGCCAGAAGCAAGTAGTAGTGTTAGTAGAACAAGGCTGGGGGGGGGGGGGGGTGGGGGCGACCAGTGAACTCGCATTTACAAACTAGAGATATTGTGATCGAAAAAGTGCTATGCGCGGAATGATTGTTGTCTAGTAAATCATTAGTTCTAGAGGTGCTGGAAGATCATAAGTGGGTAGAATGCTTTTCAAACAACAACGACCCCTACTATCCGAAGTTGGTAAACCATTTCTATGAGTTTGTGAGTTTTGAGAAATCCGATGAAGAAAACAGAATGGTTTCATTGGTAAATGGTAAGGAAACAACTTTTCATCTGTTGAGTTGGCTGAGTACCTGAGAGTAACACATGAAGGAGTTTTTGGATATTCATTGAAGACAGTACCACCTACAAGTGACATATTTGATTATGAGACTACCTTAGAGGAGCTCACTGGAAGTGGTAAGCAAAGAAAGGTGGTGGCTGTTGAAATGGATGGATAAAACAGATTGTTGTTCAAATTTGTGAAACATGTGCTAAGTCCAAGGATAGGGGACTTTGCAAATTTGAGATATCAAGATATATATCTGTTACAACTCTTGAGACATGGTGTGAAGGTGAATCTGTGCAGGCTTCTAATGATTTGAATGGAGGATATGACCAGGAAAAAATCAAAGACTAATGCCTTATTCTTCTCCAAGTTGATCTCAGTGATTATTAAGGTAAAAGGAGTAGCTGAGTCTCAGGATGAGATAGTAGTGGTAAGAAACAACTTCTATATCACAAGCACAATATGTAAGTACATGAAAATAAATTAGAACCCATGGAGAAGAGAGTGGGTTACTAATGATAAGAAGCTATATGATAAGTTCAATCCTGTGGATCATCCTTCTAGGCCTAAGGATGTGAGGGATCCAGGTCTGGGACCTGATGAAGAAGAGCTAAAGTACAGTGATGATTCAAAAGAGGAAGATTCCTCTACAACAAATGGAGGAGATCCTGACTTTTCTCCTAGCCCAACTCTTGATGTTGTATCACAAGAAAAGGAAAGTGGTTCTTTGAACCTACCTAGTACATAAACTATTTTGAGTGTAAGCAATGAAGAGTCACCTATGGAAGAGGAAGACTAGCATAGACCAGATCAGTAAGAGGTTTCTTGAGAGAATGAAGAATAATTTCATGCAAGTGAAGCATCTATTTATGTCAGCTTGAGCCTTAGTCCACGTATTGGACATTCTCTAATTCCTACTGGGGAATTTTATGAAGTTGATAGAACTTTACCTATTCTTGAGGAACATCCTCCTATTGAAGAAATGGAGATGGTTGTGCAAGATTATTCTGAGGAAGAAAGAGTTGATGATGATTCCATTGATATACACGATAATGCACCATTTTAGGGGGAGAATCCAATGAGGTTTGGCAGTGTTTCAACGGCTATTGATTTTGAAGATTGGACAGAGGACCCAGGGTTTGTAGTTTGTGAATTGGATTACCCAGATTCTGATAATGAGACATCCCTTCGGAGACCAAAAATCAATTATGATATTCAGTCTGAGATATTACCTCATGATGTGGTAAGAATACATGATCTGGATAAGTTAAAGTCTGATCTTAAAGGCAGTTTTGTGGAAAAAGTAAGGAGAATGGAAGCTTCATAGGAGTCATCTATTCAGACTGTTATGGATGACTCTGTGGCCAATATAATATCAGAAAGAGCACATATTGTTGTGCCTACTAATATAGTCACTAGGGATGACTTAGCATCTTTGATGGCTAAGATGAAATAGTGTTTGAGTGATTCTGTTTCCGAGTTAAAGAATCACTTTGTTGAAGAGATGAGCAATTTGGAAAAGTCTTTTGAACTCTGTCTTGGTTGTAATGTGTCAAAGTTTGTGGCAGAGAAAATAGATGAAGTCACAACATTCCAGAATCAGATGTCTAGCTTGGAAAAGGATGTTGAAGTTCTAAAAAAATCAGTTGTCTCTCTGGAATCCTATATGATTTCAAATTCTCAACCAGAAAAGGATTTGGCCTATGTGAAGAGTTTAGTGAGCCAAATGATTTCAGTTGTTGAGGGTTTTAAAAAGTCTGTGAAGAATCATATCGGTGCCCAAGATTCTGTAGTGAAAAATCTTATTAGTGGGATAACTAAGAGTTTCAAGGAAACTGTAACCTTTTCTATTGGTTATATTGCTTTGAGACCTTCAATATAATTGGATCAAATTAGAGCTGTGATGAAGGAGGAGCTTGGTTAAGATTCTACCAGTAGCTCTGTGGACTCATCTGCCATGACCCAAGTGGTGTCTACCACTAGAGATATAATGAATATTGTTCAAGATTATATGAGAGAAGCATATACTTCTCAGAAAGAAGTGAAAGACAAGGTATATTACTATTTACAAAGGGTTTACACCAAGCATCAACTCAATAAACATTTCAAGATTATGTTAGAAAAGATAAATCTACCACATGTTAGTCAAGCCTTTAGAGAACAAGTCAGCAAGCTCTGAGAGTTGACCCCTACACTGGAAAACTTCATTGAAAACAAGGATGATTTCATTTCTGCCATGAAAAGAGGAGGAAAAATCATTATGGATTTCAGAAATCTCTTGTTTCCCTTATTGCATGTAGATGCTCGACCAATGATTATACATCCAGCTTTACCTGCCTCTACCTCTGCTACTTCTCCTGCTCAGATGACTCCAACCCAAGATATCCGAAGCCTTACTCATATGATCACTCAGAGAGCTACACATTACATTCCCATAATATTTTCAGTAGATCCTCCTCCTCTGATCATTTCTTATGTTCCTAAGCCTCCACCTGCATCCACCACACCTAAATCCTCTTCTTATCATAAGGGGAAATCTCATTCTGAGGATGTGGAATGATTAGTGGCTAATATTTTTGACAGGAATCAACTGTATTTTTTTTGTTTCATTTATGTATTTATTTGTATCTATTTTATCTAAGTAATATATATGATATTACTTTCTTTTACCCTTTGTTACTTCTCTTCTCATATATTTCCTTTTTGTCCCACTTTTTTCTAATCACAAAGGGGGATAAAAATTATCTAAGGGAAACATATCTGGGGAAGAAATAATATCTTTTATGAAAAAGGGGTAGAAATACTATCTTTTATGCGATTAATTCATTTCCCTCTGGTACATTTGTTTTATATTTTACCTCTAATATATGTGTTTTATAATTTATAGTTTTCTTTGATACAATTGTATTTAATGCAATATCCTCTTATACTTTACTAATTATTTTGGGAGTATAATATCATATGTTTTGATTATCAAGAAGGGGGATATTGTTGACCTCACCTATTTTGATAATCCCAATTATGCTTTCACATACTTTGATAATCACAAATAATGTTTATCTATATATTAATTCTTTGAATCTATGACATTCTATTATCAATTGGATAATAATATTAAAATAATATTTGAAATATGTCAATCAATGTTTATCTATGTTTATATGAACTTTGAAATAATTATAACTCAATCAGCATATGTGTTGCATAAATCAGATAAGGTGTAAGTCTACGGTATGCACATTTCTACTAATACAGACAAACAAAGACCTACTGGTACTTAGTATACTGATAGAAAAAGGTTACTGATAGACAGAATAGACAGACACTAAAGCATAACAGAGCAACCGGTGAGTATAAGTCTACCGGTAAGCACGTCACTGATAGATCAAGTCTACTGATAGACGCAGAGCTACCGATAGTACACTTAATCACTGGTACGGAATGAAGCTACCTCTACTGGTACAAATGGGATACCGGTATTCACAATCTATCGATATAAAGTCTGCCGATAAGTATAGTTACTGATACAGACAGTCACCGATACACCAAGCTACCGATACAAGCAAGTTACTGATAGAAAAAACAAGCTACCAATAGATTAAAGCTACTGATAGAAGGAGTCACTAGTACATATAGCTACTGATACATGGAGTAACTATTACCAATACAAGGAGCTATCAGTACAAGAACAAAGAGCTACCGATATGAGATCACTACTATACAAAGTCCACCATTATATATCCACTGACAGAAGGCTACTGATGAAAGAATTACCAGTCACTGCTACTTAAAACTCTATACTCTCAATATTATTTATTTATTAAGCAACGAACATATTTGATGATTTTAATGCAATTAATGTTATTTAATGATACTTGTTGGCATGTCAGGGAACTGTACCTTGTACCTGTAAAAAGGTAATCATTCCCATTGTCAAAGCTGAAAGCTATAAAAGGAAGGATAAAGACCGGGCAGAAAATACAAGAAGATGCATGAAGGATACATCCATACTAGAAGAACACTGGACATTCACGAAGCCATTAATACAAGAAAATAACACAAGCTTCAACTTAGACAAGAAGTGAAGGATTACAACGAGCTCTTCATACACTCAAGCTGATCAATCTGAACTTGAAGAAAACGAACCTCTGTTTTTCAGACAAAAACCATAGAAAGACTCATAATCTTTTCTGATTAATCAAAAGGAGTCCATAGCTGCACTTAACATCACTAGAACATTCTAAACTCATATCTACTCTCTTAGTGATTCTTTTATTTACATTTTGAGCAGTGAGAATACTCTGTATATTTTATACACACACTGTCTCCTGTGCTAAACTGGAGGATTTCTAAATCCTCACACAAACCTTCTATAACTCTTGTGTATCCCACTATGGATGGTGGTAGAGGTCAAGTAGGACCTGGACATCCAGTGTGTTGTTGTTTTGTTTTTCCATGAAGAACTGTGGTAGAGGTCTTAGTACCTGGACAGTATTTGCAATGTTGTTTACCCTAATCCATGGTGTGGATCCAATTTATATAAATTGTTTTAGAGGACTAAGTCTTAGCTTGAGACTGAACCTATTTGTTATATTTGCTGTGCATATTAGATTAAGTCTAAAGTATATTACATAATTTATTTTCCGCTGATAATTACTTTGAAATACAATTTGTTTTAAAGTTACTTTGATAGTTAATCTAGAAAGTGTTTGTAACTATTGTAAATCAGTAGGTTAGTTTCAAAATCTAATTTAATCTTCTGATTAAATTAACTGAGACCTAATCAATCTTTTGAGAACCTAATCGAACCCTTATAGTTGTACAAATTCACTACAGTTTAACTTAGTTTTTAGTTGGGGGATTTTTATAGAAATATTTTTTAACAGAAATTTTATTTGGAACTCAATTTATCCCCCCTCTTGAGTATCCACTCTGACCAACATTTGGTATTAGAGGTTTAAAGTATTTAAAAAGGATTTTTGAATACTCTGTTTTTCAACTGTGATTTTAGTTGTATCTTAAAGATCTTAAAAATATGTTAGTTATAAATTTTATCTCTTTAAATATATTTTATAAAATCTAGTTGTGGATAATAAATTGGAAGGTTCTTCTACCAACATTACACCTTTCTTCAATGGTGTTAATTATGCTCAAGGGAAGCTTAAAATGAAAATTCATTTAGAGAGTATGAGATTTGATATCTGTATTGTTATAGAGACTCAATATAAGATTATAGAATCTGAAAGAACTACTTGGGATGAACCTACTAAAACTACTTATAATAATAACTGTAAATAAATGAATGCCCTGTACTGTTCTTTAGGAGATGAAGAATTTAATCGCATATCTACTTGTAAAACTGCTTATGAAATTTGGGATACCTTGGGTGTTTCTCATGAGGGAACAACCAATGTTAAGGAAATGATATTGAATACCTATACTATTAAGTATGATAATTTTAAAATGAAGCCTGATGAACCTATTTCTGACATGTATCTCAGGTTCAATGACATTGTCAACACTATGAGCTCACTTGGAAAAGCTATTCCTGCAAAAGAACATATCATGAGAATATTAAGATGTCTTCCAGACAGATAGAGAGGCACGTTAGTTTCAATTATAGAATCCTATGATATTGGTGCTTTACCTGTTAAGGAATTAATTGGTAAGATTATGATGTATGAAGAATAACTTAAAGTGAATAAGGAAGAATATGATGAACCAAAAAGGAAGTTAGTGGCATTTAAGTCTACTTCCTCAAAGATCAAGGACAAGGAGAAAGTTCACATACCAACTGGAAGCTCAACAAGTGAAAATTCAGATTCTGATAGTGATGTAGAGATGGCTCAAATAGGCAGGAGATTTAATAAGTTCTATATGGAAGAAGAAATTATTTAGAAAATAAAATTATAAAAGAAAGTATGACAATAAATGTCATTGGAAGAAGGACTGGAAAAATCCTGATAAGGGTGATGAGATTGTCTGCTATGAATGCAAAAGGAAAGGACACGTGAAAGGAGACTGTCCAAAGATAAAGTTCAAGAAGAAACATGACTACAAGGAAAATAAATATAAGAAAGCTATGAAAGAAACTTGGAGCACTTCAGAAGATAGTTCAAGTGATTCTCATTCTACTCAGGATGAAAAATCGCAAAAATCTAACATGTGTTTTATGGAAAACACATCAGAGGTAACACTGGACACTCCTACTTTAAATTCATATTATCCTGAAGTTGATTCTAATTTTGAATATGAAAATATGTCTAGTGAAGTGTTATTTGAATACTGTAATATGCTAGAAGAGACATGTAATGAATTGAAGTACAAGTATAATGTTTTAGAGAAACAACATGCTTTAACCAGTTCTGTTAAATCCGCCCTTGATATAGAAAAGGAAAAGAATACTCAATTACTAAAGGAAAATACTGAACTGAAATTTTCTAATAAGAAATTAAGGAATGACTTAGAGAAATTTACAAATGGAAAAGATACACTTTCAAAAATGTTACTAAAACAAGTGGCACCAAAATATACCACTAGAATTGGCTATCATTCTGGAAAGAGACAGATTACTAAAACTAGATATATTCCTAAATCTGGACAGAATGCTGCTAGTTCTAGTTCTGGAAATTCATATGATTCAACTAGTTATTCATATGGTTATAGATCAAATAAAGTTTATCTTTAAAAATCTATCAATTCTGTATATTATTTGATACCCATAAGACAAATCTGGGTACCTAAATCTTTGATTGCTAACTTGTCTGGAGCCAAGAAAATATCGGTACCAAAATCATTTTTTGTTTAAACCTGTTTTGTAGGAGACTTGCTTGAAGAGTTCTCATAAGAAGCTATGGTACTTGGATATTGGATTTTCAAGTCACATGTATGGAGATTACTCATGCTTTAAAAGTTTAATCAAAGTTGATGGAGGCCATGTCACCTTTGGTGATAACTCTAAAGGAAAGATCATCGACCTAGGCCAGATTGTAACACTGATTCAGTTTTAATTTCCAAAGTTTTATTTGTTGATGGACTTAAGTATAACCTGTTAAGTATTTCTTAGTTGTGTGATGATGGTTTCAATGTTAAATTTGAAAATTATTCTTGTAATGTTTTTAATTCTAAAAATGTTTTAGTATTTTCTTATTTGAGAAATGAAAATGTTTATGCTGTTGATTTGAATTCTTTATCTAAACAAAACATTACTTGCTTAAATTCTTTTCATAAAGAGTCTTAGCTATGGCACATAAGATTAGGAAACTGAAACATTCACTCACTTAGAAAATTGACTAGGAAAAACTTAGTTAGTGACCAACCCAAACTTAAATTCCCAACAGACAAAGTTTGTAGTACCTGTTAAAAGCGAAATCAACATAAAGTTTCTTTTAAATCAAAGAAATAAGTTTCAACTTCTCAACCTCTCGAGTTGGTTCACATGGATTTTTTAGACCTTCTGGATTTTATAGTTTAAATGGGAAGCACTATGTCTAGGTCTTAGTAGAGGTATCTTCTAGATATACTTGGGTATAATTCTTAGCTCACAAAAGTGAAGCTTTTTCTTACTTTATTAAATACTCCAAGTCTGTAGAGAACCTTAGTGGACTTAAGATTAAGAAACTGAGAATTGATCATGGTCGTGAGTTTGAAAATCATGAGTTTGAATCTTATTGCTCACACAATGGCTATAGTCACAACTTTTCTACCCCGAGAACACCTCAGCGGAATGGTGTAGTAAAAAGAAGAAACAGAACCCTTCAAGAAATTTCAAGAACTATGCTTGAGGAATATGACCTGCCTATTTATTTTTGGGTTGAATCTGTAAATACAACTTGTTATATTATCAATAGAGTCTTGATTAGACCTATTCTCAGGAAGACCCCTTATGAGTTCTGGAATAATAGGAAACCTAAGGTTAATTACTTTCGAGTTTTTGGTTGCAAAGTCTTTATTCTCAATAAAAAAGATAATCTTGACAAGTTTTCATCTAAGAGTGATGAAGGAATCTTTTTAGGATATTCAATCTCTAGAAAAGACTATAGAGTTTTCAATAAAAGAACCAAATGTGTGGAAGAATCTGTTTATATCAAGTTTGATGAAACTGATCCACATGAACCTAAGTCTTCTCATGAAAATCTTGAAGAAGATCTGTCTGTTCTGGACCTTAATGATAAAATCAATGAACCTATTGTAAAGACAACTAGTTCTGGACATATTCCTGAATATGCTTTTGTTGAACCCAAACTTAGATAAGAGCCTGAAATTTATAGTCCCACCTTTACTAGATCAATTAGGATTCTAAAGAATCATCCTTTGGATGCTGTTGTTGGTAATGTTGATAGAGGGACATAGAATAGAGCTTCTCTAAGAAACCAGGTTGAACATCAAGCCTTTATTTCACAGTTAGAACATAAAAATGTCAATGATGCCATCAATGATGAATTTTGCGTAATGGATATGACAGAAGAATTAAATCAATTTGAAAGAAACAAAGTCTGGGAATTAGTGTACAGACCTAAGGACACTTTAACCATAGGCACTAATGGGGTTTTAGAAATAAAGTTGACTAATCAAGAAATATAGTTAGAAACAAAAAAAGGTTAGTTGCACAAGGGTATAATCAAGAGGAAGGAATGGACTATGAGGAAACCTTTTCCCCTATAGATAGATTGGAAGATATTAGGATCCTACTTGCCTATGCTGCTCATCTGAATTTCAAGTTATATCAAATGGATGTTAAAAGTGCTTTTCTAAATGGTTTTATAATTGAAGTTGTTTTTGTTGAACAACCACCCGGATTTACTAATCCTCATTTTACAAATAGTTTTTTTAAGCTATCTAAAGCTTTATATGGTTTGAAATAAGCTCCAAGAGCTTGGTATGACAGACTTAGTAATTTTCTTATTTCAAAAGGTTTTACTACAAGAATTTCTGATCCAACTCTTTTTATTAAAATAATTTCTAAAGATTTTTTATAGTACAAATCTATGTTGATGATATTATTTTTGAATATTCTATACATTCTTTATGTACTGATTTTTCAAAGAGTTTGCAAAATTAATTTGAAATGAGTTTAATGAGATAACTCAAATATTTTCTTGGATTTAAAGTTTTTCAAAATGAAAATGGTATTATTTTGAATCAAAGTAAAAATACAAAGGATACTTTAAATAATTTTGGTTTGGATAGTACTAAAAAAAGTGATACACCTATGAGAACTGTCTGTAAATTGGATGCAGATGAAACTAGGAAACCAGTGGATCAAACCAACTACAGAGGTATGATTGGAAGTCTACTTTACCTTACTTCTAGTGGACCGGATATTATGTTTAGTGTTTTTATATGTGCATGATTTCAATCTAATCCTAAAGAATCCCATTTTCTTGCTAATAAAATAATTTTTAAATGTCATAAAAATACTGAAAATTTGGGTTTGTTTTATCCAAAAGGACAATCTTTTGACTTAATGAGTTATTCAGATGCTGACTTTGCTGGTTGCAAGTTGGATAGAAAAAGCACATCTGGAACATGTCATTTATTGGAAAAATTGTTAGTATCTTGGTGTAGTAAGACACATAATTCTGTAGCTTTGTCTACTGCTGAAGCAAAGTATATAGCTGCTGGTAGTTGCTATGCACAAATTATGTGGATAAAACACACTCTTTTGGACTAAGAATATCAATTTAGGCATGTATTTATTAACTGTGATAACACGAGTGCAATTAATATTTCAAAGAACCATGTGTCTCACTCTAGATATATACATATTGATGTAAGGCACCCGTTTTTAAGAGATCATTACCAAAAAGGTGATATTACTCTTGAATTTATAGGTACTGGACATCAATTAGCTGATATTTCCACAAAGCCTTTAAGTTCGGATAGGTTAAGTTACATTAGACATGAGTTTGGAATGATGGATCGCCATTAGAAACCTCACTGTTATACCTCACTGGTATGAAACCTCACCATTATACCTCACTAGTATGAAACCTCACTGTTATACCTCACTGGTATGCAACCTCACTGTTATACCTCACTGGTATGGAACCTCACTGTTATACCTCATTGGTATGAAACCTCACAGTTATACCTCATCGGTATGAAACCTCACCATTATACCTCACCGATATGGACCTCACTGATATACCTCACTAATTAGTGGACCTCACCATTAGGAATTCTCACCGGTATACCCTACCGTTAAGTATGTGCTGTTTTAAAATTCTGTCTAGCCGTCAAAATCTATATCGTTTATACTTTACTTATTATATTTTAATTATTTATTTTATGATTCCTAAATGATAAAACGATGTCCCAATTTCTTCTCAATCCACTAAACTTTTCCTTTACCCTCAAGCCTTATCTCTCGAATCTCTCGAAAACCCTAAGTTACTCGAACGAGAGATGGAAAAAACCAAACTCCCTACTGTTAGAGATGACATTGATGAGTCAAATGTGAAGAAGTAGAAGATAGATCCAGAAGAAAGTTGCAGTGTTAGTAGAACACGGTTGGGGGGGGGGGACCAGTGAACCCGCATTTACAAAATAGATATATTTTGATAGAAAAATAGCTATGTGTGGAATGGCTGTTGTCTAGTAAATTGTTAGTTCTAGAGGTGCTGGAAGATCAGAAGTGGGTAGAATGATTTTCAAACAACAATTGCCCCTACTATCTGAAGCTGGTAAAATAGTTCTGTGAGTTTTTGAGTTTTGAGAAATCTGATGAAGAAAACAGAATGGTTTCATGGGTAAATGGTATGGAAATAGCCTTTTCATCTATTGAGTAGGCTGAGTACCTGAGAGTACTACATGAAGGAGTTTTTGTATATTCATCAAAGACAGTACCACCTACAAGTGACATATTTGATTATGAGATTGCTTTAGAGGAGCTCACTAGTAGTGGCAAGCAGAGAAAGGTGGTGGCTGCTAAAATGGATGGATAAAATAGACTGTTGTTCAAATTTGTGCAACATGTGCTAAGTCCAAGGAGAGGGGACATTACAAATTTGAGATATCAAGATATCTATCTGTTACATCTCTTGAGACATGGTGTGAAGCTGAATATGTGTAGGCTGCTAATGATTCAAATGAAGGATATGACCAGGCCAAAATCAAAGACCAATGCCTTATTCTTTGCCAAGTTGATCTCAGTGATGATTAAGGTAAAAGGAGTAGTTGAGTCTCAGGATGAGATAGTAGTGGTAAGAAACAACTTCTATATGACAAGCACAGTATGTAAGTACATGAAAGTAAACTAAAACCCATGGAGAAGAGACTGGGTTACTGATGATAAGAAGCTATATGATAAGTTCAATCCTATAGATTATCCTTCTAGGCCTAAGGATGTGAGGGATCCAGGTTTGCAACCTGATGAAGAAGAGCCATAGTATAGTGATGATTTAGAAGAGGAAGATTCCTCTACAAAAAATGGAGGAGATCCTGAATTTCCTCCTAGCCCAACTTCTAAAGTTGTATCACAAGAAAAGGAAAGTGGTTATTTAAACCTACCTAGTACAAAAACTATTTTGGGTGTAAGCAATGAAGGGGAACCTATGTTTGAGGAAGACCAGCAGAGATCAGATCAGGAAGAGGCTTCTCAAGAGAATGAAGAATAAGTTCATGAAAGTGAAGCATCTATTTATGTCAGATTGAGCCTTAGTCCACTGATTGGACACTCTCTAATGCCTACTGAGGAATTTGATGAAGTTGATAGAACTTTACCTATTCTTGAACAACCTACTACTATTGCAGAAATGGAGATGGTTGTACAAGATTCTTCTGAGTAAGAAAGAGTTGCTGAGGATGCCATTGCTATACAGGAGAATGTACCTATTGAGGGGGATAATCCAACCAGGTTTGGCAGTGTTTCAGCGGCTGTTGAGTTTGAAGACTGGGAAGAGGACCCATGGGTTGTAGTTTGTGAATTGGATTACCCAGATTCTGATAACGAGACATCCCTTCAGAGACCAAAAATCAATTATGATATTTATTTTGAGATATTACCTAATGTTGTGGTAAGATTACATGATCTAGATAAGTTAAAGTCTGATCTTAAAGCCAGTTTTGCGAAATAAGTAAGGAGAATGGAAGCTTCACTGGTGTCATCTATTCAGACTGTTATGGATGAATTTGTGTCCAGTATTGTATCTGAAAGAGAACCTGTTTTTGTGCCTGCTAATATAGTCACCAGGGAGGACTTATCATCTTTTATGGATGAGATGAAAGAGTTTTTGAGTGCTTATGTTGCTGAGTTAAAGAATCGCTTTGTTGAAGAGATGAGCAATTTGGAAAAGTTTTTTTACTCTCTCTTGGTTGTAATGTGTCAACCTTTGTGGAAGAGATAGTAGATGAAGTCACAGCTTTCCAGAATCAGATGTCTAGCTTGGAAAATGATGTTGAAGTTATAAAGAAATAGGTTGTCTCTCTAGAATCCTATGAGTTCAAAATCTCAAGTAGACAAGGATTTGTCCTATGTGAAGAGTGTAGTGAGACAGATGGTTTCAGTTTTTCTGGGTTTTAAAAAGTCTGTGGAGAATCATATCGGTGCCCAAGATTCTACAGTGAAAAAAATTATTAGTGGGCTAACTAAGAGTTTCAAAGAAAGTGTAACCTTTTCTATTGGTTCTCTTTCTTCGAGACCTTAAATAGAATTAGATCAAATTATAGATTTGATGAAGGATGAGCTTGGTTTAGCTTCAACCAGTAGCTCTATGGACTCATCTGCCATGACCCAAGTGGTGTCAACCACCAGAGATATAATAAAGATTGTTCTAGATTATATGAGAGAAGATTCTACTTCTCAGAAAGAAGTGAAAGACAAGGTAGATTACTATTTCCAAAGGGTTTACACCAAGCATCAACTCAATAATCATTTCAAGATTATGTTATAAAACATAAACCTATCACGAGTCAATCAATACTTTAGAGAAAAAGTCACCAAGCTCAAAGAGTTGACCCCTGCATTGGAAAAATTCATGGAAAACAAGGATGATTTAATTTCTGCCATGGAAAGAGGAGGACAAATCATTATGGATTTCAGAAATCCATTTTTTCCCTTTTTACATGTAGATTCTTGACCAGTGATTATACCTCCAGATTTACCTGCCTCTGCCTCTCCTACTTCTCCTGCCCAGAGGACTCCAACCAAAGCTATTCAAAGCCTTACTCCTATGATAACTCAGAGATCTACACAGTACAGGCCCAGAACAGTTTCAGTAGCTCAGCCTCCTTTGATCATTTCTAGTGTTCCTAAGCCTCCACCTGCATCCACCACACCTGAATCCTCTTCTGATCCTAAGGGGAAATCTCATTCTAAGGATATGGAATGATCAGTGGCTAGGATTTTTGATAGGAGTCACCTATATTTCTTTTTATTTCATTTATGTATTTCTTTGTATCTGTTTTCTCCAAGGAATATATATGATATTACTTTCTTTTACTCTTTGTTACTTCTCTTCTCTTATATTTTCTTTTTGTACCACTTTTTTCTAATCACAAAGGGGGATAAATACTATCTAAGGGAAACATATCTGGTGGACAAATAATATATTTTATGAAAAAGGGGGAGAAATACTATCTTTTATGCGCTTAATTCATTTCCCTCTGGTACATTTGTTTTATATTTTACCTTTGATATATCTATTTTATAATATATTGTTTCCTATGATATAATTGTATTAAATGCAATATCCTATGATACTTTACTAATTATTTTGGTATTATAATATCATAAGTTGTGATTATCATAAAGGGGGAGATTGTTGATCTCACCTATTTTGATAATCCCAATTATGATTTCATATACTTTGATAATCCCAAATAATGTTTATCTATATATTAATTCTTTCAACCTATGGAATTCTATTATCAAGTTGATAATGATATTAAAATAATATTTGAAATATGTTAATCAATGTTTATCTATGTTTATATGAACTTTGAAATAATTATAACTCAATCGACATATGTGTTGCACAGAACAGATAAGGTGTAAGTCTACTGGTATGCACATAGCTACTGATATAGACAAACAGAGACCTACTGGTACTTAGTATACCAATAGAAAAAGGTTACCGATAGACTGAATAGACAATCACGAAAACAGAACAAAGCTACCAGTGTGTATAAGTCTACCGGTAAGCATGTCACTGATAGATCAAGTCTACCGATAGAAGCAGAGCTACCGATAGTACACTTAATCACTGGTACAGAATGGAGCTACCGCTACTGGTACAAACGAGCTACCAGTATACACAAGCTATCAATACAAATTCTACCAATAAGTATAGTTAATGATACAGAAAGTCACCGATACACCAAGATACCAATACAAGCGAGTTACTGATAGACAAAATGAGCTATCGATAGATCAAAGCTACCGATAGAAGGAGTCACCGGTACATACAACTACTGATACATGGAGTAACTGATACCGATACAAGGAGCTACCAATACAAGAACAAAGAGCTACTGATAGGAGTTCACTGCTATACAAATTCCACCGTTACATATCTACTGACAGAAGGAAACTGATGAAATACTTACCAGTCACTGCTACTTCAAACTCTATACTCTCAATATTATTTATTTATTAAGAAATGGTCATATTTGATGATTTAAATGAAATTAATGTTATTTAATGATAGTTTTTGGAATATCAGGGAACCGTACCTCATACATGTAAAAAGGTAATCATTCCCATTGTCAGAGCTGAAAGCTATAAAAGGAAAGACAATGACCGGGCAGAAAATAGGATAAGATGCGTGAAGGCAACATCCATACTGGAAGAACACTGGACATTCACAAAGCCATTCATACAAGAAAATAACACAAGCTACACCATAGCAAAGAAGTGAAAGACTACAACGAGATCTTCATACACTCAAGCTGATCAATTTGAACTTGAAGAAAACGACCCTCTGTTTTTCAGGAAAAAACCAGAGAAAGATTCAGAAGAATTTCTGATTAATCAAAAGGAGTCCAGAGCTACATTTAAAATCACTAGATCATTTTAAACTCATATCTACTCTTTTATTGATTATTTTATTTACATTTTGAGTAGTGTGCATACTATGTATATTTTATACACACACTGTCTCCTGTTCTAAACTATAGGATTTCTAAATCCTCACAGAAACCTTCTATAACTCTCATGTATCCCACTATGGATGGTGGTAGAGGTCAAGTAGGACCTGGATAGCCAGTGCTCTGTTGTTTTGTTTTCCCACGAAGAACTGTGGTAGAGGTTTTAGTACCTGGAAAATCTTTGCACTGTTGTTTACCCCGATCCAGGGTGTGGATCAAATTTATATAAATTGTTTGAGAGGAATAAGTCTTGACTTGAGGCTGAACCTCTTCGTTATATCTGCTCTGCATCTTAGATTAAGTCTAAAGTATATTAAATACTTTATTTTCCACTGCTAATTACTTTGAAATACAATTTGTTTTAAAGTTACTTTGACAGTTAATCTAGCAAGTGTTTGTAACTATTGTAAATCAGTACATTAATTTCAAAAGATAATTTAATCTTCTGATTAAATTAACTGAGACCTAATCAATCTTTTGAGAACCTAATAAAACCCTTATAGTTTTACAAATTCACTACAGTTTAACTTAGTTTTTAATAGGGGAATTTTTATAGAAATATTTTTTAACAGAAATTTTATTTGGAACTCAATTCACCCCTCTTCTTGAGTATCCACTCCGACCAACACTAACAATGCAATTACCCTATGATTAGGGTTGCATAGTTTGGTGGGCTAGGGCCCATGGTTAGGGAAAACCATGCGCCAACCATGTACTGACCTTCTCACTTACAATTTTCTCAAATTTCACCCCAAAATAATTCAAGTTATAACCCAAACAAAAAGTACTCAAACAAATAAAAAAGGGTACATGAAATCAAGCATTAAAAAACTCTAGAAATGGTCAGCATCATATAGTTGTATAGGAAAATATAAGTCAAGATGTATTAATTCAGGATATCTAGCTATACTAACATAATTTATAGATTCAAATCTTTCTTTAAGTATTTTACCCTTTAAACATGAATCAAACACAAAATAATTACTTGTATTTATCTTCATAATTATAGAACCTATTGATGCTTTGAAAAATTATGAAACAGTATGAAGTTTTCATGTCTAAGTATCTTATTCCATAGAATATCATCTTCTTCCATACGATTTAAACACTCAACATTCTATTTGGCTAGATCATAAAAATCAATAGTGTATCCATCATCTATTCTATTTTTATAAAACAAAATATATTTTTTTAAAATTGTATGTTTATCATTTTCAAATATTACATTTAATACATCACCATAGAGTTGTGATATAATTACTAAATTATGTTTTAAACCATCTATAAATAATACTTTTGAAGAAATATAAATTTTAGAAAATTCAACCTCTCTGATACCTTTAATATGAACATTATAATTGTTTCTAAATGTAACTAGGTCTCAATCACATGAATTAAAAGATAAAAAATTTGAAATATCAATTTTCATGGGTTTGGAACACCCAATGTCTATATACCATGAATATTTGAGACTTATAGGGAATATTTACTTAAAAGAATCAATCAAGAATAATTTTTTGGTACCCATTTAAATTTAGATCTAATTATATTTTTATCAGAATATTTTAACCCCCAAATAGATTAATAACATTTATTTGTGGGTTTTTAGAAAAAAAATGTTTAATAATAAACATTTTAGTATGAAAAAATGATTGTTAAAATCTAAAAGAGAATTTATTTTCATACTTCCCTTGAATTATTCATTTAAAACATGTTAAACTCAAAATAATTTCCTTTTATATTTTAACAAAATTATTTTTATTTATCTTTAGTGAAAATTTGTTATAACCAAAATCATTATTGTAATGACCTAAGATTTTAAAAGGGGAACATCGTGTTCAACAGGGTATTAGACACACAAAACCAAGATTAGAAGAGACTGTAACACCCCAATAATGTAGGATACATTTATTTTTAAATAAATCCAATCTCTATGATAGATTATAATGCACACAACATCAGGTTTAAACGAAATGAGATACTCCATTAAAATATTATTATTTGAACATGACCATTATAACATAGTCGTTAAGTTAGTGGGTATGAATAGGAATAACTAAATTATTAAAATTAAATTATTTATATATGTATAAAATAAATTCAATGATTATATTTTGATTATAAATAACATAAGAATCATTTTAAAGAAAAATAAATGTTTTAAGAAAAACTATATTGTTCTAAAAAGTGGTTTAGTCGCACTTCGCACACATAATTTAAAATTAGTTTTTTTACCACTTTTTAAAAAATTTATTTGAAAAAATAATATTAATTTTTTAAATCTATATGTCAAAATTATCTTTGGGTTATTTTTTGGGTTTTTTCTAAAAAGATAGATTTTTGGAGAATAGTAAAATATTGATTTTCATTAAAAAACTCATTTTCATTTAAATTATATAAAATCTAAATTATATAAAAACTCATTTTCATTTTAAATTGTTTTTAACAAAAATTTAGTTAAATTATATTTCAATTTAAGTAATTTAGGTCATTTTAATAAATTTAATATTTATTTTTATATGATTTTTTTAAACTTTTGAAAGTTTTTGTTTGGAAATATGGTTTTTTGACACGTCTGTAAGTTTAATTTTAAATTGAATTATGCCAATTCAGTGAATTGAATTTGAAAAAATTGATTCCATATTTTTAATCATAATAAATAATATTATCTAGTATTGTAAACTTAATTTTTGACCATAATGAATAGAAAAATGGTAAAAATTAATTGTTGCGATTAAGGTACAATTTCGTTTACCAGGGTATAAACCAAGAATATAAGTGTTAAAAATGACCTAAAACTTGTAAAAACCATTTTATGACTATTTGTAGACTTTATAACCTATATTGGTTGATAATGAACCATTTGGAGTCCTTTTTCATGAGAAAAACACATGAATCACTTTATCTTTTCAAAACTTCCATGTGTATCATCCCCCTACTTATAAAAGGCCACCCATATCCTTCACTATTCACACTTCCAAAACCATTTGTTTTAGAAAGTAAATAACAAAATATCTTCATAAATAACCTCCATACTTCATAGAGGCATTATTTTCATTAGTAAAACATCATAATAATTATTTAGGTTTAAATCAAAAGAGGCTCTCTAAAGAAGAGGTAAAATTATTAACGTGTGTATTGGTTTTATTTATTATTAAACCTCTATTAAATCTTATTATAATATGAGAATATAACAAAAATATTATATAATATATAACGATATGTTATTATGTTAATGGAATAACCTATATCAATCTTTACTTCCATTAAACATAAACTAAAATCATTGATCATGTGTACATCAGACTATCATCTTGTGAACATATGTAATTATTTTTCCATTACCAGCTTTCAAGGATAGATATAATGATGAATTTAACATATTTATATGATATTAATTATATTATTATACTTTTATAATTATTATATCATTTATAAATTCTTACTTTCCATTTAGTGAGGGATACTATAACGTCGCTTGTGTATAAGTCAGACTACTGCCTCACGAAGCGATTTGATTCATTTTTCACTTACACTTTACATTGAAGGTATTAAGTTTAAAATTAATAAATATATTTGATATTTATGACCTAATAATACATATATAAATGTAATATCAAATCTAATTTCTTCCATTTCATTATAAAATAATAACATCCGTCTTGAATATGTGTGGACTACAACTTCCACACAGCAATGCAAAATGTTTTTCATTTTATTTTTACATGGATGATAATAAGGATGGATTAAGTTAAATAAATGGAATATATAATTTAATAATGATTCTTAAAAATTTAATTATTATTTTTTGTTCCACCCGTCAAGAAAATGGAAACAACGTTCACGAGTATGTACGACCAACCATCTCCATGAATGGTGTAATTAATTTTATATCTTTAACTTTTATTGATTAATATAAATAAATAAATATTAAATAAATATTACATATATATAATGTTTTTAAAGTTTTATATGATTTAGCCATTATCAAATTAAAAGGAATGAAATTGCCGAACTAAAGCATACATGAAAAGGGAAGCAATTATCACCCGAAACAAAGATTTTTACAATGAATTGTTAATAAACGGGTCATAAAAGACAATAAGTAAATAATATATGGCATGAAATATATGATTATTTTTCTATAATATATTTATAATAAATCTATATTTATTATATGGGATGTATAGACATGTACAAAGGAAAATGAGATACGAGGTAAGGGTTTTTCATATCACTTTTAATTTCCTGAGACATATGTTATATTCACCACTTATTCCTTTAGTGTGGTGTATATAATTCAAATTTGATATTTTATATCACAAATATATTTCTATTTATGATATTTAATGTTTAATTTGATTTTATTTCTTTCACGGGGATTACGATTCAAAATTTACTAGTGGTAAGAGATTTAGGTTTCAATCTCATTTTAATGAGGATTATTTATACTTGTATTTCCATTGAAAGAAATAATTTTATAAATGTCAAATAAAACCATTTAATTTTCTTATAATTTGTTTATTCATAAAAATTTTCAATAATAGTACCATATTCCTCTATTTGGTACTTAAATTGATTAGGAAAATGTTTTTAGTAAAATCCGACTTCATTTCACTATTCGGTAGAAAATATTTTTATTCTAAAATCATGTTCTCTAAAAATGTTTTCAAAAATGTTTTTGACATTATCCAAATTATTAATCAAATAATTTTTACCCATTTTTTTCTTTTTAGAAAATGTTTTTTAAGGAATCATTATGTCATTTTCTAAATAAGGCCCATTTTACTTTTACCAAAAATGTGAAAGGAATATTTATCTTAACACGTATGGAATGAATGTAATTTTATAGAATAATGGAAAAAAATATATTTTATGATTACTTTAAAAGTTTAAAAAGATATTTTTAAAGATATTTTTTTCTTAATATTCTATAAATTGTTTATTTATGAAATTTATTTTCGAAGTAAAAAATAATATTTTTTTCAAGAATGTTTTAATGTAAATTTTAAGGTATTTTTATTAATAATTGAAAAAAACCATCATTTTTATTATTAAACATTGGGAATATGTTGTAATTATACCATCCTTATTATTTATATTGATAATTTAGGACCAGTTTGATTGGGTACGTACTACTTTGATAGAAGTTTCTAATATTACTCTGAATGGTTTATTATTATGTTTACTGATTGAGGTAATAATTAAAATTTCTTATTTTATGAATTTATTAGGATTATTATATTCTACCCCTTTCATATAAGGAATGTATTAGACTTAGTAAGTGATGAGAGAGGTCTATTATATTTGGTCAATGCATAGGTAGGTCTCATGAGACAAACTAGATTATGGTTTTTTAGCTAAGGCCTTACCCATTTATGTAATATGTCTTGTAACGAGGCCTTGAAAGTATGGAATCCTACATTTTTATTACATAACATTGAATTACATTTTACAAAAAGAGGATATTTTTAAGTTTAGTGTCTTGGAAATTAGGTACATAATACACGAACACATTCTTATAAATCCACATTAAATGATTCTTCAATGTTAAACCTATGTATATTTACTGCATCTCATAACCTGGGGACATACATCTAGGAAAGGGGTGAGCATAAATCCTAGTAAGGGAAAATAATGGAAATAGTTTACATATGAACTTTAGAGATGTACATAAGAAAATGAGTAATTTCATAAAGGCATGATAAAGAGCTATATAAAAAAAATAATAACTTGAATAATAACTTTAAAATGTGGCTACAAAATTTAATTTGGACATTCATAAGCATATCACCAACTTCCATATCCAAGTTGTCATAAAAATTACCAAGGTTATTCACCAAGGTATCATAAAAATTACCAAGGTTATTCACCAAGGTATCATAAAAATTACCATGGTTATTCAAAATGTTATAATAAAACATGTTATATATATATATATATTAAATTCATTACCTAAATTATCTTAGTACCATATAATTAATGAAATATAAGGTTAACCCAAAGAATGGAAACTGGGTTAAGAATTATCTCACAAAATTTTAACAGCGTAACGGCGTCTCTTAAAAATTAATAAAATGAGTTAATTGAGAGAGAAATGGGTCTCTCAGAATTTTTAAATAATATAGATATCAAGGGAGATATGGAATGAAAATTAACAACATAAGAAAATATAAATTAAGAAGGAAAAACATTAAAGGAGTTCTTGAAAAGAGAAGGGTGGTATATTCCCTTACCTTGAAGAGTAACTTATAAAACTCTAATATTAAGACCTTGGGGTATTGAGGATTCCTTGGGAGGTAATAATATAATAGATTTTAGGGGAATTAATTTTTAATGAAAGGAAAAAAATTAGTGGGTAGGTATTTATAGTAAAATAAAGGGAGTTTTTTAATAAATTCAAAGGACACCTCATTAGTGGTATTTGAAAAACCATGAGCTTTCCCATGGTATTTTCCCTAGGGTGTGCGAGTGGGGGGGGGGGGGGCTTCATCGAGCTATTAAAATGGGTCCAATATCTATTAAAACCCTTCGATTTTCAGAATTTCTATTTTATTTTATTTTATTTTTTATAACTATTATTAGCTTAAAAAAATTATTGATAGGGTGCCCTTTTATCAGTGTTTTTTTAGTGTTAATAAAAGGCGTTTTTATCAGTTCTTTTTTTAGCACTGGTAAAAGGGACTTCATTTTAGTAGTGCCTTGATTATCAGTGATTTTTTAGCAATGATAAATTATTTTTTAGTGTTGATAAAACCATATTTTTTAGCAGTTTCTATTGATTAGAAATATAATATTAATCATTTAAAATAAAAAGAAATGTTTTCTGAAAAACTATATTTTTCTAAAAGGAAATTTAGTCGCGCTTTACATGCTTAATTTAAAAATAAATTTAACTAAATTTAGAAAATTTATTTTTCAAAATAAACTTCATTTTATAAATCAAAATTTAAACATTGTCTTTGGGTGAATTGTTTCTATTTTTATGAAAAGACTCATTTTTTGATGAATAGTGAGAAATATTGATTTTTATTGAAAGATGTCTTTTTGTTTAATTCACTTGAAATGTTATATTATATTTAAAATTGGTTTTAAAGTTAAATTAGTTCAATAATATTAAAATTTTTCTAATTTAGGTCATTGGAATCAATATTATATTAAATATTGATATAAATTTCTTTTAAACTTTAGAAAGTATTTATTTAGAAAAATTATTTTTTCGATGCATTAATGGGTTTAATTATAAATTGAATTCTACCAATTATATGAATTGAATTTGAAAAAATGGATTCTATATTTTTAATTTTAATAATTAATGTTATCTAACAAGGCCAACTTAATTTTTTACTATAATGAATAATAAAAATAGTAAAAATTAATTATCACAGTTAAGGTAAAAATGGGTTTACCAGGGGTTAAAATAAGAAGATAATGGTTAAAAATGACCTAAAACTTGTCCAAAACATATTTTATGGCTATATTTAGACCTTATCACCTCTAAGGGTCAATAATGACACATTTTTAAGGCTTGTGGCATGATAAAATCATGGGTATCATATAAAGACCTTAACTTGAGAAGCCCGAAGCCTATGCATTACTTTATTACATTACCATGATTACATGGAGTCAAATCCAGATGGACTAATCAGTTTTGTAATTTTGGAAAACTTGATACATAAATGAAACCCATTTTACATTGAGACTTGAAAATAAAACATAATACATAACAAAATCTAATAAACTACATCCTTGAAATCCCATTCAATGATAGCTTCTTGATAACATGGGGAAAAGTAACAAAATAATGGTGATCTCAAATTTTTAGTAAGGGATAAGTACAATGGAAGCTATTATGAATCAATAATTAATAATAAATATGGAAAGGTAAATAACTAAAAACACATTATATTTAAATAACTGGATAAGGAATAATCAATAAAATAATAATTAAATACATCCATTAATTTTTTCATGGTGAAAATATCATGGATAATAATAACTGAAATCTAAATGCAGTAAATGATTAAATATTATACATACTGTTTCCCAGACTCATGAAAACCTTACCACCAAGATCTATTTTCAATACTGTTTAAAATATACTTGGTAAAAACATATTTTATTTGGCCAAATGATTCATCCCATGAGACTACCGATGCATAGAGGGACTTTCATAAACTGGGAATCACCCATGTATTCAGGTACAAAGCCTTAATAAAATGTCAAATAATCGATTTAATAATGTGCCTTATCATCAAATACCCATATTGGTTAAAGAATACAGATTTATAAACATTTCCCTGGATATAAAAAATAATTTTCAAAGTAAACACCATATGTAAAAATGGTAAAAATTTTAGTATATAATCTTATACATTACAAAAGAGTATGAATATTTAAGAGGAATATAATTTCCAATGAAAAATTATTATAATAAAGTGTTTTTTATGATAAAGTTAACAGTCACAAAAGAAAGTGAAATTGCACAATAACGTTTACAATTTGGTAAATTTCAATACCAATACCATTGTGTGGGATAATTAAAATTAAAACTAACAATACCATTAATAATAAATTATTCATGATATTAAATGTCAAAGGGGAAGTATATAAACCACATAAAATTTAATTGGTATATAATAACAGTTAATACCCAATGGAATGTAAATTGAGACGAAATCCCTTAACTTACACTCCCTTTTGGTTGAACATACTTTAACCTACTATATAGTGGTGTTAAACATGTTATTAAATTATTTTAGATCAATATTAACATTTATTACATCATTTATTACTATTTTATAACATTTTATTACCCATTAATTAATAATCTTATATTATTTTCATCATTTCAAGTGTTAATTGCCCTGTTATTCAAGTATGCCTTGACTTGTTATTTTTGTTCATCTTAATTTGATAATGATTTCATAATATCCATAATTTAAAACATGATAAAAATATCATATATATTTAGTATATATTTATTTATAGTAATCCATAAAATTTGGTGATAGGAAATGTAATATGCCATTCATTGAGATGGTAGGCCGTATATACGCATGAACACTATTTCTATTGTCTTGTCATATTGAAAGAAAGAAAAGTAAGTGATATATATGTGTATTATCATTATAATATAATATTTATTTTATAAATATCTCATATGTTTATTAAAACCATCCTTAATACATTCCATGTAACATGTGAACGAATCCCATCGCTTCGCGACGTAGTAGTCTGCCGTACATATGAATGATGTTGTTGTATTCCCACAAAATGAAAAGCATGAAGGTATGTGATATATAATAATTAAATAATTTTAATAACATCATAAATACCATATACATCATATATAAACTATAAATAAATTATTATTATCAACCTTGAAAGGAGTTAGTGGAAGAACTAACGATATTGGTTCGTGAAGCGGTAGTCCGCCGTACACACTAATGATGATTTGATATCCCATTTGATGGAAGTGTGTGTGGTTACATATCATACCATTAAAATAAAAAAATATCAGTATATTTAATATATTGATGTTATTATATAATAATTATATAATAATAATTTAAGTATATGGAGATGTAAATAAAATAAAAATGATTTTAGAAAAACGTTACCTCTTCTCCAAGTATCCTCCTTAGGTTTTCACTAATTCCTTCCAAAGTTGGATTTATGCCCAATATAATGCTTCTAGTATGAGATGATGGATAATGGAAAGTTAATTGGGTAGGGTTCTAGTGATCCAAATGGCTTATGAGGTGTGAATAAGTGAGGGGAGTGAGTTCCCTTTTATAGTGGAGGAGGAGTGACATTCTTGTAAATACCAAAATATAAACACTATTTAGAGGTATCCCTTACCTAATGTGCCTCTAATAATGTTTTTTTGATAAAATTGGGTATTTTATATAAATATGGTCATAAAATTAGTGTTTTAAAATTTCTAGTTCATTTTTCCCTTATGTTTAAAGTTTAGTCCCTGGACAAACTAGTTTTTCTCTTAATAATTGTAATTAATTTTTAACTATTTTCACTATTCATTTTGGTCAAAAATTAATTTTACCATATTATAAATTATAAATAATGATTTTAAAAAATATTTAATCCATTTATAAAAATTAAAATCACATTATTGGTAAAATTTAATTTAAAATTAATCTCACAGACGAAACGAGAAAACGAGTTTTTAAAGTGAAAATTTTCAAAAATTTATTATGTTTTTAAATAAATCTAATATAAAGATGATTAAAATGAAATAAATTGTATTTATATATGTATAAGTGAACTATTTTGGATTTAAAATAAATTAAAAATATAACTGATATTATAAATTATTTATATGAAAATTCAGTTTTCAATTAAAATTCAGTATTTTTCAATATTCATAAAAAATGAAACTTCTTAGAAAAATACCAAAAATTATACCTAATATAATATTGAAATTATGATTTAAAAAATTAAGATTATTTTTTCAAATTTGTTTTATTAAATTATCAAAATTTATTTATAAAATAAGTGCGCCATTAAAAGGCGACAAAACAGAATTTAGAAAAATACATTTTTTTATATATAAAATTACATTTGTTCTTATATTATGAATATAAAATATATTGAATGAATTTAATTTTTTTAATGAATATATAATATTAATATGATCCAATAATTGTAATTAAAATAATTTATTGATATAATAAAACCTTTGGCATATAAAAATAGATTTTTATAAAAACATTTCCTTTATATTCAATGGGGTATTATATTCATTTCTAATTAATTGAAAACCAATGAATTAAAAAATTTATTTTCATAATTTATTTAATCATATTTATAATCTCTAATTTAATATCTAGGATATAATTATCATTTTAAATAATAATATTAATAGTATTTAGTAAAACTCAGTCTTTTATGTCTCGTAGGCCATAAAAGAAAGTCATTTTTGCCTATAAAAAAAGCTAACTCAGTATTGGGTGCATTGTAAGCTATAAAATCGTTTTTTATATATTAAATAAATTTTAAAATATAATTATTTTATATTTATTTATATGATAGGTGTTTTTTATCATTTACGATATCAAATAAAATGTTATTCTTTTAGAATATTTAGGGTGTTACATTCTACCCACCTTAAATAAATCACATCCTCACAATTTAAACTTGATATATCTATTCCAGGATTTTACATTTGTAAATAAAAATATTAAGAAACCTACATCTTAAGAAGGGTTGGTAAAACATCCTCTTAATAAGGGAGAATGGTAAGGAAATAGGTCACATGGAATAACATATTAATATGTTTCTATATAGGAGAACATTAGGGGAAAGTGAAGATATAGACATAAAGAAAGAGTGTAAATATTCATAGAGAGTGTTTGTGGTCATTGATCAAAAACATGTGGATGATCAATAGAAATTTGAAGGCCTTAAATCTATAAATATTTGATGATTTAAAAGACCATTGGTTCAATGAAAATGAAGGTATTTAGATGACATGTTTTGTTTTAAGACCATTTTCCTAAATTTTAGATTCTTTCACTCTCTAAGAATATAAGGAAATATATTTGAAATGTTTCTATTTCATAAACACAATTTCATCTTTTGGTTATGCCTTAAACTATTTATACATCATCTCTTAGCACATGTTTCATCATATGGTGAAGTAATATATTAATCTCTAAAACCCTATCCAAAGATCAACTTAAACTATTTCTTAAATGGTTAACCTTATGTAAATTCTGAAATATAATGATCAAAAACTTTATTTGTTCACTAAATTTGAAAAATAAACTTGTCAGTAGTCCAAGAAACATGAATTAGATATAAATGGTCATAAACAAAACTTTCAAATACCTTCACCGTGTATCATCTTGAAACACGAATATAACCAAAATTACCCAAAAAAACTTATTGCATGCTTTCTTATTAATTAAGTAAAATATATATTATTAGATATATTATTAAAATCCAAAAATGTTGTAAAATCCACCAATTAGGACATAAAAAACATTATAAAAAATCATTAGTCAGTTCCATGGTAGTCTGTACTATCCAATATAATTTATCCATATTAATCATTTCTTTGTCTCGACATAACTATATCAAAATTAGAGACATATTAAGGGCTATATTTGTATCAATCACGTGTATTCCAAGAAGTTTAAATTTATAATAAATAATTTTTCTTGGTCATAGATACCATTCAACATGTTCCGTAACATCCTTAGTTAAATAGTACTATAGTACAATCCCTATATATTTCATGATTCTCATAACCAGTACATTATTGATAAAATACCCAAATGATGAAATTACAGAATCCAAACACAAGAACATTAATCATTCTTCTTCAGTTGTAACAACTTAATAATCTTGAACTTGATTCCTTATCTTCTTATAAGGTATGTTTCCTTGATGGTTGGTGAATTTGTTTTTTTAGTGCCCCTATCTCTAAAGATGAAGCATTGTAAACTGATTTTTTTATTTCCCTTGCAATCAAAATCACGGTGGAATTTTTATCCACACATGTAGAAAAATTTAAATCCTTTTAAGTAGGTACTAGTGTGTTTATTTCCATAAATATCACATATATGAAGATAATTTTTTCCCTTCTCCCCATTATCCATTGTTTTTCTAGTCGTCCTCTTCTTCTCATGCTTCCCTCTATTTCCATAATAATTAAATAACTCTTTCTCTTTCTTATTAGCACATGATACTATGTAATCATATAATGAAAAAGTTTTGGGATACTATTTCCCTTAATAATATTGGCTTAATACCATAAAAGTCAGGATAATTCTTACTCTTTGGATCACATGCATTAGTCAGGTTCACATTACTTCCGCTAGGTTCCATTTTCAAACAACGATATACACTATATTAGATTATATAATTATGAAACATTATGTATAATTCCAAAAATAGTAAAATACTTAACCTAAATTGGAAATTTTATATGTATCCAATCTCATATTCATAAACATGGTTTCATTGAGATGTTCTTAAATACTTATCCTCAAATTTTGTCATAGAGTTATATTCTATAATCTAAGTTTTCCTAAATCATATTTCCATAGTTTCAACTAAAATTCCTTTGATACCAACTATAATGACCCCAAACCCAAAATATTGGAGATGGTGCGTTACTTTATTACATTGGCTTGATTAAAAGGAATAAAATCCTGAAGAAATAATCAGTTTAGTAGTTTTAAAGAACCACATAGATAAATGACACCCATTTCACATTGGGAATAGAAATTAAAACATAATACATAAAAAATATAATAAACAGCATCCTTGAAAACTCATTCAAAGATATCTTCTTCATAACCTAGGAAAAGGAAACAAAATAAGGGTGAGCTAAAATGATTAGTAAGGGTTAATTACAATGGAATATATGATGGATCAACAATTAATAATCAATATTTAAAGGTATATAACTTAAAACACATGCAATTTAAATAACTGATAAGGAATATTCAATAAATTGAGAATGAAATGTATCCATAGATTTTTTCATAGTAAAAATATAATTGATAATAATAACTAAAATCTGAATGCAGTAAATTCTTCTTTATTGGACCTCCTGTTTCTTAGGAACATGAAACATTTACCATTAATATCTATTCTTAATATATTTTAAAACATACTGGATAAAAAAACCATTTGATTTGGCTTACTAATTCATCTCATGAGACTACCAATGCATCAAAATGATATAATTAAATAGGACCCAACCTTGTATTTAGGTATTCAGCATTACTAAAATATAAAATAATTGATTAAATAATGTTCCTTACCATGAAATACCCATATTGAGTAAGGAATACATATTGATCATCATTTCCCCAGATATAGAAAATAATTTTTAAAGTATAATCTATATGTAAAAATGTTATAAATTTAGGAAATAATCATATCCATTAAAAAATTTATTTATATTTAATATTAATGTAATTTATAATAAAAAATTATTACAATAAAGTGATTGTTATAAGATAAAGTTAACAATCACAAAATAAAGTGAGATTACACAATTTTTTTTACCATTTGGTTAATTTCAATTTAAATCCCCTTGGGTGATATAATTAAAATTGAAACTTAAAATATCATTAATAATAAATTATTCATGATATTAAATGTCAAATAGGAAGTATATACACCACATAAAAGTGAATTGGTGCATAATAATTAAGTCTCAATGGAAAGTAAATTGAGATGAAATCCCTTACGTTATGCTCCCTTTTGGTTGAACATGATTTAAACTAATGTATAGAGTTTTTAAACAAGTTATTAAATTATTTAAAAATAATATGAATATTTATCACATAATTTATGATTCTTTTATAACATCTTATTACTTGTTCATTAATAATCTTCCTTTATTTTCATTATTTTCGGTGTTAATTGCCTTGTTTTTAAAGTATGTTTTGACTTTTTATTTTTATCACTCTTACATAGACTATGATTTAATCATATAAAAAATGTAAAAAAATGATTAAAATGTCATATATTCGTTATTTATGTATTTATATTAATCCATAAAAGCTGGTGATAGGAAATGAAATACACAGTTCATGGAGATGGTAGGTCGTATGTATGCATGAATGCTGTTTAAATTTTCTTATCGTATTGAAAGAAAGAAAATTAAGTGATACATATGTATATTATAATTACATAGTCATATTTATGTTATATATATCACATATTTTTATCAAACCTATCATTAATACATTCCATGTAACTTGTGAATGAATCACATCACTTCGTGTGGCGGTAGTCCACCGTACACACGAACTACGTTATTGTTTTAAAAAATGGAAATCATAAAGTTATATGTTATATAATAATTAAATAATCATAATAAAATAATAAAATCATAAATATCATATATAAACTATAAATCCATAATTATTCTCAACCTTGAATGGTGGTAATGAATGAACGAATGCCATCTGTTCATGAGACGATAATCCACCGTACACACGAATGATGATTGTGTATCCCATTTGATGGAAGTGTGTATTTTTATAGGTAGTAACCTAAACATAAAAACATATAACTATATTTAATATAATTAGTTTATTATAGAGTCATTATATAAGAATAATTTAAGGATATGGAGAATGAAATAAAATAAAAACACTTTAAGAAAAATGTTACCTCTTCTTCAGGTATCCTCCTTAGGTTTGCACTAATGTCCCCCTAAGATGATTTTTCCCAAGATATGGTTTATAGGGTGAAGGGATGGATATTTTTTAGTTAATGTTTCAGGTTTTGATCAATCCAAATATACTGTGAGGTGTAAATAAGTGAGAGAAGTGAGTACCCTTTTATAGTGGGGGAGGAGTGGAATTCTTGTAAATACCAAAAAGTAAACACTACCTTACCTCATGTTCCTCAAATAATGAAACATTTTATATAAAATAGGTTATATGGTCAAAAAATGTCTATAAAATTGGGTTTTACAAGTTTATATGTCATTTTACCCTTAAGTTTAAATTTTAGTCTCTTGATAAACTCATTTTTCTCTTAATCACTATAATTAATTTTAACTATTTTCAATAATAATTTTGGAAAAAAATTATGCTGAACATATTAGAAATTATAAATTATACTTATTAAAAATACTTATTCCATTTTTTTAAATTCAAATCACATAAGTATTAGATATTAATTTAAAATTAATTCCACAAACGGAATGGGAAAACATTTTTTTAAAGTGAAAATATTCAAATTTTTACTAGATTTTTTTATCTAAATATAATATAAAAATTATTAAAATGATATAAATTTTATTAATATATGTATATGTGAACTATTTTGACTTAAAAACCAATTCAAAATGTAATTTAACATTATAAATTATTTAGATAAAAAGTCACTTTTCAATTAAAATTCAGTATTTTCACTATTAATCAAAAAATGAAACTTCTCAGAAAATACCAAAGATTCGCTATACGATAATTTTGAAATCATAATATTTACAATTAATTATATATTTTTTAAATAAATTTATAAAATTTTCAAAATTTATTTTTAAAACATGTGTTCTATTAAAAAGAGGGAAGACCACCTTTAGGAAAATACAGTTTTTATGTATAAAATTGGATTTGTTCTTATATTATTCCTATCAAATATATTGGATAGATGTCAAAAATATTTAATGAATATATAATATTAATACTATCCAATAATATTTATTAAATTAATTTATTAATATATAAACACCTTCATCACATAAAATAGTTTTTTATAAAAACATTTCCTTTATATTCAATTGGGTTTTATATATCCATTTCTAATTAATTGGTAACCAATGAACTCAACCATTTATTTCCATAATCTAGTTAATACTATTCATATAAAAAATAATATCTAGGATATAATTTTCATTTTAAATAATAAAATTAATAGTATTTGGTAAAATTGGTCTTACATGAAACACAAGCCATCAAAGAAAGTCATTATTTCATGTAACATAAGCTAACTTAGTATTGCGTGCATTGCAAGATATAAAATAGATTAAATTTATTAAAATAGTAAATATATCCCAATGTCTCAAGATTTTATATTCATTTATATTCTTGGTATTTCATTTCATACATACTATCGAATAAAATTTTATTATTTTTGAATTTTTGAGGTGTTACATGTCACTTTATCTTTTCAAAAATTCCATGTATGCCCTCTCCCCCACTTATAAAAGGTCACCATATCTCCTACCCTATTAACACTTCTAAAACCATTAAATTTGGATAATACATACCCAAATATATTAATTAATTCCATACCCACATCTTAGAGGCATTATTTTTATTAGGAAACCCTTCTATTAAGGCTTTAGGTATAAACCTAAAGAGGCTCTCTGAAGAAGAGGTAAAACTATTAACCTGAATATCTGTTTTATTCATTATTACACCTACATAAAATTTTATTAATATATGATAATATAATAATACTAGTATCTAATATATTCTAAGATATTTTAATGTTAATTTCATGACCTATATCCATCTCCACTCCCATCAAATGGAAAATTAAACCATCGATCATCTATACGAAGGACTACTCCATTGTGAGATGATGTAATTTGTTTTCCATACCTACCTTAAAAGTATGAATATATTGAATGATTTAAAATATTTATATGATATTTATGATATTATAATACTTCATGAATTATGATATCACATATATCTTCTCACTTTCCATTTCTTGGGGGATATGATAACGTCACTTGGGTATATGGTGGACTATTTCCTTACAAAGCAATATGATTCATTTTTCACTAACTCTTTAAATGGAAGGTAGTAAGGTTAAAAATAATGAATATATGTGATATTTATGACCTAAAAATAATTTTATAAATATAATATCACATGTAAATTCTTACCTTCTAATCATTTGTATAATAATTACATCGCGACGGGTGTACTTCCACCTCTACGCAGCGATGTGAAATTTTTATCATTTCATTTTTTCATAGATGGTAATTAGGATGGATTTAATTAATATAAATTATCTATATAACATAATAATTATTCTTTAAATTTCAATTAATATTTATTTTTCTTTCTTACCATCCATCAAGAGAATGGAAAAAGACGTTCTTACGTACGTAGGACCTACCGTCTCCATGAACGGTGTAAGGCATTTTCTATCTTTAAATTTTATGGATTACTATAAATAAATATATAATGAATATAAATGATATTTATATAATTTTTTAAATTTTATATATGATAACTATGATCAAATTAAAATGAAATAAATTACTGAACCAAAACATACCTGAATAATGAAGAAATTATCATCCAACATAGTGATTTTAACAAAGAATTGTTAATAAATAGGTCATAAAAGACTAGAAGTAAATCATATACAGTATGAAATATATGAGTATGGTTATTTAATATATGTATAAAAAATATATTTATTATATAGGTGGTACTAAAATGTAAAAAGAAAATCAGATCTGAGGTAAGGGTTTCTCATCTCAATTTTACTTCCAGGCGACATATGTCATATTAACCACTTATTCCTTTGTTGTGGGGTACATAATGAAATGTTTGATATGGTATATCATTAATGTATTTAATGTGATGGTATTTAATGTTTCATTTTATTTTATTCCTTTTATGGGGATTACGATTTGAAAGTTACCAAAGCGGTAAGAAATTTATTGTAACTCCCCAATGATTTGAAAATAAATTTAATATTGAATGCATGAAACAATGATTCTATAAAATACAAAACTTTTTTATAACCTATCCAATGAACATAAATTTACCACTTTTGTGTTTTGAATTTCCAAAATCTAATATACACAGTTGTTTTCAGGGTGATTTTTGGAGTCTGATAGAGCAAACTTAAATTTCAATGAATAGTAACATACCCTTATGAATAGTAACCAATGATTATGAATAGTAACTTGACCCTTATGAATAGTTATGTACCCTTATAAATTATAAGTTGAACCTTATGAATAGTAATCTACCAATATGAATATTAACATGACCGTTATGAATTATAATTCACCCACATGAATAGTAATATCACCCATGTCAGTATAAATAAAATTTAGGCACCTTATAAATGGGAGTGAATATTTTAAAAATTAATAATTAAGTGTTGGTATTTTTATGTGCAGTAAATATTTAATTACAATTTTATAATTAATAAATTGATTTAAAAGAAAAATCATTATTTATTAAATGTATTCCTAAATCAAATTTTTTTTGTTCTAGGATTTTGTGGTAATTTAATAAAACCTTAGTCAAATTTTCAGGCCATTACAAAATCAGTTTTAGTTTTAAAACTGTACTTTACAAGTAAATGATTATTTTATTTAAAAATTAAATTTCACATATTTAGAAAATTATTTTGATATAATGGAGTTCATATTTGGATTCTAAATGTCAAAAAATGGTTAGGGTGATTTTTTTGGATTTTTTCTAAAATACTTGAATTTTTGATGAATAGTGAAATACAATAATTTACCGTATATATACATTATGAGTTAAATACACTATTCAAAGCATCATCAAGGATGTAATAACCCTTGGTTCAAACTAGAATTCACTTATTACTAGTTTTGATCATGGAATCATCACTATTGCTTGTCTTATGAAAAAAATAATAAACTAATGATTAAAATATTAAGAAAACCCTCCTCTCCACCATTATAAAAATCACCACCAATCTCCTCTTCTCTTCGATCTTCTAAAGGATTGTGACTTGTATAAATTCTACTAAAATAACCTTATAATATCCTCCCCCATGTCCAACAGTCCTTGGTCTCATAAAAATAAAAAATTCCCTCCCCTAAAGAGGCTCTCAAGGAAGATTAATTCAAGAGGTAAATTTCTCTTTTCAATTCTTTTACTTTCTTTTCAAGTTCCTTTTTTTTATTTTCTATCCTCACCTATAATAATTCATATAGTATGAAAACTATAGTAACTAACATGTAAATTAATTTTTTATGATTATAGAATAATTTATTATCATCTCTCATTTACCCTTCTTTTATGCTAGTAGTAAAAAAGACCACCTGAGATGTGCTAATTTACCACATTCAAGGACGATGGGTTTTCAATATCAATTACCATATTCAATTTTGGTCATTAAACAATTATTATGGTTTAAGAATACTATAATATATTTATTATGTATCATCTATGGTTTTGTAATCTTTTTGTTCACATGGTTTTGATTTATAAAGCAAAATGAGTTCATTGTGTTAAAAAACCACCAATTAACCCAAACAGTTATCATTACATAATTTATATAATGATTCATATTCACTATAAGTAACCAAATGAAATTTAAAACCATGTGAACTTAAATATTTTCAATAATAACATATAACTTTAATTCTAGAAAACCATCTACATTTTACACGACTCTCTATTCATGTATATAAGTATATCAATCATGAAACAAAGAGACCAAAACAATGAAATTGAACCTCTTCACCCATCAAAAAAGCCACTAATGTACTTAATAAGGTTATAATAAATCAATTAAATGGATATTAGGTTTTTTAATTATTAATTAATGAACCTAAATTTGATTATTTAGGTCATTTAGATCAAGTAGAGAACACCTTCAGACTTAAGGTAAGAGTTTCTTCATCTCACTTCCATTTTTGTGAGATATTCCATATTCACTACTATTACTTGTGTATGGTGTATATATAATTACCATTGATGTTTTATATCATTAATATCTTTATTTTTATGATATTAAATGTATCATTTTATTATTATCAATTTTGGGGCATATAATTCAATCAATTACAAAGTTGTAAGAATTTTCTACCGAACCTCCCTTTTCATTCAGGTTTCTCTTATTCTCCACTCACCTCAATGAAATTATTATTTATTCTTATGTACTACGAATAAATTATATGTTAATATTCTCTATACTTGTAACAATCATAATACTTATTTATTTTATGGGGAGTTATATGTTTTAAAATAATCATTAAAAAATTCTTCCGAAATGCAAGCCCAATTCAAGGAACTTCTCTAATTCTTACCTATTTTAAGTTCACTATATAATATGTTTTAATCCATATTTATTTTTCTAAAATAAAAAATTTTAACATGAAAATATATTTTGGTTCATTTATGGTCTTATGAGAGCAAACATGCCTTTGTGCTTTAAAATCTCTTTAATGAATTCCTTAAAGCGCACTAAAATGTTTTAATTCTAAAGCTTCTTTAAAAACACTTTTTACAAGATTTCACTTCAGTGGGACATAATTTATGCCTCAAATTTAATCTCAATGTCCTTATATACATTTTCTAGGATATACATGTTTAAAACCTGATTTATGAAAAATACAAAGAATTTTCCAAAAGAACTCTTCTTTCTAAAATAAAATAGATTTTTATCACCTCAATTTAAATTTTATGAGATATATGCCTTGTTCACCACTTATTCATTGCATGTGGTGTATGTAATTCCCCTTGGTTTATCATATTAAGAGTCTCATTATTCTCATGATATTATAAGGTATTATTCTTTGAATGTTTCAAAGTGGTATGAGACACTTTGGAATGTTTAAAGAATTATTTCCTAAAGAATTTATCAATGGTCTCATTTAAAAGTATTTTTAATTAGCTAAACATCCTTTGATAAATCTTGTATTTCATATATGTTTATATCTTATTGTAAGGGTTGGTGTCCTTAGAACCAACTGTTTTGTACTTTGATTACATAAATGTTCACTTATTATATATTGTTCATTGTTCTGCATGACTATAATATAATAATGTCCTGAAATATTTGTTGCATTAATAAGGTCATAGCAGATCCCCGCTATGATGAGAACCTTGAAATGCTATAACAATATTCTTAAATAAAGTTCTGCGGTTGGATGACATACTATGATAGGACACATAGTATACAGACCTTCATGTGCGAGTACTCATAAGAAGACGAGACTCTCTCTCATGGAGTACGCACTTGGTAATCTCCAAGATGGGAGATTATGAGAATAGACCTGCCAGTAGTAATTCTGCATGTCTTGGTGTCATCGGATATTGCTATCTACGAGCGTGTGTAATGGTCCTTGGACTGGAAGATTATCATTAACTCATGTCATGACTCGCGCACTTAGATTTACTGACGATAACCGTCAAGCAGATAGTTGGCGGGAAGTAGGGTACGTTGGGTGCGTCACGAGTGACATGTTGTTAATGGATAAGTCAAGGAAGGATTTGTCCCTTCCATTTATGGAAGTTGATATCTCGGCCCTTTGATTGAAATAGAACTGTCGCATTAAATTCCATGGCCATGGTGTAAACGATGAGTTTATTTCAGGTAGTCAAAGAATAAAATATCAAGCATATAGGTTTATGACACTGCCATGAAACCTGCTTGATGAGATATTGAGACAAAGGGATTAAATTACACAGTAAGCGCTCGTATGAGGTGATACGTCAATGCGGTGTAAACTTCTTTCTCTTGGATGCCTTGACCCGTTGCTAGACAGTAATCTTGGAATTTAGGCAAGCCCACCTAATGCCAATGAGAAAGAGGCCTAGAGGGTCACACACTAAGTGTATCCAAGTATCTCAAGTTGAATAAAGATTATTCTCGTACGCGGTTTAATAATTATTCAAGGAAGCCTAAGTTGTTTTAAATGATGGAGGAAAAAGAAAATAAAACAAGTACACACCGTGTATTATTATTACATGCCGTGTAGTTTTATTTTGGAAAGGAAATGAATAAATGAAAACAAGATATACACGCCGTGTACATTTAATGTACACACCGTGTAGTTTTCAATGAAAAACAAGTACACGCCGTGTATTTATTAATACACTCCGTGTAGTTTTTTTTAGTTGGGATTTTGAGGATATAATATTGTTTTAAATGATATTTATTATAATCAGCGTGGGCGCATGTCAAGGAATTATTTATTCGACATGGGGTTTTAAATAAAGAGTCAATGAAATAAATAAAACGCGTAACGCGTTTATTTATTGTCATAACTCTATAACCCCACACACCCGATTATAAATATCCTCACAACCCCAACTCTTTTCATATACAAGAGAATCATTGTGCCCATCATCTCTGGAGAATTCTTTCAAGGCCGAAAGAACCTCTTCCTCCAAGAACGCTCTCATGACCGAGAGAGATCCTCTTCCATCGGATCAAGACAATCTAAGGTGGACAACGCAAGCAAAGGCTTCTCCACGCTAGCACCCGGAGAATCTTTTGGTGACGTCCAGAGATACGAGGTACACGTGTGGATCACCGCTAGAGGGAGTCTACACTTGGCTTCTGCGACGCAACGACGGATCACATTGACAACGTGATTGAGAACATCAACGAAGAAAGAACACCCAAAAGGTATTTCTTTATAATTAATTAAATTAATTATAATCAACCTGTAACGATCCTTGTTTGTGGTTCTGGGAAAAACCATCTTCTTTGTCTTTTTCTGTGATTCGATCCGTGGAGACTGGCGTTTATCGTTGTATTGATCCCGGATTGATCATTGCTAATGACAAAAAACCAAGTGGGCACATCCACCCACGCGCTTCCGCTGTGCCCGGAACCTTCAAATGGTATCAGAGGGAGGTTACAACGTTGATTATAGTTATTTAATTTTCGTTGATAATTTACGCATTCATATTTGATTCAATTTGAAATAAATCGTTCTATAAATCTGAATTAACGAGATCTATTCTTCCTCCTTCATTTTTCGATTCATATCACAGAAATGACCTTTTAATTTTAATTTTGATTAAAATAAAAATGAGGAACTCATCCGGAGGAGCCGATCTTTCTGTCTGTACAACACGGGATTACACGGCGTGTAATTAAAACTACACGTCGTGTACTTAGGTTCAACGAACCGGCACTGGTCCGCCAAACCACGTCGTGTGAATTGATTATGCCTAAGTTTTAATCACGTCGTGTTGACCAGAATAGAACGGCGCGTGGAAACCGGAATACACGACGTGTATGTTGGAACAACACGCCGTGTAGTCCGTTCTGACCCAGGTGAAACCGTGTACAAAGATAAGTCGCGTACCGCGTATACGGGATCGCCAGGCCGGTTACCGCGTAACAAGGAAGTACACGCCGTGTATGATTCATCTACATGCCATGTACTCTAAAATTTCCAAAGTACAGAAAAACACGCCAAAGCCCCAGCGTGTACTTTGGACAAAGGGTGAAAAGAAAAATACACGCCGTGTAATTATAAACTACACGCCGTGTACTTTCCAGAAATGGAATTTCACCAGGTTTCCTCCAATGTACAAAGACCCGTACAAGGAATATGGATGAGAATAATCTCAAGGAAATTCAGAAAGGAATTTAAGATAAAGAATTGATTAATTATAAGATCATAATTAATTGAATTCGAGCGCGTCTTATCTTAAATAAAACGATTAAAAGAATTTGAATTCTAAATATGCGTAAATGTCGTTGCATACTATGGATGATCATGAGATAGACCAAAGACCCTTTGTATGTGTATGGTTTCATTTAAATTTATTTAATTTAAATTTGTTGGCCTGCGAGCCTTCTTCCAATAAAATGTAGGGCCTGCGTGCCCATGGTTTCTTTAATGTAAACCCATGTAATGGAGGATCTCCCAAGCCAGAGGAGACAGTTCAAATCCCGAAGCCAAGGCGAAACCGACACAAGAAGATACAAAGGTGGACAGGTGGGAGCTGCAAAACATGAACCATCAGGTTCAAGGTGTTTTCCCTAGGTCAGGGTAAGCTTATCAAAATCGCTAGATAAGCTAACCAAATAGAAGCTCATGATCATGCCATCTTATTTTATTTCTGTCTGATTGCATGGTTTATATATTATGCATGTGTTGTCGCGATCACATAATTAATAAAATGAACAAGCATGCAAAGATGGAATAAAATAAAAACCGGTCTATGCGTATACATTATCGGAACATGGTTAATCACTTAAGAAAGCATCACTTAATATTAACAAGCATGTGATAATGCAAAGATACACATAAAGAATAAAATCCCTCAAATACCATATTAAGTCAGACCAAGCCTTCCGTTACTTGATTAAGGGAAAGACTCAATAAAACTATGTGATTGACCAACCCTTGTTGGGACACTTACTTTTATAAAGGAAGCCCTTATGAAAGGTTTCAGGTTGACTTAACCATATTACATCAAGAGAAGTAGCCCTTGCTAGACTTGATGTAATATTGGAGGCAAGAGTTGAGGAAATCCAAGTCAGGATTTCAGGATTGGGGAGTCCACTCAACAGATCAAGGAACTGTAAGCTCACAGTTGGCAAAGACCCGCCTACCTAAATACCTTTAAATAGCTTGACCAACCTTTGTTGGGGTTATGCGAAGGGAAATATGGATCCTTTCCATTAGAATGTCAAAGCAACTGGACATTCCGAGTTCAATGGTGAGGGCCATTGGGAATTGATAAAATAGTGGGAGACTTAATAAAATTTATTATTTCACATAAAATGTAATCAAGAAAGTACTGATGAATCTGCTCTTTTAAATTGTAGAATCAAAATGTCAAACACATCAACCACATTTTCTCTGCGATCAATTCTGGATAAAGACAACATCCTCACCGGCATTAACTTTCAGGAATGGTTTAGGTGCCTTCGGGTTATCCTACGCCATGAACGGAAGTTTTATGTGCTGGAGTCCTCACTTCCTGATTCTCCTGCCCCAGGGGCAAGTGATGAAGATTTCCTAGTCTATGATCAACATTTGAACGATGCTCTCGACGTTCAATGTTTGATGCTGTCATCTATGTCTAGTGAGCTCATGAAGTCTCATGAAGACATGGATGCCTACAGCATGCTCGAGCACCTCCGTGGTTTATACCAGGAGAGAGCAAGACATGAAAGGTTTGAGATCTCCAAGGCTCTGTTTCAGAGCAAGCTTGGAGAGGGTGCCCCAGCTGGGCCTCATGTAGTCAAGCTCATTGGCTACATTGAGCACTTGGAGGTTCTAGGGTTTAAACTCCCTGAAGAACTGGGTACCGATCTCATTCTCGCATCACTCCCCCAGAGCTTCTCAAACTTTGTTGTTAATTTCAACATGAACAATATTGAGAAGTCTCTATCTGATCTTCTTATCCTCATTCGCCAAGTGGACAATGACATGAAGCGTGAAAAACCTTCTATCCTTATGGTGAATAAAAGGAAAGGGAAGGCGAAGAGCTTTAAGCCCAAAGCTTCTTCAAGGCCTTCCAAGAAAAGGAAGATCAAAGGGGAGGCAAAGGAATAGGATGCTGTTTGTTTCGCATGTGGCAAGAAGGGTCACTGGAAGAAAAACTGCACCCAGCCGAGGAAGCAAGGGGAAGCTTCAGGTGCGTTTGTTATCGAATGCAATCTATCTGTTTCTACTAATTGGGTATTAGATACTGCTTGTGGTGCTCACATCTGTATCCAAATACAGGAACCAAGTAGATTCAGGAATATTGATCGAGGGGAGATAGATCTACGAGCAGCCAACGAAGCCAGACTTGCTGCTGTAGCTGTCGGGGACTACCACCTCACATTGCCTACCGGGATGGTCTTGGTTTTGAAAGGATGTTATTATGTACCCTCTGTAACCAAAAACATTATTTCAGTATCTAGATTAGATACTGATGGATTCATATTCAAGTTTGGAAATGAATGTTTCTACTTTTATAAAGATAGCATTTGTTTTGGTAGGGCACATTTATATAACGGCCTTTATGTGTTAGACTACACAAACCAAGTAATGGCAATTGATAACAAAGTTAATTTACATGAATCATACCACACCCAACTTTGGCATCACCAGCTAGGTCATGTCAATGAGAAACGTTTGACAAAATTACATCAAGATGGGTATTTAGATTCTATCGAACTAAAACCACTTGGTGTATGTCATGCGTGTCTACAAGGCAAAATGAACAAATCCCCATTTAGTGGGAAAGGTGAAAGAGCTAAAGAGCTTCTAGAATTAGTTCACACAGATGTGTGTGGACCATTTCCAGTTGAAGCAAGAGGTGGATTCTTGTACTTCATAACTTTTACTGATGATTTTAGTAGATATGGATATATCTATTTAATGAGGTATAAGTCAGATTCTTTTGATCGGTTTAAAGAGTACAAGAATGAAGTTGAGAACCAGCTTGGTAAGAAGATTAAGAAACTCCGATCAGACAGAGGAGGAGAATATCTTAATCAAGACTTCATTGATTTCTTACGGGAGTTTGGGATTCTATCTCAACTCACTCCTCCTGACACACCGCAGTGGAATGGTGTAAGTGAAAGGAGGAACCGCACCCTGTTGGACATGATGAGATCAATGATGAGTCATGCGAGTCTTCCATTATCCTTTTGGGGATATGCATTACAAACAGCAGCACACATACTAAACCAAGTACCAACTAAATTGATAAATGGTATTCCATACGAGTTATGGAGTGGACGCAAAGCCATGTTATCGAATTTACACGTGTGGGGTAGCGAAGCATTTGTTAAGGCCTCTTCAGGTAACAAACTTGCACCCCGAGGCACAAAGTGTATCTTTATAGGATATCCCAAGGAAACAAGGGGATATTACCTATACAACCCCTCAGACAAAAAGGTTACAGTGGCAAGACACGCCATATTCCTTGAGAGGGAGCACATCTCCAGAAGAGATAGTGGGAGCGAGATAGACTTCGATGAAGTCGAGGCTGAAGATACACATGAGTTGGTACAAGAACAGATTCCACAAAGCCCCGTGGAAGAACAATCTGTTCCAGAGACACAAGAACTGCGTAGGAGCACGAGAGAGGTGAGAGAACCAGAACGATATGGTTTTCTTGTCACTGAGGATGGTGACTCATTATTGGTTGACAATGATGATCCTCTTACCTACAAGGAAGCAGTTGAAGGCACAGACGTTGCCAAGTGGCAAGAAGCCATGAATTCTGAAATGGATTTCATGTACCAAAACCAAGTCTGGATTTTGGTAGATCCTCCAGTTGATGTAAAGCCTATTGGTAATAAATGGGTATTCAAGAAGAAACTGGACATGGAAGGGCAAGTCAGCACCTACAAGGCACGACTGGTTGCAAAAGGTTTTAGACAGCGTCAAGGAATTGACTATTATGAAACCTTTTCACCGGTTGCAATGCTGAATTCTATCAGAATCCTATTGGCCATTGCTACTTACCATGACTATGAAATTTGGAAAATGGATGTCAAAACAGCTTTCCTTAACGGGAACCTCCAGGAAGATGTCTACATGACACAACCTGAAGGGGTTGTGACTTCAAAGGATGCCAACAAGGTATGCAAGTTGCAAAAATCCATTTATGGATTAAAGAAAGCATCAAGGTCATGGAACATTCATTTTGATGAAGCTGTTACCGAATTTGGCTTTGTTAAGAACGAATGTGAGCCTTGTGTCTACAAAAGGTTTAGTGGAAGTGCAGTCGTTTTCCTAATAGTATATGTCGATGACATATTGCTAATTGGAAACGAAGTACCTGTCTTACAGTCAGTTAAGACATGGTTGAATAAATTATTCTCCATGAAAGACTTGGGCGAGGCGGCATATATTCTTGGGATGAAGATCCATCGTGATAGATCCAAGAAAATGTTGGGCCTAAGTCAAAGTACATACATTGACAAGATACTGAAGAGATTCAGTATGGAACAGTCCAAGAGGGGATTGTTGCCAGTGTCACATGGCATTCATCTTTCCAAGAAAATGTGTCCTCAGACACATGAGGAAAGAAAGAGAATGGCAAGGATCCCTTATGCATCCGCGATTGGGTCAGTCATGTATGCTATGCTATGTACGAGGCTAGATGTTGCTTATGCATTAAGTGCGGTAGGCAGATATCAAGATGATCCAGGAGACTGCCATTGGATGACAGTCAAGACTATCCTTAAGTATCTGAGGCGTACTAGGGATATGTTCTTGGTTTATGGAGGAGATGAGGAACTAGTCATCAGAGGACATGTAGATGCTAGTTTCCAGACTGATCAAGATGACATGAAGTCGCAGACTGGATACATCTTCAGTTTGAATGGAGGTGCAGTGAGCTGGAAGAGCTCAAAACAAAGTGTGGTGGCAGATTCTACAGCGGAGTCCGAGTATATCGCAGCTTCTGAGGCAGCTAAAGAAGCAGTATGGATGCGAAGCTTCATCCAAGAGCTGGATGTTGTACCGAGCAGTAAAGATCCTATCACACTCTATTGTGATAATACTGCAGCGGTGGCACTTGCAAAAGAGCCAAGGTCACATCAGCGGACAAAGCACATACTTCGGAAGTATCATCTCTTGAGGGATTTTTCTCAGAGAGGTGAAGTTGCAGTGAGCAGTATTTCCACGGAAGACAACGTGGCAGACCCATTGACTAAAGCCTTGACTCAGCAGAAACATGATCATCATGTGAGGTCTAGCGGACTAAAAGTCGTAGGCAGTTGGCTCTAGTCCAAGTGGGAGTTTGTAAGGGTTGGTGTCCTCAGAACCAACTGTTTTGTACTTTGATTACATAAATGTTCACTTATTATATATTGTTCATTGTTCTGCATGACTATAATATAATAATGTCCTGAAATATTTGTTGCATTAATAAGGTCATAGCAAATCCCCGCTATGATGAGAACCTTGAAATGCTATAACAATATTCTTAAATAAAGTTCTGCGATTGGATGACATACTATGATAGGACACATAGTATACAGACCGTCATGTGCGAGTACTCATAAGAAGACGAGACTCTCTCTCATGGAGTTCGCACTTGGTAATCTCCAAGATGGGATATTATGAGAATAGACCCGCCAGTAGTAATTCTGCATGTCTTGGTGTCATCGAATATTGCTATCTACGAGCGTGTGTAATGGTCCTTGGACTGAAAGATTATCATTAACTCATGTCATGACTCGCGCACTTAGATTTACTGACGAAAACCATCACACAGATAGTTGGCGGGAAGTAGGGTATGTTGGGTGCGTCACGAGTGACATGTTGTTAATGGATAAGTCAAGGAAGGATTTGTCCCTTCCATTTATGGAAGTTGATATCTCGGCCCTTTGATTGAAATAGAACCGTCGCATTAAATTCCATGGCCATGGTGTAAACGATGAGTTTATTTCAGGTAGTCAAAGAACGAAATATCAAGCATATAGGTTTATGACACTGCCATGAAACCTGCTTGATGAGATATTGAGACAAAGGGATTAAATTACACAGTAAGCGCTCGTATGAGGTGATACGTCAATGCGGCGTAAACTTCTTTCTCTTGGGTGCCTTGACCCGTTGCTAGACAGTAATCTTGGAATTTAGGCAAGCCCACCTAATGCCAACGAGAAAGAGGCCTAGAGGGTCACACACTAAGTGTATCCAAGTATCTCAAGTTGAATAAAGATTATTCTCGTACGCGGTTTAATAATTATTCAAGGAAGCCTAAGTTGTTTTAAATGATGGAGGAAAAAGAAAATAAAACAAGTACACATTGTGTATTATTATTACATTCCGTGTAGTTTTATTTTGGAAAGGAAATTAATAAATGAAAACAAGATATACACGCCGTGTACATTTAATGTACACACCGTGTAGTTTTCAATGAAAAACAAGTACACGCCGTGTATTTATTAATACACTCCGTGTAGTTTTTTTTAGTTGGGATTTTGAGGATATAATATTGTTTTAAATGATATTTATTATAATCAGCGTGGGCGCATGTCAAGGAATTATTTATTCGACATGGGGTTTTAAATAAAGAGTCAATGAAATAAATAAAACGCGTAACGCGTTTATTTATTGTCATAACTCTATAACCCCACACACCCGATTATAAATATCCTCACAACCCCAACTCTTTTCATATACAAGAGAATCATTGTGCACATCATCTCTGGAGAATTCTTTCAAGGCCAAAAGAACCTCTTCCTCCAAGAACGCTCTCATGACCGAGAGAGATCCTCTTCCATCGGATCAAGACAATCTAAGGCGGACAACGCAAGCAAAGGCTTCTCCACGCTAGCACCCGGAGAATCTTTTGGCGACGTCCAGAGATACGAGGTACACGTGTGGATCACCGCTAGAGGGAGTCTACACTTGGCTTCTGCGACGCAACGACGAATCACATTGACAACGTGATTGAGAACATCAACGAAGAAAGAACACCCAAAAGGTATTTCTTTATAATTAATTAAATTAATTATAATCAACCTGTAACGATCCTTGTTTGTGGTTCCGGGAAAAACCATCTTCTTTGTCTTTTTCTGTGATTCGATCCGTGGAGACTGGCGTTTATCGTTGTATTGATCCCGGATTGATCATTGCTAATGACAAAAAACCAAGTGGGCACATCCACCCACGCGCTTCCGCTGTGCCCGGAACCTTCACTTATGATATCATCTATAATATTTTGTTGAAGGGTTTCTAATTAGCTTTAATGTGGATGTTTTATCTTGATACCATTCGTCAATTTACTTCGAATGGTTAGTGTTTATGTTTAATGTACGAGGAAAGTTATTTACATTTCATATATTAGTTTCAATATGAATATATATGTTGTTTACATTTATCCCCATTTATAAGAGGAATGCATTGGACTTAGTAAGTGTTGGGTGGGGCCCTCCATAGCCCCTCAGTGTATTGGCAGGTCCCATGATACAAATTTAGTCTTGGCATGAGGCCTTGACAAAATGGATATTTATGGTCTTGGAACATGGACTTAACGGCATGGTTATGATGTCCTGTATTATGAATTATCTCATTATGAAACTATTAATTGAAAGTTCATGTGGTTATTCAACTAGTATAATACCCTTGATTATGCTTTATTGTGACATTATTTATTTATCTCTTATTCATTCCATAATATTTTCAAGTTTATTTTTAAAGGAATGTGTTTTTAGTTATTCACCATGCCTAATGTTTAAGTTTATGATATCTTCTGTTGTATTTATTACCCTTAATGTGCATCTGAGCTCACCCCTTTTCTTATATTTCATTTTCTCAAGACATGAAGAAGTTTATTATTAATGACCTCCAGGGATAAACATAGACTTGTAGATGATCCCAATATAATTTATATGATGTATTTCATTCCAAGTTGTAGTTTTCAAAAACTACTAAACCGATTAATCCTTCAGGATATGAATTTCTTTTAAGCATGCTAATGTAATGAGATAATTCACCGGCTCTGGGCAACTGGGGTCAGGGCGTTACAGTTGTTATCAGAGGAAGTTTAGTAGAAAACATGGAAACTTGATTTAGAAATTGTAGATTAGGGAACAAAACCCTAATATTTTCTTTGAGGATAAATATACAAAAATATCTTGGAATTTTGGTAAGGAATAGATTAAGTGGATCTTTATAGAAAATATATCCCTATCTAGATACTATAAGTGGATGTGGTTCTAGAATAGATATACCTAGGACTAACAAATCCAACAAGGAGTTTCAAGCATGACTCGGTGTATCCTGATACGTGACAATGGGCCTTACTACGTACCTGGTTTGACACTACTCATGGATATGCTTATGATAATTCACATTTTATTTAAAATCCATCATGAAGGATTAAAATGAAAATTTTCCCTCAATGAAAACATGTTTTTGATTATGATATTAGCTATGCATGGGATTTAAATTTATGCTAAGTATTTTTCTAAGTTTATATTATACATTATGATTCATAACCAAATACAGTGTATGCCATTATATAGAAATAGAGTCTAGTAGAAGGAATGAGAACTTCACCAATGCATGTGATGTAAACAGTAAGAAGGATCATATCTTTTATGGTCTTAAGACATCATTTTGAAGTAAGATAATATCCTATGTATCCTCATCATATGAGGAAATAATATCACATGTTAACATAATATGTAAATAATTATATGAGTCCTATGGCTTTGAAGGGAATCTAGAAATGAAGAGGATGGTGGAGAAAACGATAGATAAAGGGAAGAAGGGAAAGAAAGGTTATCCTACATGTGAAAATAGTGGAAAGAATGATCCTGGTAAATGATTTAAGGGAATGAGAGTTTTTTATAAGTGTGGATAAAAAGGCCACAAATTTCTGGATTGTAAGGGTAAGAAAAATGTTTCTGATGTACAATGCTTCAACTGTAAGGAGATGATACACTATGTGAATCAATGTCCCAAGTGTCAAAGGAATATTACACAAATGATGTCACTGGATAATGACCAAGTCCTGATACTTCCAAAGATGAAGTGGAACTATTAATATGACTCATCAAGAATCATTTCATTTGAATATTTTATCAGTAATGTATTGGTTATAATAATCATGTAATATATGAGGATTGTACTATAGTACTATTTAATTAAGTATTTGAGGCCGTATGATGAATTATACCAAGGAAAAGTGACTCAGTATAAAGTTAATATATTGGGAAAGTATATAGTTGAGGGAAAGACAACCCTAAATATATTCCTGATGACTAATATAATGATGAATAAATGATTGATTTGGATTAGCACCGACTACCTCAAAACTAGTTATTGTCTTATTGATAAGTAGTTTGTGCTATCATTGATGGAGTATAAAACATTTTTGGATATAAGGAATACATCCAATATCATGTGTAAGGAAGAATTCAAGTTTCCAATAAGGTTATATGGTAATTTGAGTTATCACCATATTTCAAGAGAAAACATGATGAAGATATTCACATGTTTTGAATGTGAAAATTTTGGACTGCTTCATGTTGATTAAAGAAAAATAAGGTAGTAGATGCATTGAGAAGGATGGTTCATGGAGTTCTAAATAAAATGAGGATTTCCAAGGACCCTGTGTATATATATCTAGCAAGGATGGATATGGTAAAGATTCTAAAGTATTGGATCATGATTCTTTGGAATGTTAAACTATTTATGAAATGGTTTAAGTTGATCATTGTATGAGGTTTTTGAGTTTAATGTCACAAAATAATGCAACCTATGCTAAGAGATGAAGTATAGATAGTTTAAGACACACATAAAGGATAATATTGTGTTTATGAAAAGAGTCTTAAATAAAAATTTCGTCCTATTATAATATTTTCTTCAGGATATCAATGAAATTTTTAATAACAATAGTTTCTGGTTTTGTGGTAATGATCTTTCATATGAGCATGTTCTTTATCACTTTCCATTAGAACATAATGGATTTATTATTCTTCCATGACCATTTTGTCCAATTAGAATGCATAGTTTTGTATTAATTTATGAATTTTAATTTCCCTCTTATTAAGAGGATATTTTAACTATATTTCTGACATGTGTTTCCCATAAGGGAATTTTCAAGTATCATCCATTAACAATCGAAGTTAAATTTTAAATTTCGAGGACAAAATTTTTGTAAGGAGGGTAGAATGAAACACGCTAAGGATTTTTAATTAAATTTAATATTGAATACATGAAACAATGAGTCTCTACAAAACAACACTTTGTTATAACCTTTCCAATGAACATATTTTTTCCACATCTGTGTTTTGAATTTCAAAAATGTGACACACATAGTTTTGTTCAAGGTGATTTTTTGTGTCTTATAGAACAAACTTAATTTTTTATGAATAGTAACATACCCTTATGAATAGAAACCTACCATTATAAATAGTGACTTGACCCTTATAAATAGTAATGCACCCTTATGAATAGTGATTTGACCCTTATGATTAGTAATGTACCCTTATGAATAGTAACACGACTCTTATGAATAGTAATGTACCATTATGAATAGTAACATCACCCATATAAGTATAAATAAAATTAAGGCACCTTATAAATTAGAGTGAATATTTTAAATATTAATAATTAAGTGTTGGTATTTTTGTGAGCTTTAAATATTTAATTATAATTTTATAATTAATAAATTGATTTAAAAGAAAAATCAATTATCATAAAATGTATTACTAAATAAAAAAAATTTATTCTCGTATTTTTGGGTAATTAAATAAAACCTTAGTTAAATTTTTAAGGAATTACAAAATCAGTTTTATTTTTAAAAAATTATTTTATGGGAAAATAATGATTTTATTTAAAAATTAAATTTCACATATTTAAAAAAATTATTTTGATAAAATGGAGTTCATATTTGGATTCTACACATAGAAAATTGGTTAGGGTGAATTTTTGGTACTTTTCTAAAATACTTGAATTTTTGACGTAGTGAAATATAGTAATATACCGTATATATACATTATGAGTTAAATACACTATTCTTGGCATCATCGCTGATGTAAGATCTCTTTTTTTTTTCTAACTCACATGAAATTATTACTATTTTTGGTCATGGAATCATCACTATTTCTTATCTTATGAAAAAATAATAAACTAATGATTAAAATATTAAGAAAACCCTCCACTCCTCCACTATAAAAACCACCCACACTCCCCTCTTATCTTCACTCCTATCAAGCCTTTTTATTTGTCTAAATTATGCTCATATATCCTCCAAATATCTTCCCAAATGTCTAGTATTCATTAGTCTCATAAATAGACCCAAACCTCTCCCCTAAAGAGGCTCTCAAGGAAGATTAATTCAAGAGGTAAATTCATCTTTTTCAATTCTTTTACTTTCTTTTCATGTTCCTTTGTTTTCTTTTCTATCCTCACATCTCCTCATCAAAATTTCCTGACAAATTCAACAGCTTACATGTACTGAATTTTTATTATTATTATGGAATAAGTTATTATCATATCTCCTTTACCATTCTTTTATTCTAGTAGTAAAAAACACCATCTCAGATGTGCTAATTTACCACATTCAAGGACGATGGGTTTTCAATTTATATTACCATCTTCAATTATGGTCATGAAACCATTATTATGGTTAAACTAGACATTAATATATGTATTATGTCTCATCTATGGTTCTAGAATCTTTTTGTACACATGGATTTTATTTATAAAGAAAAATGAGTTCGCTGTGTTCAAAAACCACAAATTAACCAAAACAGTTATCATTAAATAATTTATATAATGATTCATCTTTACTCTAAGTAACCAAATTAAATTTAAAACCATGTAAAATTCTATATTTTCACTAATAACATATAACTTCATTTCTGGACAACCATCCCTATAAGGCCCCAGCCTTAAACCTTACTTAATCTTGAGTTATTACAAGATTACACATTGAGGATCTTTTCGGGTTTAGAGTTTTAGAGAATTAGATCATAAAACTTGCATTACATTCCACATATAAACAAAGTGATTACATAAATATAGTATTCTTCATTCCCATCAATGGAAACACATTTAAAATAAAACATGGATTATTTCTTGACACTTCCTTGACACTGTCATCATATCATGTACATTTCCCCTGACCTGTGAAAAACATTTCAAAAAAAAATCGGGATGAGCAAAAAAAGCTCAGTAAGGGATACACAAAGAATGAAAACTGTTACTTTTTCAAAAATCAAGTAAAACATGTATACTCTATCAAAGTAATACCTTCACCTTTATGAAGTAGTAAAAAATCTTCACTGAATAAAGTATCATTACTTACCTTTTTGTAACCAAAGGGTTACCATAAAACCCATATAAAGAACACATAACACGTATAAAGGTAACTTGGGACATAAACATACTTATGTGGAATAACCATACGTCGACTTCCACACATATCACTTAATGGAATAGTCATACGGCCAATTTCCATAAATACTTAATGGAATAGCCATACGGCCGACTTCCATACCCAATGCATTGGAGGTTATAACGTAACCACCCATCCTGGTATTCACGGAACCACCCATCATATGGTTTATCACGTAACCACCCGTCAAATGTCCAAGTACCAATATAAAATAATAAAACATAATACCAATATAAAGGAATGATAAAATTTCCACATTTCAATCACAATATATCATAATAGAATCCTTTATCAAAACCATTTTCAATACCAAAATACATAAAAGAGTATATGGAATTTATTTTATTTTAAAAATATTACGGCTTGTTGAGGAAGCCAAAGACCAAATAATACTCACGGCGGCGGAAAAGGTCGTTGTCACCGCGTACGTAAAAAAACATTCCTTTTTGTCATTTAGTAAAACACTTTGTAGAAAAAGATTCCTTTTGTATAAAAGTTAAAGTTAAAGGGGTTTATACACCATATAAAAGAAAGTTGTGTATAAAACAAAATATGCCTCAATGAAAGGAGATTGAGACGAAGTCCCTTACCTTGGGTCCGAATTGAATCGATCATTCTTTAATGTCCTGAATAATAAACTTGAGTTAATTTCTACTTGTTTAAGAACCTTTTTCAAGTTCATTATTCCTTTTATATCACTTATTTCCATGTTATAAACATTATGTAACCATTTATGTTAATAATGTTTGTTTTGTTGATATTTGGTTCTTTAGTCGAAAGTGGACTTCTTACAATTACATGTTGTTCGTGTGGTCAAAGGTTCTTTATATCCAGGATAAAAATCTTTATTTGGATATCATATATATCATATATATCCAGCATATACATGTATTTATAATATTACATAATCATTTATAGGTAAGAAATGAAATGCACCGTTCATGGAGACGGTAAGCCGTACGTACGCATGAACGCTACTTTCATTTATATTTCGTATTTTATAGAATGGAATCATAATGATACAAAGGTATATTATAATTCCAGTATAGTATCATATATAATATCATAGTTCCATCCTTTATACGTCCCACATATGGTATTTAACGAATCAAATCACTTGAGGGGGCGGTAGTCCGCACTTCCTTAAATGAAGATATCACGTTTACCCATAATGGAAACCATAAAGGTATGAAAAAAATGAAAAATACAGAAGCTTAAGGAAAACATTAACATATTATATATCATATATAAATATAGTGACATATTAATGGCCACCTTTGAAGGTGTTAAAGGAATGTTGAACAATCATCATTTCGGGAGACATAAATTCACCATCCACGGAAACAATATGTTCTTTAACCATTAGATGAAGGTGTGTGTAATTGTAGATAGAATAATTATTATAAAAACATCCTATAATATTGAAGATACTGGAGTTGTTACAAAAGGAATAAATAAAAAGAGTTTATGGGGTTGGAGAAGCAAAATAATACAAAAGGACTCAAGTGAAGACATTACCTCAAAATCGGGTAACTCCCTTTGGTTTGAGCTCAAAGGCTTCCTTGGGAAGACTTCTGCCCAAAGTGAGGCTTCAAGGAGTAAGAGAAGTAAGTGGAGAGGCATAATGGGCAGGGGTTGGCCGAGCCAAAGGCTTTGGGAGTGTGGGTAAGGAGGTAGAGGTGGGGGCCTTTTATAAGAGGAGAGGAGGGGCACTTTTGGAAAGTAAAGAAATATTACTTTATTTGAAAATGTGTTTCGGTTTTAAAAGGTCCCACATTGATATAATTCGTGGATAAGGTGATAAGGGTTCGAAATCCACCCATCCAATAAGTTTTGTACATGTGTAGTTCATATATTTTACATTATCTTTCCATTTTATTTAAATCGTCAAATAATGATGTCATCACTGCATCATTATTATGTCATAGATAATTTAATTTTTTTAATGTCTAAAAATTATAAAAAAATACTATGATGTAGGAAATATTTTTATATTTCAAATTACTATTTATAATTAGAAATATGACTTGTATAACCCCATTTAAAAATTGTTTTATTAAAACATATCATGTTTGTGGCATTTTTTACATTAACATTAAATAAAAGGTATTTATGTCATTTTCCAACCAAAGTGGCTCCATGGGGTCCCCAAGTTGACCAATGACTTGTATTGGTTGGCCATGACATATCCAATGAGGGTAGGACATGTGTCTAGGTCATCTCATATTATTAAAACATTATTTTTACCTTAAACTACACTAATTACCACTAATCGTGATTACTGAAAAAAAATTACTATTCACCAAAAAATTATTTTCATCCCATTGAACCACATTTTACATAATAATGAAAACAATGTATGTAGGATTTTAAAAATTAAATATACATTAGTGGTAAACTTTCATTTAACTGAAAAATCAGTTTGCTTGATTACCACTTAGTGATTTCACTATTCATCAAAAATTGGAGTTTTTCAGAAAATTACCAAAAATTCACTCTAAGCTATATTCGATATTCCGAGTTCAAAAATGATATCTATTTTACAAAATTCAAAACATATAAGTCAAATTAATTAATTTAATAATTAATTCCCACTGTCATGACAAATAGCATGTTTTTGTGAAACAATAAGTATCAAAAGATTGACACTAGTTTATGTCCGATTTCAATGTGAAATTAATTCCAACGACCACTATTGGATTTAATGGTAAAAATATTTTCTAATTTCACTTTAAAACCAATTCAAAAGATAATATAATCATATTAAAAATTAGATTAAAAAGAGGTTCTGAATTAAAATACAACAATTTTCATTATTCATTTAAAAAAAATGAACTTTATCAGAACGATACCAAAAATTTACACAAAGTAAATTTTGATGTCCCGATTCTAAAGAAGAGTTATATTTGGTCCAAAATAAAGTATAAGAGTGATAAAAACTATATTTAATGACGGTTCACCATCAAAAGGTGATAAGTGAACCATTAGTGAAAATTAGAGTATATATGCCTAAAATTGAATTCTTTTCGTATTTTAAGCCTTTATCCTTTATTGGATAAAAAAATTTAAAAACATATATAATCATATTTTAGTTATTTCTATCCATTCCCGCCAGTACAATGGCTACGTGTAAACTAACATTTAAAATAATATTATTTTATTACTAGTGTGCAACGTAAGTTTTCTAAGAAACTCATCGTTGCGTATCAAGTACGATATCGAAAGTAGAAACCCCTTTTAATTAAATTTAATATTTAATTCGTAAATATTAATTAATATGAAAATTATTTATTCTTTATTTACCTGGGAAGTTACATCCTTACCCCCTTTTGGGAATTGCATCCTCGCAATTTTATTCACTTATCAAAATAAGTGGGGGTATTTATCCCTCATAGCATTTTCAGATTCCCACGTTGCCTCTTCAATCACATGGTTTTTCCACAAAACCTTTACCTTATGAATCACCTTATTCCGTAACACCTGCTCCCTGTGGTCAAGAATCTGGACTGGTTGTTCTTCATAAGATAGGTTCTCTTCCATCTGAACTACCTCTGGACTCAAAACATGAGATGGATCTGGCATATACATCCTCAACATTGAAACATGAAAAACATTGTGTACCTGAGATAAACTTGGAGGTAAAGCCACTCGGTAAGCAACTGATCCAACTTTATCCAGAATTTCATATGGTCCAATGAACCTTGGACTCAACTTTCCTTTCTTACCAAATCTCATCACACTTTTCCATGGAGAAACCTTGAGAAAAACATGATCACCTACCTCAAAAGATAGATCCTTTCTCCGGTTATCCGCATAACTCTTCTGCCTTCTCTGAGATGTTCTCATGTGTTTCTGAATCAACTGAACCTTTTCTGCCATCTCTTCTACCAATTCTGGTCCCATCAGCTTCCTTTCACCCACTTCATCCCAAAATGCTGGAGTTCGACACCGCTTCCCATATAATGCCTCAAATGGTGCCATCTGTATACTGGAATGAAAACTGTTATTATAAGAAAACTCAACCAAAGAAAGATGTTGGTCCCAACTTCCCTGATAATCCATCGAACAAGATCATAGCATATCCTCCAAGGTCTGAATTGTTCGTTCTGACTGCCCATCTGATTGAAGATGAAAAGCTGTACTAAAATTTAATTCAGTACCCAACGACTTCTGAAGGACTTTCCAAACGTTAGAAGAAAACCTGGGATCACGGTCAGATACAATGGAGAGAGGAACTCCATGTAACCTGACTATCTCTTTAAGATACAAACGGGAAAGTTGATCTAGGGAAAAAGTATCTCGTATAGCAAGGAAATGAGCAGATTTGGTCAAGCGATCAATAATAACCCAGATTGAATTATTACCTTGAGATGTCCTCGGTAATCCCACAACAAAGTCCATGGATATGTTTTCCCATTTCCACTCTGGCACTGGTAAAGGCTGAAGCATCCCTTTAGGTAACTGCCGCTCTGCTTTAACCTGCTGACAAGTCAAACACTTCACAGTAAAATCAGCAATATCTCTTTTCATTCCATCCCACCAGTAATACTCCCGCAGATCTCTGTACATCTTAGTACTGCCAGGATGAACTGAAAACGGGGAACTATGAGCCTCACATAACAACTCATTCTTCAACTATGAATCACAAGGCACACATAATATCTTCCCAAACCTCAAAACACAATCATTATCAATGTTGAATTCAGGCAACTTACCTTTCTGAACCAACTCTACCTTTTTCTGCAACTCGCTGTCTTGCTTCTGTGCTTGCTTGATTCTGTCTGATAGAGAATATTTCACTGATACCTGAAACAAAATAGAAGGACTTCCTGCACCAACAACTTCTATGCCAAATTTCATCAAATCAAAAACCAAAGGATCTCATTACAAACGTAGCATGGTTAATGAAGCATTACTTTTTTGACTCAAAGCATCGACCACTTTATTTGATTTTCCCGGATGGTAGTGGATTGTACAATCATAATCCTTGATTAATTCCAGCCATCTCCTCTGTCTCATGTTCAATTATTTCTGAGTGAATATATACTTTAAACTCTTGTGATCAGTATATATTTCACACTTTACTCCATACAAATGATGCCTCCAAATTTTTAAAGCAAAGACAACAGCAGCTAATTCCAAATCATGTGTAGGGTAATTTACATCATGAGTTTTCAACTGACGTGAAGCATAAGCAATTACCTGATCATTCTGCATTAGGAAACAACCAAGTCCCTTCAACGAAGCATCACTGTAAATAACAAACTCACCATTCCTTGAAGGAAGTGCCAAAACTGGAGCATTCACCAATCTTCTTTTCAACTCCTGAAAACAATCATCACATTCTTTTGTCTAGATGAACTTAACACCCTTACGAGTTAGCTTAGTCATTGGACTAGATAACCTTGAAAAATTTTCAACAAACCTTCGGTAGTAACCTGCCAAACCAAGAAAACTACGGATCTCGGTTACATTTGTGGGTCTCGACCATTCTTCAACAACTTTTGTTTTAGTAGGATCAACAGTTATGCCATCTTTTGAAATAATGTGACCCAGGAAAGAAATTTGTTTTAACCAAAACTCACACTTGCTGAATTTTCCATATAGTTTCTTTTCTTTTAAGGTTTTCAAGATAACCCTTAAATGACTTTCATGCTCCTCTTTACTTTTAGAAAACACCAAAATATCATCAATAGAAACAACCACAAACTTATCCAAGAACTCATGGAAAATTCTATTCATAAGGTCCATGAATACAGCAGGTGCATTGGTTAACCCAAAAGGCATAACTACAAATTTATAATGGCCATATCTAGTACGGAACGCAGTCTTCGGAACATCTGCTACTTTTACTTTCAACTGATGGTACCCCGACCTCAAGTCAATCTTCGAAAAATACTGAGCTCCCTGGAGCTGATCAAACAAATCATCGATATGAGGCAAAGGATACTTGTTCTTAACAGTAATATTATTCAAGGCTCTATAATCAAAGAAAAGTCTCATTGATCCATCTTTCTTTTTAACAAACAAGACAGGATCACCCCATGGTGATGTGCTAGGTCGAATGAAACCTTTATCTAATAACTCCTGCAATTGTTTCTTTAACTCTAAAAGTTCAACTTGAGCCATTCGATAAGGGGGTTTTGAAATTGGCTTAGAATCAGGAACTAAGTCAACAGTAAATTGAACTTTCCGATCATGAATAATACCAGGCAACTCATTAGAAAAAACATCAAGATACTCATTTACCACTGGCACATCATTAATCTGAACAGTTCCTTTATTTTCAACAATATGTGCAAGGTAAAATTCATTTCCATCTTTTACTAGTTTCTCAACTTCCTGATATGTTATCAAAATCAAGGGTTCATTCTTGTACACAAACTGAAAATATTTCTGAAAAGAAACCATTTTAGCTCTGCAGTCAATCTTATCATGATAAACAGAAATCCAATCCATGCCCAAAATAACATCAAAATCTACTAGAGGCAAAACAATAAGGTTTGCTGGTAGATTCTTTCCACACACAAGAATAGGAAGGTTCTTATAATTCCTTTTTGTCTCAACATTCCCTCCGGGTGTTTTTACCATAAGTTCAGGGTTCATATCTTGAGATGGAATTTACAATTTACTAGAAAACTTCTCAGAAATGAAAGAGTGTGTAGACCCTGAATCAAACAACACATTGGCATAATCTGAACAAACAAACAGTGTACCTGATACCACTTTATTCGATGGCCCAACATCTGCTGAAGTTGTTGCAAAGGATTTCACCACCCCTTTCTACTTGTAGTCTGGCTGCATTCCCCCAGTTGAGTTCTTCGTTGGACACTCGTTTTCATAATGACCCATTTCATTACACTTAAAACATCTTACCATTGGCTTTTCATTGCCTGCTTTATCATCTTCCTTACAGTTACGAGCAATATGACCAGACTTACCACACTGAAAGCACTTACCAGACTTGGATAAACATTCTCCAGGATGCATTTTACCACACTTATCACAGGATGGATATTTGGTTTTCTTACCTCCTTGCTTCTTTGATGAATTCTTCCCCTTTTCCTGCCAACTAGACCTCTTATTCTATTGTTTGTCATAGAACACCTGATCATCGGCAAACTCCATTTCCACCTTCTCCGCACATCGAACAAGTTTTTCATAACTTTTGAACTCACGAGAAGCTAAAGCCCTTCGATACTTTGGCTTTAACCCTGAGTAAAAATGGTTTATTTTACTATCAAGATCTCGTATGAAGTTCGGAGCATACCTTGCCAATCGAGTGAACTTTGCTTCATAAGCAGCCACTGAATCATCCTCCTGACTCAATTCTAGGAACTGTTTTTCCATCCTAAGACGAACCACCTTAGGAAAATATTTCTCAAGAAACATACCTTTGAATTCTTCCCAGTGAATATCCTCAATCTCATCACTATCCCTGATATTTTTCACCATCGACCACCACTGATCAGCTTCACCTTCAAAACGGTAAATAGCAAGACTAACCTTTTGATGTTCTGAACACCCCATGACATCAAAAATCTTCTCCAGTGCTTTAATCCACCCTTCAGCTTGCACAGGGTCAGATGATCCTCTGAATGATGGGGGATATTGCCTCATGAAATGTTCCACCACTGTCATGTTCCTCTGTGGTTGATCTGGCTGATCTCGTGCATGGATACCACCACCATTTATAGCCTGAGTCAATTGTGCCATTACTGCAACAAACTGTTCAGTTCCGATTCCGACCATCTCAGGATGCTGATTTGGAAGGTTGTCTTCCTCCTGATGTCGTCCCAACATAGCTTCTTTGTTTCCTCTGCGGAAAACCATTCTGAACACAGAAATATCTTAGGCGAAGCAACATGGTAATCTGTAAATGCTATATCACTTCGATCAAATCATAAATTAACTTATAATTTAACAATTTTCTAACTCATAAAGTTGTCTAAACCGACCTCTGATACCAACTATAAGGCCCCAGCCTTAAACCTTACTTAATCTTGAGTTATTATAAGATTACACATTGAGGATATTTTCGGGTTTAGAGTTTTATAGAATTAGATCATAAAACTTTCATTAAATTCCACATATAAACAAAGTGGTTACATAAAGATAATATTCCTCATTCCCATCAAAGGAAACACATTTAAAATAAAACATGGATTATTTCTTGACACTTCCTTGACACTATCATCATATCATGTACCTTTCCCTTGACCTGTGAAAAACATTTCAAAAAAACTTGGGATGAGCATAAAAAGCTCAGTAAGGGATACACAAATAATGAAAACTGTTACTTTTTCAAACATCAAGTAAAACATGTATACACTATCAAAGTAATACCTTCACCTTCATGAAGTAGTAAAAACTCTTCACTGAATAAAGTATCATTACTTACATTTTTGTAACCAAAGGGTTACCATAAAACCCATACAAATAACACATAGCACATATAAAGGTAACTTCGGACATAAACATACTTAAGTGGAATAACCATACGATCGACTTCCACACATATCACTTAATGGAATAGCCATACGACCAATTTCCATACATACTTAATGGAATATCCATATGGCCGACTTCCATACCTAATGCATTGGAGGTTATAACGTAACCACCCATCCTGGTATTCACAGCACCACCCGTCATATGGTTTATCACGTAACCACCCATCAAATGTCCAAGTACCAATATAAAATCATAAAACATAATACCAATATAAAGGAATGATAACATTTCCACATTTCAATCACAATATATCATAATAGAATCCGTTATCAAAACCATTTTAAATACCAAAATACATAAAAGAGTATATAGTATTTATTTTATTTTAAAAATATTACGGCTTGTTGAGGAAGCCAAAGACCAAATAATACTCACGGCGGCGGAAAAGGTCGTCGTCACCGCGTACGTAAAAAAAAAATTTCTTTTTGTTGTTTAGTAAAATGCTTCATAGAAAAAGATTCATTTTGTATAAAATCTAAAGTCAAAGGGGTTTATACGCCGTATAAAATAAAGTTGTGTATAAAACAAAATATGCCTCAATGAAAGGAGATTGAGACGAAGTCCCTTACCTTGGGTCCGACTTGACTCGATCGTTCTTTAACATCCTGAATAATAAACTTGAGTTAATTTCTAATTATTTAAGAGCCTTTTTCAAGTTAATTATTCCTTTTATATCACTTATTGCAATGTTATAAACATTATGTAACCATTTATGTTAATAATGTTTGTTTTGTTGATATTTGGTTCTTTAGTCGAAAGTGGACTTCTTACAATTACATGTTGTTCGTGTGGTCAAAGGTTCTTTATATCCAGAATTAAAATCCTGATTTGGATATAATATATATCATATATATCCAGCATATACATGTATTTATAATATTACATAATCATTTATAGGTAAGAAATGAAATGCACAGTTCATGGAGACGGTAAGCCGTACGTACGCATGAACGCTACTTTCATTTCTATTTCGTATTTTATAGAATGGAATCATAATGATATAAAGGTATATTATAATTCCAGTATAATATCATATATAATATCATAGTTCCATCCTTTATACGTCCCACATATGGTATTTAACGAATCAAATCACTTGAGGGGGCGGTAGTCCGCACTTCCTTAAATGAAGATATCACGTTTACCCATAATGGAAACCATAAAGGTATGCCAAAAATGAAAAATACAGAAGCTTAAGGAAAAAATTAACATATTATATATCATATATAAATATAGTGACATCTTAATGGACACCTTTGAAGGTGTTAAAGGAATGTTGAACAATCATCGTTTCGGGAGGCATAAATTCACCATCCACGGAAATAGTATGTTCTTTAACCATTAGATGAAGGTGTGTGTAAGTGTAGCTCGAATACTTCTTATAACAACATCCTAGCATATTGAAGATACTGTAGTTGTTACAAAAGGAATAAATAAAAAGAGTTTAGGGGGTTGGAGAAGCAAAATAATACAAAAGGACTCAAGTGAAGACATTACCTCAAAATCGTGTAACTCCCTTTGGTTTGAGCTCAAAGGCTTCCTTGGGAAGACTTCTGCCCAAAGTGAGGCTTCACGGAGTAATAGAAGGAAGTGTAGAGACAAAATGGGCAGGGTTTGGCCGAGCCAAAGGATTTGGGAGTGTGGGTAAGGAGGTAGAGGTGGGGGCCTTTTATAAGAGGAGAGGAGGGGCACTTTTGGAAAGTAAAGAAATATTACTTTATTTGAAAATGTGTTTCGGTTTTAAAAGGTCCCACATTGATATAATTCGTGGCTAAGTTGATAAGGGTTATAACTCCACCCATCCAATAAGTTTTGGACATGTGTAGTTCATAGATTTTACATTATCCTTCCATTTTATTTAAATCGTCAAATAATGATGTCATCGCTGCATCATTATTATGTCATAAATAATTTAATTTATTTAATGTCTAAAAATTATAAAAAAACTACTATGATGTCGAAAATCTTTTTATATTTCCAATGAATATTTATAATCAAAAATATGACTTGTATAACCCCATTTAAAAATTGTTTTATTAAAACATATCATGTTTGTGCCATTTTTTACATTAACATTAAATAAAATGTATTTATGTCATTTTCCAACCAAAGTGGCTCCATGGGGTCCCCAAGTTTACCCATGACTTGTCTTGGTCGTCCATGACATATCCAATGAGGGTAGGATATGTGTCTAGGTCATCTCATATTATTAAAACATTATTTTTACCTTAAACTACACTAATTACCACTAATCGCGATTAATGAAAAAAAATTACTATTCACCAAAAAATTATTTTCATCCCATTGAACCACATTTTACATACTAATGACAACCATGTATGTCGGATTTTAAAAATTAATTACAGATTAGTGGTAAACTTTCATTTAACTGAAAAATCAGTTTGCTTGATTACCACTTAGCAGTTTCACTATTCATCAAAAATTGGAGTTTTTCAGAAAATTACCAAAAATTCACTCTAAGCTATATTCGATATTCGGAGTTAAAAAATGATGTCTATTTTACAAAATTAAAAGCATATAAGTCAAATTAATTAATTTAATAATTAATTCCCGCTGTCATGACAAATAGCGTGTTTTTGTGAAACAATAAGTATCAAAAGATTGACACTAGTTTATGTCCGATTTCAATGTGAAATTAATTCCAACGATCACTATTGGATTTAATGGTAAAAATATTTTATAATTTCACTTTAAAACCAATTCAAAAGATAATATAATCATATTAAAAATTAGATTAAAAAGAGGTTCTGAATTAAAATACAACAATTTTCACTATTCATTTAAAGAAAATGAACTTTATCGGAACGATACCAAAAATTTACACAAAGTAAATTTTGATGTCCTGATTCTAAAGAAGAGTTATATTTGGTCCAAAATAAATTATAAGAGTGATCAAAACTATATTTAATGACGGTTCTCCATCAAAAGGTGATAAGTGAACCTTTAGTGAAAATTAGAGTATATATGCCTAAAATTGAATTCTTTTCGTATTTTAAGCCTTTATCCTTTATTGGATAAAAAAAACATTTAAAAACATATATAATAATATTTTAGTTATTTGTATCCATTCCCGCCAGTACAACGGCTACGTGTAAACTAACATTTAAAATAATATTATTTTATTACTAGTGTGCAACGTAAGTTTTCAAAGAAACTCATCGTTGCGTATCGAGTACGCTATCGAAAGTAGAAACCCCTTTTAATTAAAATTAATATTTAATTTGTAAATATTAATTAATATGAAAATTCTTTATTCTTTATTTACCTGGGATGTTACAATCCCCATTTTTCATGATTATCCATCCAGGTATATAATATACCGATCATGAAACAAATAGACCTGAACAATGAAATTAAACCTCTTAACCCATCAAAAAGACCAATAATGAACTGAATAAGGTTATAATAAATCAATTAAATGGATATTAGGTTCAAAATTATAAATTAACTAACATAAATTTTATTATTCAGTTCATTAAGATCAAGTGGGAAACACCTCCAGACTTAAGGTAAGGGTTTCTTCATCTCACATCCATTTTTTTGAGATATTCCATATTCACTACTATTAATTGTGTATGGTGTATGTATACATCCCAATGATATTTAATATAATTAATCTATTTATTTTAATGATATTCAGTTTATCATTTTTTTATTATTAATTTTGGGGCATAAGATTCAATCGATTACAATGTTGAAAGTATTTTGTACCCGAAGATCCATTTTCATTCGGGCTGCTCTTATTCTCTACTCACCAAAATGAAATTATTATTTATTTTTTTAATCCTCATAAATTCGCTGTTAATATTTTATATATTTATAATAATCACAATCCTTCTTTATTTTATGGGGAGTTACATGTTTTAAAAGAATTTTTCAATTATTCTTCTGAAATGCAAGGCCGATTCAGGTCTGAAATGCCAGGCCGATTCAATTATTCTTCTGAAATGCAAGTCCAATTCAATTATCCTTGAATTATTACCTATTATGGGGATTTACATGTTTTAAGTTGTTTTAAGACATATATATATATCTCTAAAATCAAAAATTTTAACTTGAAAAAACTATTTTGGTTTATTTTTAGTTTTATGAAAGCAAACATGCCTTCACGATTTGAAATAACTTTAATGAATTCCTTAAACCATACTAAAATGTTTTAATTCTAAAGATTATTTAAAAATAATTTTAACATGATTTAACTTTATTGGGACATAATTTATTCCTCAAATTTAATCTAAATTTAATTTCCTATATTTTATAAGAAATAAATGTTTAAAACCAAAGTTATGAAAAATACAAATGATTTTCCAAATGAACTATTCTTTCCAAAGTAAAATATATATCTCTCACCACAGTATAACTTTTATGAGATATATGACTTGTTCACCACATATTACATGCATGTGGTGTATGTATTTCCACTTTTTATATCATATCAAGAGTCTCATTATTCTCATGATATTCTAAGGTATTATGATTTTATTGTTTCAAGGTGGTATGTGACACTTTGGAAGGTTTAAGGATTATTTCCTCCAGAATTTTTCAATGGTCTCATTCAAAAGTTTCTTTATTTAGGTCAAAATACTTTGATGAATCTTTTATTTCATAGAGTTTTATATCTTATGATATCATCTATAATATTTTTTTGAAGGGTTTTTGATTATTTTTAACATGGATGTTCTATCTTGATACAATTCACCAATTTAGTTTGAATTGTTAGTGTTTATGTTTAATGTATATGGAAAGGTATTTACATTTCATATGTTAGTTTCAATATGAATGTATATATTATTTATGTTTATCCACATTCATAATATGAATTAATTGGACTTATTAAGTGTGGGGTGGGCCCAACTATAGCCCCTCGGTGCGTCAGTAGGTCTCATGAGACAAACTATGTTCTTGGCACAAGGCCTTGAGAAAATGGATATTTATGGTCTTGGAACAAGGCCTTGATGGTATGGTTATGATGTCCCACATTATGCATTCCCTCATTATGAAACTAGTAATTTAAAGTTCATGCGGTTATTCAACTAGTAGAATATCCATGATTATGATTTATTATGGTATTATTTTTTCATCTCTTATTCCCGCCATAATGTGTTCAATTTTATTTTTAAAGGCTTATGGTTTTAGTTATTCACCATGCCTAATGTTTATGTTTATGATGTCTTCCACTGTATTTCTTACCCTTACTATGAATCTGAGCTCAACCCTTTCTTATGTTTCATTTTCTCAGGACATGAAGAAGTTTGTTATGAATGCCCTGTAGGGATAAACTTAGAGTTGTGGATGTTCCTAATAAAACTTATATATTGTATTTCATTTCAAGTTATAATGTTGAACCTATGTATGTATCTAGTTTTCCAAAACTACCAAATAGGTCAATAATTAATGATATGAATTTATTTTAAGAATGACTATGTAATTTTACTATATTCCTCTCTTTTGTATATAAAATTATTGAGAAAATGTTTTTAATAAAATCCAACTTCATTTCTCTTTTCAATCGAAAATGATTTTTCTTCCAAAACCATGTTTTATAAAAGAGTTTCCAAAAGAGTTTTTAAAATTATCCAAATAATTTATCAAATAAATTTTTACCCGTGTTTTAATTTTTACAAAATGTTTTGAATAGATTATTCAAGTCATTTTCCAAACAATGTCCATTTGAATTTTATTAAAAATTGCAAAAAAATATTAGTTTAAATGTTCTTAGCATGAATGAAATTTTATATCCTTAGGAAGAATAATTGATTTTAAGATTAATTTACATGTTTAAAATGTTTTTTAAACAATTTCTTTTATTAACATTCTAATTTTTTTTATTTTAAAATGAGATATTCTAAGAAAAATTTATATTTTCTTCAAGAATTTTTTTAATGGAATTTTTATGGTATTTATATTAATAAATGAAAAAAACCTTATTTAACTTATAATAAATTGTAAATATGTTGTAATGATATCTTACTTATTATTTATATGTATGGTTTATGATTAGTTTTATTGGGCATGTACTACTTTGATACCATTCTCTATATTACTCTAAATAGTTTATGATCATGTTTATTTAATGGTGTAATTATTAACGTTTCTTATGTCAGTTTTTAAATATGATTTTTTATATTGAATATGTTTTAACCCTTTAATATGAGGAATACATTGAAATTAGTTAGTGATAGGTGGGGTCCACTATAACCCCTAGATGCATCAGTAGGACTCATGAGTCAAACTAGATTGCATTTTGGGATGAAGCATTATCCATTTATATAAGATGTATTGGAACAAGCACTTGATGGAATCATTATGATGTCAAAAATTATGAATTCCATCATTATGAGATTAGTTATTAATGTTAAATTTTATTATTTAATTAGTTATAATATACATGCTTAAATTTTAAGCTCATGTGATTATTTGTAAGGAATTATTTGATCAACATTTATTATTACCATATTATGCTCAAGTTATTATTTAAAATGAATGTGTATTAGTTATTTAACTTTAAAAATTGATTATGATTATTTATTCATGATATATTCCACTTTTTTTTATCCTTACCGATCTTCTCAACTCACCCCTTTCTTATGTTTTATTTTCCATAAGATACCGGGAAGTGTTTGTAAATGATATGCAGTAATATGCTAAGGGGAAATATGGTGTTATCAAAGCAAATTTTTTGTGTGTTTCATGTTTTCAATTTTAATGTGATAATAAATTATATAACTATATTTTCAAAACTACTAAACCATTCAGTCATTCAGGGTGTGATTCCTTGCATCTTATTTCAATGTAATAAAGTAACGATCAACTATGGGCTACTAGGGTTGGGGTGTCACGAACTGAATCTAGTTGCCATCAAAACTGAAATGAAACCTAGCCTATGGAAATTTCCGATGGGTGTTCCTGATCCCCATGGGCTAGTATAAGTGCCCAGGTATCATTAAATAATAGTTAGGAATGATTTACCCATCTTTGTAAGCATAAGACTGTTGAAATAGTGTGTTCCCTAGACCCAACTATTCAGTGCTTTTGATTACCGTATTGTGTATGCAATTAGCTATACATGATTTCATATTACCATTATAGTGTATAATTTTCTGCATCCACTATTGAAATGGTAATGTCTAAAGATTAATTGTCGTATAGAAAGGTTATAGCAAATCCCATGCTATAATGAGAACCTCTAGATACTATGACATTAATCTTAAATATTTGTTCTATAGTCTAGATACATCTTACTGATTAGACATAGTAGATGTTTGACTATCAGGTGTTGGGGGCTCATAAGCATTGAGACTTCTTCTCATGAAGTTCACACTTGGTGATCTCTAGTAGTGAGATCATGAGAACTGACCCGCCAATAAATACACTACATGTTTTGGGTGTCATTGGATGTTCCTATCTACGATTATGTGTAATGGTCTCTTGACATGAGATCATTGCTAATGCATGTCATTTGATTAAGTACTTTGATGCAAGATGAAAACCATAGCAATGAAGTCGTACTAAGGTAGTTTGTGTTTGGTGCGTCATTGGTGGAATGCTATTGGTTGAATGGTCTAGAAAGGATTTGTCGCTTCTGAGTTGTGGAAGTAATATATCTCAGGCTATGTTGATATGGATTCCAATACCTTTATAAGACCATGGCCATGGCAATCAAGGGTAAATCCATCCAGTTAAATCAACAAACTATAAAGCAAGAAAAGGGCGATGACACAATAGTGCGTCTTGCTTTATGAGATATTACAGACAAAGAGATTATATTACACAATGCGTGTTCATAAGTTGGTTGCCGCTGCTGTGACAATCCTTATTTCTTCAGGGGCCATGATGGGTTTCTAGATCCTTCTCTTGGTCTGTGAATACTATTCACTACTATCAAAATAAGGGCCTAGAGGATCACACACAATAACGTATTAAAGAATCTTCCCTATTTAGTTAAATATGAGTTTTGGACATAGTGAGACCTGCCACAAGGGTCTGAGATTTGTACAAAGTTAAACGATCACCAATGCAATAAATAAATTCATATTATTTGAGTTTATAATAATTAGTATTGAATTTATTTATCAAATGTATTTATGAGTTTTAAGTAAATACATAAAAAAATATTAATTGATGAATATTAAATTATTTAAGGTTCAATTAATATTTATGTGAGTGAAAAGTCGAATTAATGACTTAATTATTATCATATAATGTATTTTAATATATTACAAGTCAGTGATAATAATATCTATGACTCAGTTTAGTAGTCATAAAATGTCGTTGATAGTGCATTAAGTATTTGGGGGTTGGGTTGGCATTTCTGGGTAAATAATTAACCACTATAAATATTAGAATAGAGGAGGTTTCTATTTACTATTCATAAAGATTATCTCTCCTCTCCTCTCTCCCATAATCTAGAGAGAGATGATCTGGATACAAGGAGCATAGATCAAGCACTCTCTTAGGCATTGCTAGGGAAGCAGTGTGGTGATCGTTGGAGCGTCGAAGCCATCATCGCAATTCCGCACTAGCACCCGGATTACGATGAACAATGGTCCCGCGGATTCCTTGAAGCATGTGTGGATGATCTAGAGGAATTTTTCTTTGGATTCTTTGAGCAGTGATCACCAACGATGAGCATAAGTTGTGCACGAATTCAAAATTAAACCAGGTATTTTTTACTGTTTATTTTTGTGCTTGAAATCCTTCACGCGAGATCATCATATTTATTCAGGCAGCTCTTCACTGACATTGAAAAGTTTATGTCGATCTTCGGTGGAATTGTTTCTAAAACCCACCTGTTTGAGGCTTCTTCCACACGTCCGGTTCTAACAAAGACAACCAAAAATAATAAATAAACTGAATCTACAAATTTACCCCAAACAACCCTTTAATAAAATTCAGAATTGAGAATCAAGGTTTATAAAAATCCCAAAGAAAACTACAAAGGATGAAAACCCAAAAAAAATAGCCCAAGAACCACATAATGGAAAAGGGAATAACCCTTATTCCGTCTCATGACACTGAACCAAGGAGAACCTCTAGAAACCTGAAAGAGCATTGTCGTGGGTGCCCTCAAATGATTAGTGGTTTTTGGGGTACTTAGGTGTAGCAGAGTGGCTGACCAAGGTCATCTCTCAAAGGAAGAATTGAATTTAACAACTTTTTAAAGGTATTATAAAAAAAAATAGAATAAAAACACTACTTGAAATGATTGGGGTTTGTTATATTTTATGAATCTAGAAGAAGTTTGCTGGAAGAAGATTGTATTTTTTTTTGTTTTTAGTTTTGAAATGAATTTCGATTAAAATGACACAAGAAGAAGATGTTTTTTTAGAAATCTATTTTAAAAAGGCGTAAACGATCTAACTCTACCTCTTAATTCATTTATTAATCATTATAATTTAAATCAGTATCCACTTAATTATGATCCCATAATTTTTTATCCCTCGAACCCTATGAGAGTTAACTTAACCACAAAGATGAAATTACTTAAACCCTGGGCTAGCTTCCGGACACGCAATCGCAGTACCCTGCTTTGATTGTTGTTCTAAGGATAGTTTATGGTAAGTGGTTAATTAGAGGACATATCCATTTTTTAAATGAGGATGAATTGTGTTTAGGGATTATATTTGAACTCCAGAAATTTATCCCGTGTGGTTTTGTATTACCGATTAAGATCGCGCTCTCAGAATTTACACAAAATCTCGACCTCGCGTGTTTTTGTATTAATTGTTCAATTGCTTGATTAGTTTCTTGGAATTTAAAAACACAATTCATGGATCATATTATGTAAATTACAGTAGCTCATTTATTCAAAATAAATGAATGAATAATGATATAGGTCGATCAATTACTAAAAAGAACTACTCTTCCATGGGCGGTGTAGTCATCGTAGAAACGTTTTGCATGTGCAAAGGTTTAGAAAGGGTAGAACCCAATAAACTTTCTAATATTGATTACAGCCCAATTTAGAAGATTAAGAGAAGAATAAATTTAAAGAAAACAGAAGAAAAGATAAGAAATAAAAGATTTACAAAGAAGTTTATTACACAAACAAAATCATTACAACACGAAGGAGAAGAAGAAGGCTTCGTCGAAGGGATCCTTGCTTCAAGAGCTACACTTATTGAAATGGAAGGATAATTGGAGTGGATATACTTATCCTCTGCCCTCAACTTACCAATTCACGTTCCAACCCCACAAAATGAGAAAAACACCAATTTATAGAGTGGTGGGGAAGCTAGGTTCAAAGTGGTTTCAAGTGTGAATGGGGAATCTCGGCCAAATATTTTATTCCTAATAGAACCGCACATTTGACCACCAAAAATCATGAATTGTCTGGCCTTACAAAATGATACTATATTAGGATATGGTTTTTATATCTCCTATAAAACTTTTGGCTTAATCCAAGCCTAGTTTAAGGAGTTATGGCCTAAATACAGAAGCTTCTCCATTTTAGCGTGTGCATCCCTCCTTTCACTTTATGGCCCAATGAATCCATACAATTGCATTCGTTTGATCTAGTGTACTGAATAAAAGTTGTAGAAAATGAATTAATTAACATAGTTACAAAATATTAAGTTCAAATAATTCAAATAAATATATTTATGATTTAAATACTACAGTGATTTTAAAAGGGTAGAACTGGAATTTTCATCAAATATTCAAATGAATGATTTAATCCCAAATACTTTCTAATTAAAAACATTTAACACAATGTGAGGAAATTATATCATTTATTATCAATAAAATATTAAATATAATAGTTTTTTATCAACTCCCCCACACTTACCCATTTGCACTCCTGAGCAAAGCCTCATATCAAGTAAACATCAACATATAATCAAAACAAATTTTAAAACACATATCATTGAGATCCATCAATTCCACACCAAGAATCAAAAGATATCATGCCTAATAAAAAACCTTATTTCAAGATCTCCATTTATATCATTCAATATATTTCCACTTCATTTATCATCCCATGCAAAAAACACTTACCTTGCTTGAATTTTCTCTCATCACTCAAATATCAATTTTTTTGCAATGTATTTCTCATACAAACTCATACAAGGGTCACCATAGGCTTGATAAATTCCTACATCACCACCTAATGTGAGTCAAAGACATATGTTTATCATGAATACTTTTCAGGGTTTTTTTGTGGCTTTCGGTTGGTAGGATTAAGGTGTGAAAAATTATGAGGCTGAATGAGGAGGTCTTGACTCTTTTTGAAGAAAAATGGCATTAATCTAATTTTCACTTAAATATGGTCTTCTCCTCAATCCCCATAGTATCAATTCAGCTCCATTATCATGAAAAGTCATGGAAATTCTACACCATTTATCATTTCAGCATAAAAAATGTCAATCTTTTCAAACACGATTTTCTTGAAAGCTCCAGATAGGCACAACATTCCCCCTCTATTAGAATCTCCAGAAAGGCACAACTTCTTTTATCATAAAATATCCAGAAAGGCACAAAATTCAGTATAATGTTTTTCTTCAGCAGCAAACACATCTCTTCAGAATTTAATTTTTCACCCAAAGTATCACAAAATGTGGTAGCACAACATAAGACATCTTCCCCCACACTTAAGATCCACTAGATTATGCAATTTCATTTCAAGAGTTGGTTGGATAGGGAAAATTGTCTTGTAATGTGGCTAACCAAATAGGTTGTGCATGGATTCTAAGGGATAAAAGGATTAAATGTTCAATGTAGGCCATTATAAAAAAGGATTCTCTAAAATAGGGGATTTAATACCAAACAAATGCCTCAATAATTTAAACATAAGTACCTAAAACTCTCAAGTTTTGATAGGAATAAATCAAATTCTGGTTAGATCAAGCATGTTTTGGCTCTCTCAAAAAGTGAGGTGAATGTAAAGAATATGAAAATAATGGTTCAGAAGCCTCCTAGGAAAGTCATTTCAAATATAAAGACGGTGAGATGTGGCATGAGATTCAAAATTCAGTGTACTTTTCATGAAATTACTAAATATTTGAACTTGAAACAAAGTCATTTCAGCATTCATTTAAGCTTAGTTTCAAGGGATAAATTGTTTAACTTATTGATATATATTTAAAAATGGTTATGAGAATCATTTCTGCTCAAAAATTTCAAAAACACAAAGAAAATTGAAAAATAAAAACACAAAATTTGAAAAACACACAAATTTTTTGGTTTTTTAAAACAGTAAACAAAAATTGAAATTAATAAACTAAAAGGTTCCCTCCCCCACACTTAAAATATTGCATTGTTCTCAATGTCAATCCATTAGATGATATATGCACATGAAATGAAGAATTTTTAAATAGGAAAAATAATATAAAAGTGAAAGGGTTAGGAACAACCTGATGTGCTCAAGTGATGATGGGGTCATGAAGTGTGATAAAATCCACTACATCAGTAGGAAGTCCCTCAGTGTATCTCTTCAAATGTTGCCCATTGACTGTAAATATCCTTCTAGTGTCCTCTTGTGTGATCTCCACTACACCATAAGGAAAAAAATTAGGTACAACATAAGGACCTAACCATCTGGAACGCAACTTACCAGGCATCAGCTTTAGTCATGAACTGTAGAGAAGTACTTTCTCTCCAACATGAAACTCCCTTTGTTGGATCATTCTATCATGAGATGCTTTTGATATTTCCTTTTAGAGCCTTGAGTTATCATATGAAGACAATCTAATCTCCTCAAGATCTTGAATTTGTAGCTTCCTTTAGATTCCAGCTTGGGACAAATCCATGTTGCATTTCTTTATAGCCCAATAAACCCAATGATCTACTTATATAGGGAGATGACATGCTTTCCCAAAAACAATCCAAAATGGGGACATACCAATGGGTGTCTTGTATTATGTTCTATAATCCCAAAATGCATCATCCAAGCACTTGCTCCAATCCTTCCTATTTGGCTGCATGATTTTCTCCAATATTTGTTTCAAATCACAATTTGAAACCTCAGCCTGGCCATTTGTTTGGGGGTGGTATGGTGTTGATGTTTTGTGTGTCACCCCATATTTTTGAAGGAGGGAATCAAAATTACTATTGCAAAAGTGTGTCCCATTGGTCACTGATGATGGCCTTTGGTACTCCAAACCTGCATAAAATTTGATCCTTGACAAAATCCACTACAACAAGAGAATCGTCAGTCCTAGTGGCCTTGGCCTCCATCCATTTACTCACATAATCAGCAGCAATTAAAATATAAAAAAATCCAAATGAACTAGGAAAAGGACCCATAAAATCAATTCCCCATACATCAAAAATCTCACAAGATAATATGGGTTGTTAGGGAATCTCATGTCTCCTAGAAATGTTCCTAGTGTGTTGGAAACGAGAGTATGACTTACAAAAAAGATGAGCATCATGGAATAAGCTATGCCAATATAATCCAGAGTCCAAAACTTTCCTAGCTATCCGTTGGGGTCCAAAGTGTCCACCACAAGCAAGTGTATGACAAAAATGAAAAACAGACTCAAACTCATGATCGGGAACACACCTCCCAATGACTTGGTCACTACACATGCGCCAAAGGTAAGGATCATCCCACACATAAAACCTAGACTCACTTTTTAATTTTTGGACTTTATGCTTCTTCAAATTTTCTTGGATTTCAGAGGAAACAATTTAATTGAGTAAATCATCATACCAAGGATACGTACCTGAGATGGTATAGAGATGCTCATCGGGGAAAGTGTCCCGAAGTGGTACCTAGTCCAAGGTGCCACCCTCCGGTGTGTGAGTAAGCCTACTCATGTGGTCTGCCACCAAATTATCTAACCCCTTCTTGTCCTTTATCTCAATGTCAAACTCTTGAAGAAGGATAATCGAACGGATAAGTCATGGATTTGCATCTGGCTTGTTTAGGAAGTACCTCAAAGCTGCATGGTCAGAAAAAAAACCACTTTAGATGCCAATAAATATGAACGAAATTTATCTGAAGCAAATATAACAACTAGAAACTCCTTTTCTGTTATGGTGTAGTTTGATTGGGCAGAATCAAACATCCTCGATGCATACGAAATCACATGTGAACGTACCTATGCCCTCTGAGATAAGACAGCTCCAACCACGAAGTTGGATGCATCACACGTAATCACAAATGGAAGGTCCCACCGTGGGGGCTGTATGATCAGTGGAGTGGTTAGAAACTTCTTTATCTCATCAAATGATACCCTGCATGAATCATCAAAATGGAAGTCAATATCTTTTTGATGCAATTGAGATAAGTGTAGAGCGATATTACTCAAATCTCTGATGAAGCGTCGATAATATCCAGCATGTCCAAGGAATGATCGAACATCACTCACACATGTAGGATATGGCAGGGATGAAATAATATCTACCTTATATTTATCAACTTCAATTCCATGTTGTGAGACTATATGACCTAAGAAAATTCCCTTTTTGACCATGAAATGACATTTTTAAAAATTTAAGACCAAATTATTCTCAATACAACGATGCAACACATCACCCAAACTAGAGAGACATTCATCAAATGAGGATCCATAAACTGTAAAGTCATCCATAAATACCTCCATGTAGGTCTCATTGAAATATGAGAAAATACACATCATGCATCTCTGGAAGGTACTTGGGGCATTGCAAAGTCCAAATGGCATCCTTCGGTAAGCAAAGGTACCAAATGGGCAGGTGAATGTCGTCTTCTCCTAGTCCTCTGCTGCAATGGGAACCTGAAAATAGCCATAAAATCTATTCAAGAAACAATAGTGTGTCTTCCTAGCTAGTCTCTCAAGCATCTGATCAATAAATGGGAGGGGGAAATGGTCTTTGTGAGTGGAATGATTTAGTTTCCTATAATCAATACATACACACCAACTATTTTGTATGCTTATTGGAACTAACTCATATTTATCATTTTTAACAACAGCAACACCACTTTTCTTAGGCACAACCTGAATAGGACTTACCCACTGAGAATCTGAAATGGGATAGATTATACCTGCCTCGAGAAATTCTTTAACCTATTTTTTAACAACCTCGAGAAGGGTTGGATTGAGTCTTCTTTGTGGTTGCCTCACCGGTTTAGCCTCATCCTCCAAAATAATCCTATGCATGCAAATGGAAGGTCTAATACCTGATATGTCTGCCAAGGTCCACCCAATTTCCCTGATGTTCTCCCCCAAAAGATTCAAAATTTTTTCTTCATGTTCAAAAGGGAGATTGTTAGCAATGATAGCAGGTAATTTCTCACCACTTAACAAGTATGAGTTTTTGATATTGGGTGGAAATGGCTTGAGTTCCTGTGTAGGGGGGGGGTGGTGTATGGATGGAGACATAGAAGGAACTAAAATATGTGCACAAAGAGCATTAATATCAGGATATACATCATCATAATCAGTGAATAAAGCATCAAATCCATCAGCATACTCAACAACCATGTCATAATTAGATTTCACATGATCAAAATCAGAATATGATTCCATTTCAAAATGAAATCTTAGAGAGTCTTGTTCCTTAGAAATGGGTGTGGAAGTACTCTTAGACATAAAAATAGAACCAATACTCATAATCTCCCGAAGCATAGGACAATCCAATTCCATGGTGTTTTTACTTGGTGGTTCAAAATGGGAGATAACAATTATAGAATGATCCTATGAGGGGTACTTCATGGAATCCATAACATTTCACAACTTCATCCCCAAGTTCCATGTAAAGTGTACCATCATTGACATTTATGATAGTTTTTCCAATTTTGAGGAAGGGTATACCTAAGATAATGGGTGCATGAGAACTTACCTGAACATCCTCAATTTTGAGCACATAGAAGTCTGCTGGAAAGATCATGTCTCTTACTCAGACAATTAAATCCTCAAGGACTCCCACCAGATATGCCGTAGATCTATTCTCCAATTGCACCACTACTCTCATAGGCTTCAACTCACCAACCTGTAAATAAGAGAATACAGAGTGATGCATCACATTTATGGAATCTCCCAAATCACAAAGTGCATCAAATAAGTAAAAACCCCCTATGGTGCATCGAATGGTGAATGTCCCTGGATCCTTGCACTTTGTCAGCATTGCTAGAGTTGGTGTAATGAGTGCGGACACATTCCTTCCAAGATTGATCCTCTCATTTCCCTTGAGCCCTCTTCGATTGGTGCAAAGTTCTTTTAAGAATTTGGCATACCTTGGGATTTTATTGATGGCTTCAAGTAGAGTGATGTTAATCTCAACACACATGAATGTGTCCATAACCTCTTTTTGTATCACCTCTTCATCCATTTTCTTGGTTTGAACAACCCTATTTAGAAAACGAAAGGGTTTAGGAGGAACATCATCAATATTTTTCTTACCTGTATCTTTCTCCTTCGATTGCTCATCAGTTGGTATGGAATGCGGTTTCTCTGGAGTTGAGGTGAATCCCTGTGGAATGGTAGGTACAGATGTATCATTCATTTTCTTCCCACTTCTCAATGTGATGGCACTAATGTTACCCTTTGGATTTAGAGTGGGTTGGGAAGGAAGATTTCCAGAATTCTTACTTACCACTTCATGGAGGGCAGTGGAAATATGGCTCAATTGAGTATTCAACTCCCTCAACTCCGAACCTTTACTCTTCATCTCATTCTATTGATTAAGGACAATTTATTTCAAAAGATCATCAGAGTTAGAGTCTACCTTGTTTTGTAGATTCCCCTGTTGCTGAATTGTTGATGTTTGAGCTTCAAATCTCTTTTGGGGTTGTTGGAAACCCTGTTGGTAAGGTAGAGGCTGCTGGAAGTTTGGTTGAAAAGGGGGAATTTGTTGTTGTCAAGAGCCATACCTCATTCCTGATTGATCCTTCCACCCTTGGTTATATGTTGGAGAAAATGAAACAAACTTCTTTTAGGGGTATGTCTGTTGTTTCTTTTGATATGGTCTCCCTGGGAATACTGGTGCACAATCCTCTGTCTCGTGTAGTTGTGGGAAATAGTCAGTTGGGTGTCTTGTCTCAGTGAAAATGCCACAAGGCCTTGAAGGTGGGGGTTGGGATGTCTTTTGATCCAAAGGAATCTATCTTACCATATTTTTCAATTCTTCCAACTTGGTATCAATCAAATTACTTTCAAGAGAAGATGGACTTACCTGATGTACTCCCTTGACATGTGGTGAACCTCGATTGCCAAATTTCTGGGAGTTTTGGGCCGTGTTGTTGATCAATGAATGTACGGCTACTGGTGTCTTGTCCACCAATGCTCCTACAGCCACAGAATCCACCATACTTCTCTCCATATGTGTGATTTCATCATAGAAGTACTGGATGAGTAGTTGCTCACTGATTTGGTGATGTGGGCAGCTTGCACACAACTTCTTGAATCGCTCCCAGTACTCATACATTGACTCCCATTGTGCTTGCTTGATCCCAGATATCTCTTTATGAATGGTTGTGGTCCTTGATGCTGTAAAAAATCTCTACCAGAAAAGATGTTTTAAATCATTCCAACAAGTTACATCTTCTGGTTGTAAATAATACATCCAATCTTTCGCATCTCCATCAAGTGAGAATGTGAATGATCTTAATTTGATTTGGTCTTTAGATACATTTCTTGGTTTCAAGGTTGAGAAAACCACATTAAATTCTTTAAAATGTTTATTGGGATCCTCACCAGAGAGGCCATGGAACTTTGTAAGTAAGTGAATTAAACCAGATTTTAGTTCAAATTCCGATTAGAGATTTGGGTATGCAATACAATTTGGTTTATAGTTAATATCTGGTGCAACCAATTCTTGAATGGTTCTATTAAGTTCATTTCTATTATTTTCAGCCATTGGTTCTTGTTTTATGGTTGAATTTGAATTGATTCCAATTTCAATGTTCTAATATTGGAGTAATTCTACAACTGGTTGAATATTGAAACTTCCTGTAGACTGAGAATGTCTGATTTGTGCCCTATGGATATGTTCAATCTAAGGGTCAAGATCTAAGAGATCCTTGGGATTAGTTCGTGTCATAAATTAATGAAAGATGAAAAGAAGTAAAGTGTAACATAGTAAAATAAAAATTAGAAGTTTGAGTTGATGTTCCAAAAAGAAGTAGAAGAAAATAAAAGGAGAAGAAGAAAAAATCAGATTGGGTAAAGAAGGAAGAAATAAGAGAGGAAGAGAATAAAATGTAAAATAAAATAAATACCTCTAATCGGTTGAAATAATTACTTGCCTCCACAGAAACGATGCTAGAAACCTGAAAGAGCGCTGTCGTGGGCGCCCTCAAATAATTAGTGGTTTTTGGGGTACTTAGGTGCAGTAGAGTGGCTGACCAAGGTCATCTTTCAAAGGAAAAATTGAATTTAACAACTTATTAAAAGTGTTATAAAAAATAAAATAGAACAGAATAAAAACACTACTTTAAAGGATTGGGCTTTGTTATATTTTATGAATCTAGAAGGAGTTTTCTGGAATAAGATTGTATATTTTTTGTTTGTTTTTAGTTTTAAAATGAATTTCAATTAAAATGACACATCAAGAAGATGTTTTTTTAGAAATCTATTTTAAAAAGGCGTAATCGATCTAACAATACCTCTTCATTAAATTATTAATAATTATCATTTAAATCAATATCCACTTAATTATTATCCTCTAACTTTTTATCCCTAAAACCCTACGAGAGTTAACTTAACCACAAAGTTGAAATTACTTAAACCCTAGGCGAGCTTCGGAACACGAAATCACAACACCCTGCTTTGATTGTTGTTCTAAGGATATATTATGGTCAATGGTTAATTAGAGAACATATCAATTCCATAAATGAGGATGAATTGTGTTTAGGGATTATATTTTAACTCTAAAAAGTTATCCCATGTGGTCTTGTATTACCGATTAAGATCGCGCTCTCACAATTTACACAAAATCTCGACCTCGCGTGTTTTTGTATTTATTGTTCAATTGCTTGCTTAGTTTATTTTAATTTAAAAACAAAATTCATGGATCATATTATTTGAATTATAGTATCTAATTGATTCAAAATAAATTAATGAATGAGGATAGAGGTCGGTCGATTACTAAAAAGAACTACTCTTCCATGGGCGGTGTAGTCATCGTAGAAACGTTTTGCAGGTGAAAAGGTTTAGAAAGGGTAGAACCCAATCACATTTCTACTCTTGATTCCAGACCAATTAAGAAGATTAAGAGAAGAATAAATTTAAACAAAATAGAATAAAATTGAAGAAATGAAAGAAGTACAAAGAAATTTATTACACAAACAAAATCGTTACAACACAAAGGAGAAGAAGAAGGCTTCGTCGAAGGGATCCTTGCTTCAAGAGATACCCTTATTAAAATGGTTAGAGAATTGGAGTGGATACACTTATCCTCTTCCATAAACTTCCCAATTCATGTCCCAACCCCACCAAATGAGAAAAACACCAATTTATAGAGTGGTGGGGAGGCTAGGTTCAAAGTGGTTTCAAGTGTGAATGTGGAATCTCATCCAAATATTTTATTCCAAATTGAAATGCCCATTTGACCACCGAAACGCGTGAATTGTCCGGCCTTAAAGAAGGATCATATATGAGAATATGTGTCCTCTATCTCCTCTAATTTTTTTGGATTAATCAAAACTTAGATGAAGGAGTTATGGCCACAATACAGAAGCTTCTCCATTCTGGCGTGTCCAGCCCACCATTGATTTTATGGCCCAATTAATCCATCCAAATTCATTCTTTTGATCTAGTTTCCCGAATAAAAGTTGTATCCCATGAATTAAGGAACACAGTTACAAAATATTAAGTTCAAATAATTTAAATAAAAATATTTATGATTGAAATACTACAGTGATTTTAAAAGGGTAAACATGGAATTTTCATCAAATATTCAAATGAATGATCTAATCCCAAATACATTCTAATTAATAATATTTAACACAATGTGAGGAAATTATATCATTTATTATCAATAAAATATTCAATAGAATAGTGTTTTATCAACTCCCCCACACTTACCCTTTTGCACTCCTAAGCAAAACCTCATATCAAGTAAATATCAATATCAAATCAAAACAAATTTTAAAACACATATAATTGAGATCCATCAATTCCACACCAAGAATAAAAAGATATCATGCCTCATAAAAAACATTATTTCAAGTTCTCCATTTATATCATTCAATATATTTCCACTTCATTTATCATCCCATGCACAAAACACTTACCTCGCTTGAATTTTCTCTCATCACTCAAATATCAATTTTTTTTGCAATGTCTTTCTCATACAAACTCATACAAGGGTCACCATAGGCTTGATAAATTCCTAAATCTCCACCCAATGTGAGTCAAATACATATGTTTATCATGAAGACTTTTCACGGTTGTTCTGTGGCTTTCGGTTGGTAGGATTAAGGTGTGAAAAATTCTGAGGCTGAATGAGGAGGGTTGGACTCTTTTTGAAGAAAAATTGCATTAATCTAATTTTCACTTAAATATGGTCTTCTCCTCAATCCCCATAGTATCAATTTAGCTCCATAATCCTAAAAAGTCATGGAAAGTTTAAACAATTCATCATTTTAGCATAAAAAATTTCAATCTTCTCAAACATGATTTTCTTGAAAGCTCCAGATAGGCACATCTTTCTCCCTCTATTAGAAGCTCCAAAAAGGCACAGCTTTCAGTATAATTTTTTTCTTCAGAAGCAAACACATCTCTTCAGAATTTAATTTTTCACCCAAAGTATCACAAAATGTGGTAGCACAACATAAGACAGCTTTCCCCACACTTAAGCTCAACTAGATTATGAAATTTCACTTCAAGAAGTGGTTGGATTGGGAAAATTGGCTTGTATTGTGGCTAACCTAATAGGTTATGGATGGCTTCTAAGGGATAAAAGGATTAAATGTTCAAGGTAGGCCATTATAAAAAAGGATTCTCTGAAATAGGGGCTTTAATAACAAACAAATTCCTCTATCATTTAAACATAAGTACCTCAAACTCTCAAGTTTTGACAGAAATAAATCAAATTTTGGTAAAATCAAGCATGTTTTGGCTCTCTCAAGATGTGAGGTGAATGTAAAGAATATGAAAATAATGGTTCAAAAGCCTCACATGAAAGTGATTTCAAATATAAAGACAGTGAGATGTGGCATGGGATTCAAAAATCAGTGTACTTTTCATGAAATTACTAAATATTTGAAGTTGAAACAAAGTCATTTCAGCATTCATTTATGCTTAGTTTCAACGGATAAATTGTTTCACTTATTGATATGGATTTAAAAATGGTGATGAGAATCATTTCTGCTCAAAAATTTCAAAAACACAAAGAAAATTGAAAATTGAAAACACAAAATTTGAAAAATACACAATTTTTGTGGTTTTTTTTAAACAGGAAACAAAAATTGAAATTACTATACTAAAAGGTTCCCTCCCCCATACATAAAATATTGCATTGTCCTAAATGTGAACCCATGAGATGATATATGCACATGAAATGCAGAATTTTTAAATAGGACAAATAATATAAAAGTGAAAGGGTTAGGAACAGCCTGTTGTGCTCAAGTGATGATGGGGTCATGCAGTGTAATAAAATCCACTGCATCAGTAGGAAGTCCCTCAATGTATCTCTCAAAAATTTTCCCATTGACTGTAAAGATCCTTCCAGTGTCCTCTTGTGTAATCTCCACTGCACCATAAGGAAAAACATTAGTCACAACATAAGTACCTAACCATCTGGAACGCAAATTACCAGGCATCAGCTTCAGTCGTGAACTGTAGATAAGGACTTTCTCTCCAACATGAAACTCCCTTTGTTGGATCATTCTATCATGATATTCTTTTGATCTTTCCTTGTAGAGCCTTGAGTTATCATATGAAGACAATCTAATATCCTCAAGCTCTTGAATTTGTAGCTTCCTTTGCATTCCATCTTGGGTCAAATCCATGTTGCATTTCTTTATAGCCCAATAAGCCCGATGCTCAACTTCTACAGGGAGATGACATGCTTTCCCAAAAACAATCCGAAATGGGGGCATTCCAATGGGTGACTTGTATGTTGTCCTATAATCCCACAATGAATCATCCAAGCGCTTGCTCCAATCCTTCCTATTTGGTTACACGGTTTTCTCCAATATTTGTTTCAACTCACGATTTGAAACCTCAGCCTGGCTATTTGTTTGGGGGTGGTATGGTGTTGATGTTTTTTGTGTCACCCCATACTTTCGAAGGAGGGAAGAAAAATTCAAATTGAAAAAGTGTGTCCCTTGGTTACTAATGATGGCCTTTGGTACTCCAAACCTGCATAAAATTTTATCCTTGAAAAAATCCACTACAACATGAGAATCGTCAGTCCTGGTGGCCTTGGACTCCACCCATTTACTCACATAATCAACAGAAACCAAAATATACAAAAATCCAAATGAACTAAGAAAATGACCCATAAAATCAATGCCCCATACATCAAAAATCTCACAGAATAATATGGGTTGTTGGGGAATCTCATGTCTCTTAGAAATGTTCCCAGTGTGTTGGCAACAAGAGAATGGATTACAAAACACATGGGCATCAAAGTGTCCACCACAAGCAAGTGTATGAAAGAAATGAAAAACAGACTCAAACTCATGATCGGGAACACACCTTCGAATGACTTGGTCACTACACATGCACTAGAGGTAAGGATCATGCCACACATAAAACCTAGAGTCACTTTTTAATTTTTGGACTTGAGGCTTCTTTAAATTTTATGGGATTTCAGAGGAAACAATGTAATTAACTAAATCAGTATACAAAGGATGTGTACCTGAGATGGTATAGAGATGCTCATCGGGGAAAGTGTCTCGAAGTGGTACCTGGTCCAAGTTGTCACCCTCTGGTGTGTGAGTAAGCCTACTCATGTGGTCTTCCACCAAATTCTATGGCCCCTTATTGTCCTTCATCTCGATGTCAAACTCTTGAAGAAGGAGAATCCAACAGATAAGTCATGGATTTGCATCTGGCTTCTTTAGGAGGTACCTCAAAGCTGCATGGTCAGAAAAAACAACTACTTTAAATCCAAATAAATATGAACAAAATTTATCTAAAGCAAATATAACAGCAAGAAACGCCTTTTCTATTGTGGTGTAGTTTTATTGGGAAGAATACAACATCCTCGATGCATACAAAATCACATGTGAACGTCCCTCTGCCCTCTGGGATAAGGTAGCTACAACTGCGAAGTAGGACACATCACACATAAGCTCAAATGGAAGGTCCCACCGTGGGGGTTGTATGATTGGTGGAGTGGTCAGGCACTTCTTTAGCTCATCAAATGATACCCTGCATGAATCATCAAAATTGATGTCAATATCTTTTTGAAGCAATAAAGATACAGGTAGAGCGATCTTACTAAAATCTCTGATGAAGCGTCGATAAAATCCAACATGTCCAAGGAATGATCGAACATCACGCACACATGTAGGATATGGAAGGGATGAAATAATTTATACCTTAGATTTATCAACTTCAATTCCATGTTGTGAGACTATATGACCTAATACAATTTCCTTTTTCGACCATGAAATGACATTTTTCAAAATTTAAGACCAGATTCTTTTCAATACAATTATGCAACACATCACTCAAACTAGAGAGACATTCATCAAACGAGGATCCATAAACTGTAAAATCATCCATAAATACCTCCATGCAGGTCTCAATGAAATCCTAGAAAATACTCATCATGTATCTCTGTAAGGTACCTGGGGCATTGCAAAGTCCAAATGGAATCCTTTCGTAAGAAAAGGTACGAAATGGGCAGGTGAATGTCGTCTTCTCCTAGTCCTCTGTTGCAATGGGAACCTGAAAATAGCCAGGAAATCCATCCAAGAAATAATAGTGTGTCTTCCCAGCTAGTATATCAAGAATCTGATAAATAAATGGGAGGGGGAAATGATCTTTGCGATTGGAATGATTTAGTTTCCTATAATCAATACACACACACCAACAGTTTTGTAACCTCATTGGAACTAACTCATCTTTCTCATTTTTAACAACAGTAACACCACTTTTCTTAGGCACAACCTGAATAGGACATGCCCACTGAGAATCTGAAATGGGATAGATTATACCTACCTCGAGCAATTTTTAAACATATTTTTTAGCAACCTCGAGAAGGATGGGATTGAGTCACCTTTGTGGTTGCCTCACCGGTTTAGCCTCATCCTCTAAAAGAATCCTATGCACGAAAATGGAGGGGCTAATACCTGATATGTCTGTCAAGGTCCACCCGATTTCCCTGATGTTCTCCCTCAAAAGATTCAAAAGTTTTTCTTCATGTTCAAAAGGGAGATTGTTAGCAATGATAACAGGTAATTTCTCACCACTTCACAAGTATGAGTATTTGAGATTTGGTGGAAATGGATTGAGTTTCAGTGTAGGGGGTGGTGTATGGATGGAGACATAGAAGGAACTGAAATATGTGCACAAAGAGCACCAGTATCAGAATATACATCATCAAAATCAGAGAATAAATCGTCAAATCAATCAGCATACTCAACATCCATGTCATAATTAGAGTTCACATGATCAAAATCAGAATATGATTCCATTTCAAAATCAAATCTTAGAGAGTCTTGTTCCTTAGAAACAAGTGTGTAAGTACTCTTAGACATCAAACTAGAACCAATACCCATAATCTCCCTAAGCATAGGACAATCCAATTCCATGATGTTTTTACTTGGTGGTTAAAAATGGGATATAAAAAATGCAGAATGATCCTATGAGGGGTACTTCATGGAGTCCATAACATTAAATATCACAACTTCATCCCCAAATTCCATGGAAAGTGTACCCTCATTGACATTTATGATAGTTTTTGTAGTTTTGAGGAAGGGTATACCTAAGATAATTGGTGCATGATAACTTACCTGATCATACTCCATTTTGAGCACATAGAAGTCTACTAGAAAGATCTTGTCTCTTACTTAGACAATACACCCTCAAGGACTCCCACTGGATATGCCGTAGCTCTATTCGCTAATTGCACCACTACTCTCATCGGCTTCAACCCACCAACCTGTAAAGAAGAGAATACAGAGTGAGCCGTCACATTTATGGAAGCTCCCAAATCACAAAGTGCATTAGAAAAGTGCACTCCCATATGGTGCATGGGGTGGTGAATGTCCCTGGATCCTTGAACTTTGTCATCATTACTAGAGTTGGTGTAATGAGTGCTGACACATTCCTTCCAAGATTGATCCTCTCATTTACCTTGACCCCTCTTTGATTGGTTCAGAGTTCTTTTAAGAATTTGGCATACCTTGGGATTTGTTTGATGGATTCAAATAGAGGGATGTTGATCTCAACCCACTTGAATGTGTCCAAAACCTCGTTTTGCCTCACCTCTTCAGCCATCTTCTTGGTTTGAACAACCCTATTTAGATAAGGAAGGAGTTTAGGAGGCACATCATCAATCTTTTTCTTACCATTATAATTCTCCTTGGTTTGCTCATCAGTTGGTATGGAATGCGGCTTCCCTGGAGTTGTGTTGAATCCCGGTGGAATGGTAGGTACAGATGTATCATTCATTTGGTTACCACTTCTAAATGTGATGGCACTAACATTCCCCTTTGTATTTGGAGTGGGTTGGGGAGTAAGATTTCCAGAATTATTACTTACCAGTTCATGGAGGGCAGTGGAAATCTGGCTCAATTGAGTCTTCAAGTCCCTCAACTCCGAACCTTGATTCTTTATCTCATTCTGTTGATTAAGGATAATTTTTTTCAAAAGGTCATCAATGCTAGAGTCTACCTTGTTTTGTATATTCCTTTGTTGCTGACTTGTTGATGTTTGAGCTTCGAATCTCCTTTGGGGTTGTTGGAAACCCTATTGGTAAGGTGGAGGTTGCTGGAAGTTTGGTTGAAAAGGGGTCCTTTGTTGTGTTCTAGAGCCATACCTCATGTCCGATTGATCCTTCCACCCTTGGTTATATGTTGGAGAAAATGTATCAAACTTCTTTTAGGGGTATGTCTTTTGCTGCTCTTGATATGGTCTCCCTAGGAATATTACTTCACAATCATCTGTCTCTTGTATTTGTGGGCAACAGTCAGTTGGGTGGATTGTCTCAGTGCAAATTCCACAAGGCCTTGAAGGTGGGGGTTGGGATGTCTTTTGAGACAAAGCAATCTATCTTAACATAGTTGTCAATTCTTCCAACATGGTATCAATAAAATGACTTTCAAGAGAAGATAGACTTACCTGATGTACTCCACTGACATGTGGTGTACCTCGATCGCCAAATTATTGGGAGTTTTGGGCCATCTTGTCGATGAATGCACGTGCGTCTACTAGTGTCTTGTCCACCAATGATCCTCCAACCGCAACATCCACCATACTTCTCTCCATAGGTGTGATTCCTTCATAGAAGTACTGGATGAGTAGTTTCTCACTGATTTGTTGATGTGGGCAGCTTGCACACAACTTCTTGAATCGCTCCCAGTACTCATACATTGACTCCCCTTGTTCTTGCTTGATCCCAGATATCTCTTTACGAATGGATGTGGTCCTTGATTCTTGAAAAAATATCTGAAATAAAAGACATTTTAAATTGTTCCAACAATTTAGATCTTCGGGTTGTAAATAATACTTCCAATATTTTGCAGCTCCATCAAGTGAGAATGGGAATGCTATTAATTTGATTTGGTATTCAGATAAATTTATTGGTTTCAAGGTTGAGAAAACCAAATTAAATTATTTAAAATGTTTATTGGGATCCTCACCAGATAGGCCATGAAACTTTGGAAGTAATTGAATGAACCCAGATTTTAGTTCAAAGTCTGATTTGAGATTTGGGCATGCAATACAATTTGGTTGATAATTTATATCAGGTGCAGCCAATTCTAGAATGGTTCTATTAAGTTCATTTCTTTTATTTTCAGCCATTGGTTCTTCTTTTATGGTTGAATTTGAATTGCTTCCGATTTCAATTTTCTGATATTGGAGAAATTCTATAACTGGTTGAATATTGAAACTTCCCATAGACTGAGAATGTCTGATTCGTGCCCTAAGGCTACGTTCAATCTCAGGGTCAAGATCTAAGAGATCCTCAGGATTAGTTCATTTCATAAATCAATTAAAGATGAAAAGAAGGAAAGTGGACTATAGTAAAATAAAATTTAGAAGTTTGAGTTGATGTTCCAAAAATAAGTAGAAGAAAATAAAAGAAGAAGAAGAAAAAAAATCAGACTGGGTAAAGAAGGAAGAAAGAAGAGAGGAAGAGAATAAAATGTAAAATAAAATAAATACCTCTAATCGATTGAAATAATTACTTTCCTCCCCAGAAACGGTGCTAGAAACCTAAAAGAACGCTGTCGTGGGTGCCCTCAAATGATTAGTGGTTTTTGGGGTACTTAGGTGTAGCAGAGTGGCTGACCAAGGTCGTCTCTCAAAGGAGGAAGTGAATTTAACAACTTATTAAAGGTATTATAAAAAATAAAATAGAATAGAATAAAAACACTACTTGAAAGGATTGAGTTATTTTTATAGTTTATGAATCTATAATAAGTTTTCTGGAAGAATATTTTTTATTTTTTTTGTTTTTAGTTTTGAAATGAATTTCGATTAAAATGACACAACAAGAAGATGTTTTTTTGAAATCTATTTTAAAATTTCCTAATATATATAACTAAATCTCTTCATTAAACTATTAATCATTATCATTTAAATAAATATCCACTTAATTATGATCCCCTAATTTGTTATCCCTTTAACCCTACGAGAGTTAAATTAACAACAAAGATGAAATTACTTAAACCCAAGGCTAGCTTCGGAACACGCAATCACATCACCCTACTTTGATTGCTCTTCTAAGGAAAGATTATGGTCAGTGGTTAATTAGAGCACATATACATTTGGTAAATGAGGTTGAATTGTGTTTAGGGATTATATTTGAACTCTACAAATTTATCCTGTGTGGTCTTTTATTACCGATTAAGATCGCGCTCTAACAATTTACACAAAATCTCGACCTCATGTGTTTTTGTATTAATTGTTCAATTGCTTGCTTAGTTTCTTGTAATTTAAAAACTCAATTCATGGATCATATTATGTGAATTACAGTAGCTCATTGATTCAAAATAAATGAATGAAGAAGTATAGAGGTCGATCGATTACTAAAAATAACTACTATTCCATGGGCGGTGTAGTCATCGTAGAAACGTTTTGCATGTGCAAAGGTTTAGAAAGGGTAGAAGCCAATCACGTTTCTAATATTGATTACATACCAATTAATAAGATTAAAAGAATATTAAATTTAAACAAAACAGAAGAAAAGAGAAGAAATAAAAGAAGTACAAAGAAATTTATTACACAAACAAAATCACTACAACATGAAGGAGAAGAAGAAGGCTTCATCGAAGGGATCCTTGCTTCAAGAGATACCCTTATTGAAATGGTTGGATAATTGGAGTGGATACACTTCTACTCTTCCCTAAACTTCCCAATTCACGTCCCAAACCCACAAAATGAGATAAACACCAATTTATAGAGTGGTGGGGAGGCTAGGTTCAAAGTGGTTTCAAGTGTGAATGGGGAATCTCGGCCAAATATTTTATGCCAACTTTCACCGCCCATTTGACCACCAAAACGCATTAATTGTCTGGAATTACAGTAGGATAATATATGAGGATATGGTTCCTCTATCTTCTCTCAAAATCTAGGCTTAATCAAAGCTCAGATGAAGGAGTTATGGCTGAAATACAGAAGCTTCTCCATTCTAGCGTTTCCAGGCCACCTTTGACTTTATGGACCAATTAATCCATCCAAATGCATTCTTTTGATCTAGTGTCCTGAGTAAATGTTGTATCTAATGAAGTAATGAATGAATTTACAAAATATTAAGTTCAAATTACTCAAATAAAAATATTTATGATCGAAATACTACAGTGATTTTAAAAGGGTAAAACTGGAATTTTCATCAAATATTCAAATGAATGATCTAATCCTAAATACTTATAATTAAACATATTTAACACAATTTGAGGAAATTATATCATTTATATTCAATAAAATAATCAATAGAATAGTGTTTTATCAACTCCCTCACACTTACCCTTTTGCACTCCTGAGCAAAACCTCATATCAAGTAAACATCAATATCAAATCAAAACCAATTTTAAAACAAATATCATTGAGATCCATAAATTACACACCAAGAATAAAAAGATATCAAGCCTCATAAAAAACCTTATTTCAAGTTCTCCATTTATATCATTCAATATATTTCCACTTCATTTATCATCCCATGCACAAAACACTTACCTCGCATGAATTTTCTCTCATCACTCAAATATCATTTTTTTTGCAATGTCTTTCTCATCCAAACTCATACAAGGGTCACCATATGCTTGATAAATTCCTACATCGCCACCCAATGTGAGTCAAAGACATATAATTATCATGACGACTTTTAAGTGTTGTTCTGTGGCTTTCGGTTGGTAGGATTAAGGTGTGAAAAATTTTAAGGCTGAATGAGGAGGGCTTGACTCTTTTTGAAGCAAAATTGCATTAATCTAATTTTCACTTAAATATGGTCTTCTCTTCAATCCCCATAGTATCAATTCATCTCCATCATCATGAAAAGTCATGGAATGTTTACACCATTCATCATTTCAGCATAAAAAATTTTAATCTTATCAAACATGATTTTCTTGAAAGCTCCAGATAGGCACAGCTTTCCCGCTCCATTAGAAGCTTCAGAAAGGCACAAATTCTTTTATCATGAAAGCTCCAGAAAGGAACAACCTTAACTATAATGTTTTTATTTAGTAGAAAACACATCTCTTCAGAATTTAATTTTTCACCCGAAGTATCACAAAATGTTGTAGCACAACATAAGACAGCTTCCCCCACACTTAAGCTCAACTAGATTATGAAATTTCACTTCAAGAGTTGGTTGGATAGGGAAAATTGGCTTGTAATGTGGCTAACCTAATAGGATGTGCATGGATTATAAGGGCTAAAAGGATTAAATGTTCAAGTTAGGCCATTATAAAAAAGGATTCTCTGAAATAGGGGCTTTAATACCAAACAAATTCCTCAATCATTTAAACATAAGTACCTCAAACTCTCAAGTTTTGATAGGAATAAATAAAATTCTGGTTAAATCAAGCATGTTTTGGCTCTCTCAATAAGTGAGGTGAATGTAAAGAATATGAAAATAAGGGTTCATAAGCCTCACAGGAAATTGATTTCAAATATAAAGACAGTAAGATGTGCCATGGGATTCAAAATTCAGTGTTCTTTTCATGAAATTACTAAATATTTGAACTTGAAACAAAGTCATTTCAGCATTCATTTAAGCTTATTTTCAAAGGATAAATTGTTTCACTTGTTGATATGGAATTAAAAATGGTGATGAGAATCATTTTTTATCAAAAATTTCAAAAACACAAAGAAAATTGAAAAATAAAAACACAAAATTTGAAAAACACAATTTTTTTTGGTTTTGTTTTTTTAAACAGGAAACTATAATTGAAATTACTAAACTAAAAGGTTACCTCCCCCACACATAAAATAATGCATTGTCCTCAATGTGAACCCATGAGATGATATATTCACATGAAATGCATAATTTTTAAATAGGAAAAATAATATAAAAGTGAAAGAGTTAGGAACAACCTGATGTGCTCAAGTGATGATGGGGTCATGCAGTGTGATAAAATCCAATGCATCAGTAGGAAGTCCCTCAATGTATCTCTTCAAACATTGCCCATTGACTGTAAAGATCCTTCCAGTGTCCTCTTGTGTGATCTCTACTGCACCATAAGGAAAACAATTAGTCACAACATAAGGACCTAACCATCTGGAATGCAACTTACTAGGCATCAGCTTCAGTCATGAACTATAGAGAAGGACTTTCTCTCCAACATGAAACTACCTTTGTTGGATCATTCTATCATGAGCTACTTTTGATATTTCCTTGTAGAGCCTTGAGTTCTCATATGAAGATAATCTAATCTCCTCAAGCTCTTGAATTTGAAGCTTCTTTTGGATTCCATCTTGGGCCAAATCCATGTTGCATTTCTTTATAGCCCAATAAGCCCGATGCTCAACTTCCACGGGGAGATGACATTCTTTCCCAAAAACAATCCGAAATGGGGACATACCAATGGGTGTCTTGTATGCTATCCTATAATCCCACAATGCATTATCCAAGCGCTTGCTCCAATCCTTTCTATTTGGCTACACATTTTTATCCAATATTTGTTTCAACTCACGATTTGAAACCTCAGCCTGACCATTTATTTTGGGGTGGTATGGTGTTGATGTTTTGTGTGTCACCCCATACTTTTGAAGGAGGGAAGAAAAATTCCTATTGCAAAAGTGCGTCACTTGGTCACTGATGATGGCCTTTGGTACTCCAAACCTGCATAAAATTTGATCCTTGACATAATCCACTACAACATGAGAATCGTCAGTCCTGGTGGCCTTGGCCTCCACCCATTTACTCACATAATCAACAACAACCAAAATATACAAAAATCTAAATGAACTAAGAAAAGGACCCATAAAATAAATTCCCCATACATAAAAATTCTCATAGAATAATATGGGTTTTTGGGGCATCCCATGTATCCTAGAAATGTTCCTAGTGTGTTGGAAATGAGAGCATGACTTACAAAACACATGGGCATCAGGGAATAAGCTATGCCAATATAATCCAGAGTACAAAACTTTCCTAGCTATCCATTGGGGTCTAAGGTGTCCAGCTCAAGCAAGTGTATGACATAAATGAAAAACAGAATCAAAATCATGATCAGGAACACACCTCCTAATGACTGGGTCACTACACATGCGCCATAAGTAAGGATCATCCCACACAAAAAACCTAGACTCACTTTTTAATTTTTGGACTTGATGCTTCTTCAAATTTGCTGGGATTTCAGAGAAACAATGTAATTAACTAAATCAAAACACAAATGATGCGTACCTGAGATGGTATAGAGAGTATCATTAGGTAAAGTGTCCCGAAGTGGTACTTGGTCCAAGGTGTCACCCTCTGGTGTGTAAGTAAGCCTACTACTGTGGTCTTCCACAAAATTCTTTGACCCCTTATTGTCCTTTATCTCGATATCAAACTCTAAAAGAAGGAGCATCCAACGGATAAGTCGTGGTTTTTCATCTGGCTTCTTTAGTAGGTACCTCAAAGCTGCATGGTCAGAAAAAACAACTACTTTATATCTCAATAAATATGAATGAAATTTATCTAAAGAAAATATAACAGTAAGAAACTCCTTTTCTATTGTGGTGTAGTTTGATTTGGTAGAATCAAATGTCCTCGATGCATACCAAATCACATGTGAACGTCCCTCTACCCTCTAAGATAAGAAAGCTCCAACCGTGAAGTTGGACACATCATACATAAGCTCAAATGGAAGGTCCCACCACGGAGGCTGTATAATCAGTGGAGTGGTCAGAAACTTCATTAGCTCATCAAATGATACCCTGCATGAATCATCAAAATTGAAGTCAATATCTTTTTGAAGCAATCGAGATAAGGGTAGAGCGATCTTACTAAAATCTCTGATGAAGCGTCGATAAAATCCAACATGTCCAAGGAATGATCGAACATCACGCACACATGTAGGATATGGAAGGGATGAAATAATGTGTACCTTAGATTTATCAACTTCAATGCCATGTTATGAGACTATATGACCTAAAAAAATTCCCTTTTCGACCATGAAATGAGATTTTTCAAAATTTAAGACCAGATTCTTCTCAATACAACGATCCAACACATCACCCAAACTAGAGAGACATTCATCAAACAAGGATCCATAAACTGTAAAATCATCTATAAATACCTCCATGCAGGTCTCAATGAAATCTGAGAAAATACTCATCATGCATCTCTGGAAGGTACCTGGGGCATTGAAAAGTCCAAATGGCATCCTTCGGTAAGAAAAGGTACCGAATGGGCAGGTGAATGTCATCTTCTCCTGGTCCTCTGCTGCAATGGGAACCTAAAAATAGCCAGAAAATCCATCCAAGAAATAATAGTGTGTCTTCCCAGCTAGTATCTCAAGCATCTAATCAATAAATTGGAGGGGGAAATGGTCTTTGAAAGTGGAATGATTTATTTTCCTATAATCAATACACACACGCCAATTGGTTTGTACCCTCATTGGAACTAACTCATCCTTCTCATTTTTAACAACAGTAACACCACTTTTCTTAGGCACAACCTGAATAGGACTTACCCCCTGAGAATCTGAAATGGGATAGATTATACCTGCCTTGAGAAATTTTTTAACCTCTTTTTTAACAACCTTGATAAGGGTTGGATTGAGTCTCTTTTGTGGTTGCCTCACCAGTTTAGCCTCATCCTCCAAAATAATCCTATACATGAAAATAGAGGGGCTAATACCTGATATGTCTGCCATGGTCCACCCGATTGCCCTGATGTTCTCCCTTAAAAGATTCAAAAGTTTTTCTTCATGTTCAAAAGGGATATTTTCAGCAATGATAACAGGTAATTTCTCACCACTTAACAAGTATGAGTATTTGAGATTTGGTGGTAATGTCTTGAGTTCCAGTGTAGGGGGTGGTGTATGGATGGAGACATAGAAGGAACTAAAATATGTGCACAAAGAGCATCAGTATCAGAATATACATCATCAAAATCAAAGAATAAAGCATCAAATCCATCAGTATACTCAACAACCATATCATAATTAGAGTTCACATGATCAAAATTAGAATATGATTCCATTTCAAAATCAAATCTTAGAAAGTCTTGTTCCTTAGGAATGGGTGTGTAAGTACTCTTAGACATCAAAATAGAACCAATACTCATAATCTCCCTAAGCACAGGACAATCCAATTCCATGGTGTTTTTACTTGGTGGTTCAAAATGGGAGATAAAAAATGCAGAATGATCCTATGAGGGGTACTTCATGGAATCCATAACATTAAATATCACAAATTTATCCCCAAATTCCATGGAAAGTGTACCCTCATTGACATTTATGATAGTTTTTGTAGTTTTTAGGAAGGGTATACCTAAGATAATGGGTGCATGAGAACATACCTGATCATCCTCCATTTTGAGAACATAGAAGTCTATTAGAAAGATCATGTCTTTTACTCGGACACGTACATCCTCAAGGACTCCCACTGGATATGTTGTAGCTCTATTCCCCAATTGCACCACTACTCTCATCGGCTTCAACTCACCAACCTGTAAAGAAGAGAATACAGAGTGAGCTATCACATTTATGGAAGCTCCCAAATCACAAAGTGCATCAGAAAAGTGAAACTACCCTATGGTTCGTAGGATGGTGAATGTCCCTAGATCCTTTCACTTTGTCGGCATTGCTAGAGTTGGTGTAATGAGTACTGACACATTCCTTCCAAGATTGATCCTATCATTTCCCTTGACCCCTCTTTGATTGGTGCAGAGTTATTTTATGAATTTGGCATACCTTGGGATTTATTTGATGGCTTCAAGTAGAGGGATGTTGATCTCAACATGCTTGAATGTGTCCAAAACCTCTTTTTGCATCGCCTCTTCAGCCATCTTCTTGGTTTGAACAACCCTTTTCGGAAAAGGAAGGGGTTTAGGAGGAACATCATCAATATTTTTCTTACCTTTATCTTTCTCCTTGGATTGCTCATCAGTTGGTATGGAATGCGGCTTCTCTGGAGTTGAGTTGAATCCCGATGGAATGGTAGGTACAGATGTATCGTTCATTTGCTTCCCATTTCTCAATGTGATGGCATTAACATTCCCCGTTGGATTTGGAGTGGGTTGGGAAGGAAGATTTCCAGAATTATTACTTACCAGTTCGTGGAGGGCAGTGGCAATCTGGCTCAATTGAGTCTTCAACTCCCTCAACTCCGAAACTTGACTCTTCAGCTCATTCTGTTGATTAAGGAAAATTTGTTTCAAAAGATCATCAGTGCTAGAGTCTACCTTGTTTTTTAGATTCCCTTGTTGCTGACTTGTTGATGTTTGAGCTTCGAATCTCCTTTGGGGTTGTTGGAAACCCTGTTGGTAAGGTGGAGGCTGGTGGAAGTTTGGTTGAAAAGGGGGCCATTGTTGTTGTCCAGAGCCATACCTCATGTCTGATTGATCCTTCTACCCTTGGTTATATGTTGGAGAAAATGAATCAAACTTCTTTTGGGGATATGTCTGTTGTTTCTGTTGATATGGTCTCCCTAGGAATACTACTACACAATCCTCTGTCTCTTGTAGTTGTGGGCAACAGTCAGTTGGGTGGCTTGTCTCTGTGAAAATTCAACAAGGCCTTGAAGGTCGGGGTTGGGATGTCTTTTGAGCCAAAGAAATCTGTATTACCATAGTTGTCAATTCTTCCAACTTGGTATCAATCAAATGACTTTCAAGAGAAGATGGACTTACTTTATGTACTCCCCTGACATGTGGTGTACCTCGATCGCCAAATTGTTGGGAGTTTTCGGCCATATTGTAGATCAATGCACGTGCAGCTACTGGTGTCTTGTCCACCAATGCTCCTCTAGCCTCAACATCCACCATATATCTCTCCATAGGTGTGAGTCCTTCATATAAGTATAGGATGAGTAGTTTCTCACTGATTTGGTGATGTGGACAGCTTGCACAAAACTTCTTGAATCTCTCCCAGTACTCATACATTGACTCCCCTTGTTCTTGCTTGATCCCAGATATCTCTTTATGAATGGATGTGGTCCTTGATTCTGGAAAAATCCTCTACAAGAAAAGATGTTTTAAATCGTTCCAGCAAGTTACATCTTCGGGTTGTAAATAATACATCCAATATTTCACAGCTCCATAAAGTGAGAATGGGAATGCTCTTAATTTTATTTGGTCTTCAGATATATTTCATGGTTTCAAGGTTGAGAAAACCACATTAAATTATTTAAAATGTTTATTGGGATCCTCACCAGAGTGGCCATGAAACTTTGTAAGTAATTGAATTAACCCAGATTTTAGTTCAAAGTCTGAGTCGAGATTTGGGTATGCAATACAATTTGGTTGATAGTTAATATCAGGTGAAGACAATTATAGAATGGTTCTATTAAGTTCATTTATATTATTTTTAGTCATTGCAAATTTTTTTATGGTTTAATTTTAATTTCTTTCAATTTCAATGTTCTGATATTGGAGTAATTATGCAACTGGTTAAATATTGAAACTTCCCGTAGACTGAGAATGTCTGATTCGTGACCTAAGGCTATGTTCAATCTCAGGGTCAAGATCTAAGAGATCATCGGGATTAGTTCATGTAATAAATAAATGAAAGATTAAAAGAAGGAAAGTGGACCATTGTAAAATAAAAATTAGAAGTTTGAGTTGATGTTCCAAAAAGAAGTAGAAGAAAATAAAAGAAGAAGAAAGAAAAAATCAGATTGGGTAAAAAAGGAATAAAGAGGAGATGAAGAGAATAAAATGTAAAATAAAATAAATACCTCTAATTGGTTGAAATAACTACTTGCCTCCCCAGAAACGGTTCTAGAAACCGGAAAGAGCACCGTCGTGGGTACCCTCAAATTATTAGTGGTTTTTTGGGTACTTAGGTGCTGCAGAGTGGCTAACCAAGGTCGTCTCTCAAAGGAGGAAGTGAATTTAAAAACTTATTAAAGGTATTCTAAAATATAAAATAGAATAGAATAAAAACACTACTTGAAAGTATTGGGGTTGTTATAGTTTATGAATCTAGAAGAAGTTTGCTGTAAGAAGATTGTATATATTTTTTTGTTTTTAGTTTTGAAATTAATTTTGATTAAAATGACACAACAAGATGATGTTTTTTTAGAAATCTCTTTGAAAAAGGCGTAATCGTTCCAAATCTACCTCTTAATTCACTTATTAATCATTATCATTTAAATCAATATCCACTTAATTATGATCCCCTAATTTTTTATCCCTCAAACCCTACGAGATTTAACTTAACCGCAAAGATGAAATTACTTAAACCCTAGGCTAGCTTCAGAACACGCAATCGCAGCCCCCTGCATTGATTGTTGTTCTAAGGATAGATTATGGTCAGTGGTTAATTATATCACATATCCATTCTTTAAATTTGGATGAATTGTTTTTAGGGATTATATTTGAACTCTTCAAATATATCCCATGTGGTCTTGTGTTACCGATTAAGATCACGCTCTCACAATTTAAACAAAATCTCGACCTCGCATGTTTTTGTATTAATTGTTCAATTGCTTTCTTAGTTTCTTGTAATTTAAAAACACAATTCATGGATCATATTATGTGAATTACAGTATCTCATTGATTCAAATTAAATTAATTAAGAAGGATAGAGGTCAATCGATTACTAAAAATAACTACTCTTCCATGGGTGGTGTAGTCATCGTAGAAACGTTTTGCATGTGCAAAGGTTTAGAAAGGGTAGAACCCAATCACATTTATACTCTTTATTATAGAAAAATTAAGAAGATTAAGAGAATAATAAATTTAAACAAAACATAAGAAAAGAGAAGAAATAAAAAAATTACAAAGAAATTTATTACACAAACAAAATCATTACAACACGAAGGAGAAGAAGAAGGCTTCGTCGAAGGGATCCTTGCTTCAAGATATACCCTTATTGAAATGGTTGGATAATTGGTGTAGATCCACTTATCCTCTTCCCTAAACTTCCAAATTCACGTCCCAACTCCCCAAAATGATAAAAACGCCAATTTATAGAGTGGTGGGGAGGCTAGGTTCAAAGTGGTTTTAAATGTGAATGGGGAATCTCGGCCAAATATTTTATGCCAACTTGCACCGCCAATTTGGCCACCAAAATGCATGAATTTTCCAGAATTAAAGAAGGATCATATATGAGTATATGGGTCTTCTATCTCCTCTCAAAATAGTGGCTTAATAAAATACACGATGAAGGATTTATGGACGTAATACAGAAGCTTCTCCATTCTGGCGTGTCCAGCCCACCTTTGACTTTATGGCCCAATTACTCCATCCAAATGAATTATTTTGATCTAGTGTCCTGAATAAAAGTTGTATCCCATGAAGCAAGGAACACAATTACAAACTATTAAGTTCAAATGATTCAAATAAAAATATTTATTATTTAAATACTACAGTTATTTTAAAAAGGTAAAACTGGAATTTTTATCAAATATTCAAATGAATGATCTAATCCCAAATACTTTCTAATTAAACATATTTAACACAATGTGGGGAAATTATATCATTTATTATCAATAAAATTTTCAATATAATAGTGTTTTATCAAAACCCAAACCACTGACACTAAAATCTTTAACAAAATCTGCGACAAAGATAACCAAGTCAACTTACACCCATGAGTCTAATTAGGGTAGGAGAAAGATCCTAGTAGTATAACACCAAAAAGAGATTCCATGTGATAAACATTTTAAGATAAAAATATTCCATGTTTTATAAACAAAAAAAGCTAGTAACAATTTCAAAGGGATGCTACATTAAATGAAAAATGTTTTCAAGTTGGATATTTTTAAAATGAAAACCTTTAATTAAGACACACATGCTACTGAATTTTATATCCACACACACTGTATGCTGATGGTGAACAACATATAGTCAATGAGCACAAGTCATGAGAACACCCTTAGGAACTAGTTATTTTTGAGACCCATGAACCACATATCTTGGTGAAAGTAACCACAATAAATATACATTCTCATGCAAATGAGCCACTAGTATGAGAATCATCTATAAAATAGTGGTCCCCATCATCATCATCATCACAGTTTTGTTAGTGTTGTTATCATCAAACATTCTACGTGAAACAGGGACAAACCACTCCAGATCACTAGCATACTAGTACACATCCCCCCACCTAGATATCGGGGTTTCCCTCTTTGTGCTCAAACAAGTTAGGCATGCTATAAAATACCATTTACAAATAAAAACATAAGTTATGGTCATACACACTTCAAATAGTAGCTAAACATTCTTTTCACCCTTTGTGTAACTCTGTAAAGCATTTATAATTTCTATTAAACCATTTTACACAGTATAATAAAACCTTACACATAAAATCCATTTTAAAACCCACTTTTAGATACAAATTCGTACCAATATCACACCAAACTAGAATTGGCAGGACTGAATTAATTTAATAAAACCATTTTATGAATTATAAAACAATCCCAAATGGTACAACATGAAATGCACATAAAAAACCCACCATTTTCACCCAAAAATGAAACTCAAAAATCAATTACTTAACAAATGATGCCAAAAATAGTTTTTACACTAAATAAAATGAAATAGGAAAAATTATAAAAACATAAATCATGCGATGATAACTCATCCAAGAATGATTACACATAGAATCACCTACCTTTTGTGTTAAAACACCGAAACAATGTGCAAAACGTCAACCACACCACCGCCACATTATAAAGGAGTGAAAATAAAACTGAATTCACAAGATTGATCCAAGAAACTAAAAAATAAACCCTAGGTACGAAAACCTAGTTGATGGAAATTTGGAACTTCAAGGTTGAGGGATGAAACCCAAAGGAAAATGAAGAAAACAAAGAGAGAATCACTTACTTGAAGAATCCTTGATGTTTCCCCATCAAACATACATTAAAAAATGAGTTACAAGAGGTATTGGGGGAGCTTGGAGACCACCAATGGTTGCTAGGGTTGAAATTGGAAAATTTGGGTATATTCTAGGAGGAAAAAATTGGAATTAAAAAATGTTTTTAATGAGATGGAAATGGCTGTAGAGTTTGGCCGCATCGTTCAACAAACCATGCAGCCAAACTCTGCGGCCTGTTTTGGCCACCCAAAAAACATGCCATTTTTCTCTAAATTCAAGCGAGGCCTAGGTGGTATTTAATGCGGAGAGATAGGCCAAGGATAGGGGGAAATAATACCCAAAATAAAACCACCTTTTCACCCCAAGAATCAACCAACTCAAGGATATAAACTTCTCCAAAAACCAACTCCACAAAAGGTTCCACTAGGAGTGTCACAAATTCAACTCCAATATACCTCATCCCCATACCTTTCCTTCAACAAAAGACAAGGCCAAATACCACCCAAGACTTACAAGACTAATGATTAAGATCAAGGACACCTGATAAGACAAAACATAACTAAGAACACCTAGAAACCAAGAGAAAACTAAGAACCAAAAAATGATTTGAAACAAAGCATGCAATTGAAAATACAAGTATGAAAATTCTCCACACCATAAATATTTACACCCCTAAAAGCCACAAAATGCTAGATGTAAGAACAATGACCAACCAAAAGACCAATACAAACTTCCTTACCAAATTTTCACCCGCCTCCAAAAGGCTAAACTTGTCCAGTTGTTCAAATGAAGGAAGAGAATACTATCACCATCCAAAACTTACCCCTATTACATGGAATGATCAAACATATTCAAAATACATACAAAAAAACACCTCAAACAATACCAAACGAATCTCAATCAATCCACCTGAAATGAACAAAGAAACTAAATAATGTCACCATAACGTTACTTCAAAAAAACCATTAGGCGTTCTCCAATCCCACATTTACCCCCCAAAAAGGAAATTAGTGGCTAGACAGACCTAAATGAGACTAAATAAAACCAAGACAACATCAAGGAGAAAAATGATTCACTGATATGGGGTAACCCTAATGGAATTCCCACCATAAGGGACAACTTTATTTCACATGACAAAACTAGGACACCAATTGGGAGATGCCCAATGATATCCCCAGCACAAGGGGTAGACTAACATTAGAATTTTTCCAAGAAGACTTATGTGAGACCCATAGTTGGTATCCTAAACATAAGAACCAACCATCTTAACTGACTATCATGGTCTGACACAAAAATACCCCAAAAGTTAAAAGAGATGGCATGACCACACGATTGGTTAGTATGGTTTGGGAAACCGTGGTCTAACTGCGTAGATCATTTTGTACAAAGAAGAAACTTCACACAGTTACTTGGGATGAGGTGCACGACTATTCGGATACTGTACATTAGCTACTATCTCTTATCAGATGGTTCCCTAGGTTGGTGCATGGTTACTACTAACCATGAGAAAATCACGCGCTTCAACCTTACTAGCCCAAATTTTAATCTTTTCTCTAAAAACTCAAAGGGAACCCAAGGGGAAAAGCATGAACTTAATATATAACATTAGAATGAGGTCCTACCACCTCTTTCCACCAAACAGGAATAACTAGAGAAAGATGAAAATACCAAAGGTTGAAACTATTCCCATATTTTATACCAAAGATGAGAATTAGACTAAAAGTTTTAACAACCCTAGGATTTCCCTAACTACATGCCAACTTCACTGTGGGACCTATGAATGTAGCTTAGATGATTGAAGCATAAAATACCTCACAGTCAGTCTCTAAAAACACTAAAATGGAACTTCTTACTCTAGTGTCACATTGATTACACCCCAATCCAACAACATAACTAGGGCATAACACATCTCACAAACCACTTACATTCTCATGGTACCTTCACTATGACATGGACTTAGTTGATGTACATGCATCATAACTTTTACCCTGGGTAAGAAACAATATAAGGAAAACACATGGAAGAAACCATTACTTAGAAAAAGGAATTTCAAAATTATTGGAAGAGTAATGTGCTTTTATTAAAGAAGAAGCCCTCAAAAGGTTCTGCAACATCTACCTTTGTCCTTAGAAGAAAAAAAAATGAAAAACATCATCAAACATGACCCTTGAATTTTATAGAGACACTACTTGGAGTGGAACCTTGGAAAGAGTTATAAGTATCACGATACTACCACAAGTAACTATAATATCCTCAAACAACCATATTTTTTCCACATTGGTGGCTAACACGAACCCTTGATTATAAGAGACTGATAAAAGGCCCAGAGGCCCTCTTATATAGAATCTTACACTGAAAGCCCTGGACTTATTTAAACTTCCTCATTGGAATCCACCTTCACAACTTCCAAATAAAACTTACAGGCACCACGATGTCAGATTCTACCTCTAATGATTTAAGAAAATCAAGAAACATAGGGAACCAAGGTGTATTTAGCCTTCTAAAACCACTCTCCTGCTACACAAGGATCCACATAACCAAAAATAAGATGGGTAGACTCAATATTGAAAGATCAAGAAAAAGGTCCTTCTGTTGATCAATTGGAGGATATTCTAACAACGAATCACCATGGTCCACACATCAATCATGTATTTACTATTTCTGGGAGAGTACCCTAGACCAAAAGAAACCCCAAGGACCCAAAAAAGTTGTTTCTTTGGTCACAAAATACCACAAAAATTAATTGAACACATGAGGGGAGCCACCACAAGGGCCTCCTAAACTTTCTCTCAAAAGATACCACTGAACAACACTTTATTCCAACGTATTAGTGAAACACAAGCCCAAAACATTAACCAAACAAGAGGGGTTCTCAAACTCAAAACAACCCACAATGACAATCCCAAAAATACATAATCCACACATACCAACCACAAATTATCAAAACCAAAAACATTCCTTCAAAATCATTCTTAAAAAAAAATAGGGTTGGTAGGTTGTGCATCTACCAATGATATCCGATGGGCCTCACACATGCTTGTTTCCTTGACACACTAAGCACACACCATATATCCATCCTGACAATCATCCATTCATTCCATTAACTTTCCATCATCTAATTTAATCACATGCATGTGTTCACCCATGAGGATACCAAATCCCAAAACCAAACCTTTCACCTTTTCAAAATCAATACATTCAACTGACACTTCCTTTTTCTCAAAATTACTAACCACAAATTCAAAACCTAATTAAAATCTTAGAGAAATTTTCAGAAAAAAGACCAACCATTAATTGAAACTCACTTTTAAGTCAAACACATTAGTTTAAAAACATCTCATCCCATTTCAAAACACTTTTATTTTTATGAAAAAACCCATTTCACCCATACCCACTCATTTAAAAACTCATTTATTCTCATTTACAAAAAGGTTCTAATATTTCATAAAAATTTTCAAATCCCATTTATTACTAAATAAAAATCCATCTTCAAACTCTACACCATAAATTCCAAAACAATTTCTTCCATTTAAAACACTTTTCATCCTTTCAGAAAATTCTATTTGAAAGAGATTTTCAAAACCACTTTAACACAATTCACACTTTCAAAATAGGTGTAAACACACCATTTTCCATTTCAAAAAAATTCTAAAAATTCACTTCTACATTTAAGAAACCAAACCATTCCCTCTTTAATATAAAATAATTTCACAAAAATTCAAATATCTCAAAATTAAGTCATTTTTAATTTTAAAACCAAGTTTCCAAGGTTCCTACACAAGGGGACACCAGACAATGTGAGAGGAAATTAGTGTCAGCGGTTGGATTGGAAATATGGTTAGAGGCCATATTCCAATTGTTTCACCATCAAAGATAGTGTTATTGGAAAATATTAGTGGCTCCTCATGGATTTTTAGGCCCTGCGAGCTCACTGAGACCATTGACCCAACTCTATTTTCATTTCCCCCAATCATCAATGAACTACGAGAAACAAAGAACTCAGATAAAACCTAACTTCCACTGGTAGAATGTATCCCTTAATGAGGTGTGTTGTCCATGAACACTACTAAAAAGTGGAATACCAAGTCCCAACAAACCTAACTCTGAACTATCCTGACACTTCCCCAACTAATATGACCCAAAAAGAGAAACATGTCTCTGATACCATTTTGTCACGAACCGAATCTGGTCACCATCAAAACAGCCACCAAAACCGGCCCATGGCAAGGCCCAAAGGGTGATCCTAATTCCCATGGGTTGGTACAAGTTCCCAGGTATCATAAAATATTTTTAATGATTTACCCGTATTTGTAAGCATAAGACAACAAAAAATAATAAATAAACTGAATCTAAAAATTCCCCCCAAACAAGATTTTAATAAAATTCAGAATTGAGAAACAAGGTTTATAAAAATCCCAAAAACATCTAAAAAGGATGTAAACACAAAAAGTACATCCCATTAACCACCTCACGGTAAGGGGAATCACCCTCGATCCATATCATAACACCACACCAAGGAGAACCGCCAAAAACCTGAACCACAGACACTAAAAGCTTTACCAAAACCTAAAACAAAGATAAAAAAGTCTACTTAAACCAAAATGTGTATGTAGGGTGTGAGCCAAATCCCAGTAGGATTCCACCAAAAATATATTCCATGTGATAAAAAGTTTAAGATAAAAATGTTGCATGTTTTATAAACAAAAAAATCTTGTAACAATTTCAAAGGGAAACAACTTTAAATGAAAACTGTTTTCAAGTGGGATATTTTAAATAATGAAAACCGTTAAATAAAAAAACATTATAATTAATTTTATATCCAAACAAACCATATTCCGGTAGTTAACATCATATAGTCAATGAGTACTAGTCACAGGAACACCCCTAGACACTAGTTATTTGTGTCCCCCATGAACCTCGTATCTCGGTGAAAGTAACCACAATAAATATCCATTCTCATTCACACAATACAATAGTAGGAGAATCAACCATAAAATAGTGGTCCCTAACATAATCATCATCATAGTTTATTTAGTGTTTTCATCATCAAACTTTCTATGTGAAACAGGGACAAACCACTCCAGATCACTAGCATACTAGTACATGTCCGCCCACCTAGATACCCGGGTTTCCCTCTTTGTGCTAAAATAAGTTCAGCATGCAATAAAATACCATTTACAAATAAAAACATTAGTTATGTTTATAAACACTCTAAATAGTAGCTAAAAATTATTTCCACCCTTTTTGTAACTCAGTAAATCATTTAGAATTTCCATAAAACCATTTCACGAAGTATAATTAAACTTTTCACATAAAACCCCTTAAAAACCCACTTTTAGAGACAAATGCATACCAATATCATACCCAATTAAAATTTTAAGGACTAAAACCATTTAAAAAACCATTTTATGAATTATAAAACATCCCCAAATGGTACAACATGAAATGTATATGAAAACACCCCATTTTCACCAAAAAAATGGCTCTTAAAAATCAATTACTAAAAAAATGATACCAAAAATATTTTTCGCACCAAGTACAATGAAATAAGAACATGATAAAAACATAAAACAAGAAATTATAACTCATTAAAAAATTATTACACATGGAATCATCTAATTTTTGTGTCAAAACACCAAAGACTTGTGAGGAACTTCAACCGCCCCACCGCCTCAACACAAGGGAGTGAAAACAAGCCTAAATCCACAAGAATGAGCAGAGAAACTTAAAAATAAACCCTAGGTACTAAAACCTAGTTTCTGTACATTTGGAACATCAAGGATGAGGGAATAAAGCCAATGGAAAAAAAAGAAAACAAAGACAGAAGCACTTACTTGAAGAATCCTTGACATTTCCCCATCAAATATCCCTTAAAAAATGAGTTCCTTGGAAGTTTGGAGACCTCCCTTGGATACTAGGGTCAAAATGGGGAAGAAATGGGAATATTTGGGTTTATTATAGAAGGTAAAAAAAGGGAATTAAAAAATGTTTTTAATGAGTTAGATAGGGCTGCACGGTTTGGATGCATAGTTTAACAAACCATGCGGCCAAACCATACGACATATTCTAGCCACCCAAAAACATGTCATTTTTATCTAAATTTAAGGGGGGACTGAGAGGGATTTAAGGGGGATATATAGTCCAAGGATAGGGGGAAATAATACCCAACATAAAAAAACCTTTTCACCCCAAGACTCAACCAACTCAAGGATATAAACTTCCCCAACAAACATACTCTATAGAAGGTGCCAGTAGGAGTGTCACAAATTCAATTTAAATTCACCTCATCCTCATACCTTTCTTCCAACAAAAGGAAAGGAAAAATAACACCCATGAATTTCAAGGCTAATTATTAAGATCATGGACACCAAATACACCAAACCTTAACATGGAACACCTGAAAACTGGGAGAAAACTAAGAACCAAAATAATATTTGAAACAAAGTATGGAATTGAATATCTGGGTGTGACACTGGGTATTTATAGTTATTATTATAGTTTGGTTTCATAATAGAAAAAATTATATCATATTTATTATTTTCTAGAAAAAAATTAGATATATATTATATAAGATTAAAAACTTATATTTTCAAGTACACACTCTCTTTTTGAATGGAATCTAAATCGATTTAGAAACTTTTATTCAAATTGAGAGCTGTATTTCTCAATTTTTTATTTTATTACTAGAGTTTCATACACTCATTCTCAAATTTAGTCATATAACCCATTAATAAATTAAATATTATTTCATGATCTTTATAATTTAATTCAAAAAATTATTTCATTTGTTCATGTTATTCTTTTAGTTTCAATATCTCAGAATAAAAATTCTTTTTTTATTCTTCATTTTGGAAAATATTTATAATTATATTGTCACATTACTTCTTAAGTTTCTCATTTTTTTGGCCAATTTATTATTTTTAATTTTTATGTTAGATTATTTTTATATAATAATGACACTATCATTCCTTAATTCCTCATTATATTTATATAGTTATTTGACATTAAAATTCACAGATTCAGAATCAGAACTAGAATCAAATTTAGTTTCTTTTTCACGTTCAGTAATTGGATTATGATCTATATTATCAAGTGTTATTAATTGAGTAAAAAATGAGCAAGGTATATCATAATGTGTAACCATAAAAGCATGTTTCATTATCTATTATTGAATTCCTACATAAATTCTTGAATATAATCGATCTGAACAATCCAATCATCTAAAAAATTCTTGATCTTCTTTTCTACATTTGTTTTTTCTTTATTTTAATGCTTGAGTATGGTATAATCAATTCTGATGTGTTATTTCTTTCTGCACTCAAAAAAAGTTATATATGAAACATCATTATTATTTTTAGTATTAACTTTCTTATACTTCTTTTTTTTCTTCATTTTTAACTATCTCTACCTCCTTTGTCTTTCATAAATATTTACAACTTCTTGATAAAATGGGATATCTCTTTATCACATTCTTGAAAATTATATTCAAAATAGTTATAGTATTTAGTAAAATTAGATTTAATATATATATAACTTTCTTATTTATAGACTCTTCATTAGTAATATTTTTCAATTCAAGTTCATACTACAACAAAGAACCAATTTGTTTATCTATTATATAATCATTAAAGTTTTTACTTTTATCAATCAATAATTTATTTTCATGGAATATTTTTGGTAATTATCTCAGAACCCTTTTAATTTAATTTATATTTTCCAGTGCTTCACCAATTTCACTCATTCGATTTGTAATGATTGTAAATAGATGAAATATCTAGTTCACTGACTCATCTTATCCCATCTTTAAATCCCAGCATTCTTATTAAAGCATTAATAGAATGGTTATTTTATGATTTTCTGTCTTATAAGGAGTAACTTATAGAATTCTCTAGATTTCATGAGATGTTTTACAGTATGAAACTTGTCTATTAATGATTATACTTATTGCACAACAAAAAATATTCTTTACTTTATAGTTTGAAATATAATTTTTTATATCATTACCTATAAGTGTATATGAATTAGATTTAGTAAATTTATATGCTTTCTACATGATATTCCAACGATCCAAACTTAATTGATTCATGTTTGATTCTATTTGGTCTTTCCAATACACATAATCACTTCTATTAAAAAATAAGGGCTTTTGAGGTATCCAGACATCATTTACATTAATACCTTCCATATTTATAGATATATTTCTTTATACTATTAGGTCTATGATATTAAGATTAGTATAACAAAAAAATAATCAAAAGAAACTATATCCTAATATATTTTCTCTGATACCAATTTTTGGTTCAGGTAGATGGAAATAATGTATTAGAGGGGGGGGGGGTGAATATTCCTTTCAAAATTTTAACAAAAATAATAAATAAAAGTTTAATATTGAATAAAGAAAAAATGTAGTGTAGTGTTTAGAATATAATGCACTGAAAATAAAATATGAACCCTATATTTTTATAGTAGTTCATATCCCCAAGATCTCACTATACTCTTAAATATTATCTGCTCGATTAGATGATTGGTACCCACTAAGAAATTTCACTTTTAAAGGTGTGATAACATGTGTATAGACCCCACCACTACCACAAAAATAGATTTATGTAGAAATTCCATTTAACAATGCTAAAAAAGAACTAATAAAGGGTTCTTTTTAACATCCCTAAAAAAATGCTATTAAAAGCACCCCTTTATCAACATTTTTTGTAACACTGATTATGGTACCTATTTTATGAGTGGTTTTTTTAGCACTGTTAAAGGGACCCCTTTAATAGTGCATTTTTAGTAGCACTAATGGGGGGGGGGGGTATTTATCAGTGTTTTTTCACTTGCGGTGATAAAAGTTAAATTTTACAAAAAATTAAAATCATTAAAAATAATATATTAAAATAAAAATATATTTATATTTATATATATAATATATTTTATTAAATATTATTTATATAAGCGAAAATACTAATTTACACTTAATATATAAGAAATTTTGTAAAAAACTTATTATAAAATAATTAAAAAATAATATTAATTAATAATTTTCTAATTATTATCAGGTAATAATCAATTAATAACAATTTAAAGATATAAATAATAATAATAATAATAAATACTCAAAAATAATTTGAAAAAGTGACTCAAACTTTAAACAACCATAAATTCGAGTGTCTGTTTAGGCTCTACCACATATCAAATCGAAACATACGTTGAGATCTATGCATTGGTGACATGGGGGAACCCCCTATCATGTTTTTTTGAGGCCAAAAAAGACCTAAAAGGCCTCCAAAACTATGTATTAAGTTGGGTCATCCCAATATTTTAATTATATGTAATTTAAACCATGTTTAAGGGGGTATACTTATCATTTTTCGATAGAGACTCAATTTATTTTCAGGATTACACTCATAAGGAGATGAAAACGTTCAAATTTTTTCATTTTTCATAATGTATTATTATTTATAATTTATTATATACACATATATACATATTTGTATATACTTACACATAAAATTTTAATTTTATAAATAAATATATAAACATATTGACATATAAAATCTCTTCATAAATATATAAACCATATCTAAATAAAAAATAATACCCATTTTATTTAAAATAAAAATATATAGATATTTATATACCTATATATAGTGTGTGTGTCTATATATATTTGTGTGTATATTTATGAATAAAATGATATATATTATCTCGATATTATAATATATGTATATAAATATTAATATATAATACATGTAAATAAATAAAAATATGTATAATTATATTTATACATACACACATATATATAATATATATATGTTTCTATGTTGTATATATGTATGTATATATGTATTTATTTATAAACACACACCCACAATATATATTTTATAAATGTATTTAAAAATAATCATATAAATATATATTAATATATGAATAAATATATGGATAAAAAAATTGTAATGTCTTGAAAGACCCATGTAATTTTTATTATTATATGAGATTCATTAAAGACCAGAAGTTCAGACGACGCATGATTCCTAGGCTCAGTGAGCCTGGAATAAGTGTTTGATTTTTTTTAAAAAAATTTATTTAAAATAGCACGCGTACAAAGTTTTGTAAAATTATAAACGAGTGACCAGATTAAAAATATGAGGGTATCATTGCATCTAGAATGATGACTTTACTTAAGGGAATACTTAACCTTGACTAGAAAAGGTTGAAGGAAAAAGTTAATTTTTCGGACTTTTTAAGAAAAATATAATAATTTTTTTAAGAAAAATAAAATAAATATTTATTTTATTTTATTTTAATTTCAAATTTTGTTACAATAGGATGACATTACAACCCAAGAATAATAGAAATTTTGTTTCATAAATGAAACTGTGTAATGACACCATGACTCTGTGTAACAAAAACTTCGAAGCACAATTTTTCCATTTAATAGTTTAACCAAATATAGGATCATTAGCACAATCTAGTATTGTTATGAACCCTTGAAGATTTGGCTTTGGTGAGAGACTAATATGTCCATTTCATGTATATATTTTAGTGTTTTTTAATGTGTTTATTTTGTAATTTATTGAACAAACATTCCATGTTTGGAACGAATTGAGTTGTTTTAATATTTGTGGTAGGAAATTATGTATTTGTGAAAAAATAAAGGAAAGGGGAGGAGATTTGAGCTGAATTACATTTTGTTCCATGAACGAAGCAAAGAGGTGTGACACTAGAATTTTAAGATGAAGGGGAACTCGAAAACTAAAGAAAAACAGACTACACATCATGTACCACAAGTACATGATGCAGTAATTTCATGTAAAGTGGGTCTGTGTGGGACAAGTCGTGATAACGATAAACACTGTGAACTTCAAGTACACTACTACTAGAAACCATATTTATACCAAAACAAATATCCCATAGGATTTATAAAACTATTGGGATAGGTTCCATATACCAATGGTTCAATAAAACCATTGGTATAGGTATGTTAATATATGGTTTTACCAATAATTCAATACAACCAATGAAGAGTACACCATTGGTATAGGGGTGATATCATTGAAGGGTACACCAATGGTTTTAAAAAACCATTGGTATATCTAATATATCCCAATAGTTTTTTAAAATTGTTGGGATAGAAAACCACCAAATACCCAGAACAAACCTCATTCTTCCTGAATATTTATTCACATCTTGTCTGCATTTTTTCCTAGTAGTGAGCCTTTGTCCACATTTTTCCTTAGCCGCAAGCCTCCTTCTAGAATCAGATATATTTCTCCTAAACAAGATACCTCTTCCACTTCAAATTAACAAGTGGTAACTGATTTATATATTTTTACTCCATTTATTTTTCCTTTTTCATTCTTTTTCGGTGAAATATTAATTCAATTTTTTTTACTTTGGGTTCTCATCCATGAAGGAGAAATGTTTTGAACGGTTTTAAGAAAATTTACACCTTTTTAAGGTGTGTGTTTCAATGAAATTATTTCATTTTGAATTAAATGTTTTTTATTTCATTGTAAATTTATTTTTATTGAGCTGGTGGGCTGTCCAGGTGGGATGGGGGTAGGATATGCAGGTGGGGAGGGGGGGTGTTCAGGTTGTAGGTTGGGAGGGGGGGGGGGGGAGGGGGTAGGGCTGTGTAGGTGGGGAGGGAGTGTGCAGTTTGGGAGGGGGTTGTGGGGTGGTGTGTGTGTGTGTTGGGGGGGGGGGGGGTATCTAGGGAGGGGGATGGGTGTCCAGGTGGGGTGGGGTGGGGGCGGTGGGTGGGCTGTCCATGTGGGGTGAGCTGGGGGGGGGTGGGCT